>CAIGQW010006673.1:251679-275518 GCA_903798125.1 Danio choprae
AAAGTTTTTGGAATGAGAAAAAAGGCAGTGCTTGATTTTGTTCTTTGGGAACCAATTGGATCATTGGAAAAGGGGCGTTGCTAACAAAATGAAGGAAGATTTGAATGCCAGTTTGCACTTTGTTGAGGAGATTTTACTGTCTACCAGAATCACTGTTGACACCCTTTGGTGCAGAATGTTTTCAGATTCTTGACGGTGAGGGGATCGAGGAACTATAAATGTTACAGATGGAATCATATCATATTCATTCAAACCACTGATATTTCCCACAAAAGCAGGGCAGAAACAAGACATGCGCTGATAGCCCTGCCAAAAAAAGGACTGATAGCCTCACCCTAAAGGCATTCCATGTGACCAGAAGTCAAGAAAAGTTTTCGAGGGTGGAGGGAGGGTTATGGTATTTGATTAAAGATTATGAGGGCACAATTACATTTTAAAGAGGTTCCAAATTTTAAAAGAATACATTTTGAGGAAACAATGGAGGCTCACTCTTTGGTCATTTCCATATACTGATCTTTTATTATTCCACTATGCCTGGGTATGTTCTTTATAGGGTGCCTTAATACTACTGTTAATGGAAAAATATGTCACCAGTGGATAAATTATCTCATATTTTCATTCACACTTCAGATATTGACAGTTCTTTCTATTTGCTCTTTTTGTGTCTCTGCTGATACACAGCTTTTTGTTGCAAGAGAAAACAAGCGCTGTACCAGCAGCAATCAGAGTATTATGAACAAAGATCGTTTAGCCTGTTTATGACTTTACTTCGAAGTGAGCACTACTCGTTACCTTTTCCCCTCAACATGTAGATACAGAACATTGTGGACATGATCCGTACTGAGAAAAGTATAAGGGTAACAGGTGAATGCCATTAATCATAATAAGGGTGGCTCAGGGTGAAAAAAATAGATACTGTGTTGAACAGCAAGTATTTTGGTTTTATTACTGTACTTGCTCTTATTCTGAGTATGTCTATTTTAGGAAACATTTGCTTTCACTACATTTCAGAACAAAATATTATACTTTTTTCTCCACTACATTTCATAAATGTCACAGAATAAAAAGTTATTTTGAACTGGAGAAATCGTTACACTCAAAGATGAAATACAGATGAAGTAAAGTATTTTGTTTTCTGTCATGTATACAAAAGTTAATTCAACAGTGAAATAATAGTTTTATAGAAACTGACAGGATTCCATCGTGGATACCATCTTGTGGTCGATGCGGAAATTCTTTCTGAAGTTACCTATAGCAGATTCTGGCTAAAATGTGAGTAGGGTCTGTCTGCAGACTGCAAGACAGGGGTGTAACATGTAGGGATGTAACTTGTAGTAGAGGCATAAGTTATCGAGACCCACGTGTTAAAACTATGTTGTCGGCAAAATGTCGCTGTACCCATCACAGTAATCTACACCTACCCCAATCCTGAACTCAACCATTATAGTTATTAACGTCTACACCTTCCCCACACCTAAACCCAACCATTCCAGTTATTACAGTTTTTCTCAGTTGCTTTGGTGCATTTCTCAGATCAGAATTGAAATTTGCAAAACAGTGAGTGCATTTCTCAAAACAACACAAACAAATAGCAAAACACCATGTGTTACCTGCAAAAGCCAGTCTCTTGCTCAAAATTCTTATTTCATCTCTCAAAACTAAATTTCTGTGCCAATGAACATGTCAGTGCCGTCAGAATGACAAGTCCTTGTGTCATTGTGTATGGAAAAGACAGTCAAATTACTTAGTCATGTTGTCAATATAACAGTGTAGTCTGGAGGGGTGTTCTAATGTAAACTATGGCATTTTTTTTGCTTGTTTATTTTTGCAGTTTGTACTGTAATTTGTGGACAGATCATGACATTGTGATACAAAAAGAAAAAGACAGCACTGCAAAGCACAAAGCAAAAACAAACAAAAGTAGAAATGTGAACACAGTACAATCTCCTTTGAGATGCACCATTAGAAAAAGTCAAGATTCACCTGGGAGAAATTTACCAATTGTAGACAGATTTGGAAAAGTATAGAAAAATGCATTATGATAAAATATTATGACAACTTGCTCAGCCATTTTGCATGTAAAGACTTATGCCATAAACAAACGATTAAATGTTGTGTGGGACGAGACTATTCAACAGAGACCAAAATAATCAATTTTGATCAAGGTGACATAAGTAATTGATAATGCAGGAAACATCAGAGAATTGCACATAATCATTTGCATGGAGGTACAAAAGCATTTGCAACTTGTTCAAAGGAATGATAAACCGCTTTTATTGATGTGCACAACTGGCACAATGATGTGAAGATTGGTAGTTTCAAGAATTTCAATTCTGATCTGAGAAATGTACCAATATGAGAATTATCTAAATAGAATTATTATTGTCTACACCTTTCCCAACCCTATACCCAACTATTACAGTTAATAACGTCTACACCTACTTCACTGTGCATGTACAGCCGCAAGTTGCAGAGGCGTTCATACTTGACACACTTGCCATTGTACTGTTATTTGCAACCACAGGGGGCAACCCAGAGTAGGCTAACTGTCATGATAAAATAGATGGAGATGTCAGCGAGTGGAGTTCTGCAAGACAGGGGCTTAACATGAAAGGAGCGTAACTTGTAGTAGAGGCGTAACTTGCAGTTATTGAGATCCCATTGAACCATGCAGGATGTCACAACAAGATGTTGTTGGCAAGATGGCGGAAATACTTTTCAGAGAACATTTTCAGCAAATGTTTTCATGCGTATTCTCCAAACTTATCAACAACCTATTTATTTGATATATTATTATATTCATTCATGCAATTCCAATCACTGACTTCTTCGTCCATTTAGTCATGACAGTTAGCCTACTTGGGGTCACCCCATGTGGTTGCAAATAACAGTACAATGGTGGTATGAATGCCTCTGCAACTCACGGCTGTACATGCACAGTGGAGTAGGTGTAGACGTTAATAACTGTGATGAGTGGGTTTAGGGTTGGGGAAGGTGTAGACCTTAATAATTATAATGGTTGGGATTAGGATGGGGGTAAGTGTAGACGTTAATAACTGTGATGGTTGGGTTTAGGGTTGGGGAAGGTGTAGACATTAATAACCATGATGGGTACAGTGCCATCTTGCCGACAACATAGTTTTGGCACTTGGGTCTCAATAACTTCAAGTTACACCTCTACTACAAGTTATGCCCCTTCATGTTACGTCATGTTCATGTTGCAGTCTGCAGACAGACCCTACTCCTATATATATATATATATATATACGGTTTGGCAATTGAATCCCAGCTACACTGGAGAACTCACTCATTGAAAATCTAGGTTAAATTTTAAAAATGTTTGATGAAGTTGCAGTTATAATTTTTGCAGTTTGCAGGGTTAAGCAGGCATGAATTGTTTTGGTGGTAGGCTATATTGGTAATGTTCATGTCTGCAGTAAAATGTATGAAATGGTGTACACATATGATGATCTTGCACCTATTTATAAGCGTGTTATGATGATTTTTTTTTTATGTGTAGGTTTAGGCATTTGTGTTTTTTGTTATGGCAGAACTTCACAGCTAGTATTCTCATGGCTAGTATAAACAGCTTGGATTTATATTAGATTATATTTTTTTTATATTATTGGATTATATATGTATTGGATTTATTATAAATATTTAAGTCATAGAATTTTCTGTACTGTTTGGACATCTAATTGCATCATGTGACACATTGATTGTTTAAAATGAATTCAAGTCGCACTTATATGTTGTCAACATGATGAAGGCAGATAGGCAGATCTGTGTGCCTGCTCCAGATCTGGCCCGAGAAACAAGCCGGACTATCAGTCAGATCTGTGTGATAGTGCCTGCGCCAGACTCTACGAAGATCCTCTCAAATGAGTGCCTAAATTACTAATGCCAAATTAATTTTTTTAGTAAATTAAAATCATATTGTAGGTCATGACTGTCAAAGTAAACGTGTTTTGGCAAAGTAAATCTGCTATAAAAGTCCAGAGCTCTTTAAGTCCAGTCTATGAAATAAATTGAGTATTACCACCTGAACAGGGTATTGCTTAAAATAAAACAAACTAATGCTTATGTATTTCCCCGTCTGCTGGTGTGGTTGCATACTGTTCTTAAAAACACAGTTTTATAGTAATTCATATTGTATGTATATATTTGTTACCACATATTAACACAAATGTTATACTTATTAATTTTTATAGTATACTGGGTGATATACACTTCAGTTATTATGAGCAGTTTGGTTATCACTATATGACAAGATTTAAAACTGAAATTAATTTAAAAAAATCAACAAGTATAGCCAACTTTATAGTCTTAAGTACATTAAAAATAATTTTGTGAAATTGAAAAGTTAGACTTCATACTTTTACCAGAGTAACATTTATTAGTATTCATTAGTAACATTTTCCACCACTGACTTGTAGATGAGATTTAGTTTTGATGCTTTAGGCCTGTAGTGGGCAGTGTAGCCTATAGCTTTAAGCCAAAGTTGGATTGCACTTATACAATTACACAGACATGATAACTAATTAGGCTGGACTGACTAATAAATGTTGAATTATGTTTTTCATAAACATTTCATAGACAAGTATAAATTTAGTACATGTATGTGTCATCCTTTCCACATCATCAGAGCATCCGCACCAAACCTGCACATGCTGGGTTTTTCCTCAGCTCTGATCCTGTTTCTGTCCATCCTGTATCAGAGTCATATGATCCCGTCATATTCACCTAACAGTTGTGGGCAAAACAGGAAGTGAGCATCCTTGATGTGAGGGTCAGAGGTCGAACACATGAAACTGAAGGGCACTTCTCTTTTAATGGCCGGATATCGACAATCCCATGTGTATGGAAAACCACTGGGACAGTCATCACTTTTTTTTTATTGGAAAATGAGAGTCCAAAGCTTTTCACACTACACTTCTGCCAATGATTTATTGGATCTCATACGTAAACACAAATCAAAATGAAATGTTGCACGTCACTGAATGAATCTTATGTGGTCCTTCCTAAAATTCAGCCAAAAAGGGTTTTTGTTCAGCACCCTTGTTAAGTGATGAAGGCTCTTTTGGCAGTCCTGGTGTTATGAAAACAGTATGACTGTGTATGGATGGTAAAAGTGGTGAAGACATCTGGACCGTATTTTCATCCCTGTCAGAGATGGAAGAATCCCCGGAGAGCTCAAGCACATCCAAACCCTGCAGATGGTAAATTAATGGCAAATCCAAGACATACTGCTCACAGCTTCACACCACATTCCAAACGCATTATTCAGAGCCACACATTTATCAGCCTGGAATAAAAAATATGTCTACAATCAGTGACACTGTAGTTATTTTACGTCAAAGAGGACCTGGAGAAAAGCTAGATGTTAGCATGGCACCTGCTCAGCTGGCTGAAGAGAAAGACAGGCACAAATATCATCCAAATATCTCTCAACATCTTCTAATGGACTAACTGTGATTGATATGTTGTTAGTAAAAATGTTATTCCACCTGAATACACAGTCAGTTTTAAGGGAACATCAATCTGGGGAGGTGTAGTTACGACATCTACCAGCAGAGGCTAACGGCTTCATGCTAACCATTCAAATCACTGTCCTGTCAATAATACTGATTTTACCTTGTGCTTATCCAGGTGTCTAATACATCCTGAAGGTGTATGTGTTTTGTTGTGTGTCCAGGCTTGAATGAAGACAAGTATGTATGCCACTAGCAGTGCAGTTACCCAGGAGCTCTTCACTAATGTGCTCAATCTGTCAGTCTGTCTACTAGCCGCACAGAACTACACTAATAGGATCATTTGCTGAGCTGTCAGGAACTGACCAAACAAACATCACATGCTCACTCGCGCACAACGAAGGCACTGCTACTGGAAACACATACTAATTTTGCACAAATAATGATGAATTTGACCATTTCTTAGCAAATTAGCATCCATTTCATGTGTTTTATTTTATGGAATTGTTTATTAGTTTGGGTCGGGATTGATCCCAGGTCCCAATTACACTAATACATTAACTCTTCCCACACCCATGTGCTAGTGAGTTTTGACATAGTGTTTGAATTAAGTCATTCTACGCCTAAAGCTCTAAATGAGTCATTAATGCCACTGGTGCCCCTTCAAAGCAAAATGGTGCATGACGTCCCAACACTTGAGCTGACATGATCATCACAAGTTTGTACAAAACCTTATCATCATGTTATCCAGCATGATTTAACAATCATCTTATGCGTCAGTGAGAGCAAATACTTTCACAATGAGGTTTCATTTGTTGACATTTTACTGATCTGTATTAGTTAATATGAACTAATACTGAACAATACTAATATGAGACTTTGTTGAAAAGTGTTTTTCACTTACATAATCAAATTGATAAACCCATGAAGCATTGTGCTGTATGCGCGCTATAGGTGTGCTTTTTCTTGAAGCGACCTGATTGGTAGAATTTTCTTCTTTATTTGAAAATAATATTAAATGTATTTTAAATGTGGGTCAAGATAGGCCAAACATACATGGCCCACATATTAATTTTTAACATCTGGGCCAAATACTAAATTTTACATCTGGCCCAAGTATTCTTTAAAGACGGTGCCACCTCTGCCAAACCCGACCATGTTTGGCTCACATGCTGTATGCCAGTGTTGGATAAATGCCTGCTGTGCCAGCTTTATGCCAAATCTGCCAAATCAGAATTCTTTGATACCTGGGGAACAATGGTTTTGGTTTTCACCATTGATAATTCTAAGAAATTATGGTAACACTGTAGTTTAAGTATTTACCACTTTTAACTACTGGCGTATTACCTGCCTATTATTAAGTTATTGGCTGTTTATTAGTACTTATAAAGTATGATATTATTCTACATCCCTAATCCTACAAAATACATAAGCCCAACTACTACCTTACTAACTATTAATAAGCAGCAAATTAGTGTTATTGAGCTAAAAGTCTTAGTGTTTTGTTAATAGCGAGAATTGTATGTTAAAATAAAGTGTGACCAAACTTCTTTTGAGTATTCTTTGTTGTAAAAAATATATATTTAAATTGCTAATTTAAAATTCTGTTCTTTGAAATTTCATTCATAACAGTATTGACATCAATAAGCAGTATAATAATTTTAATATCACTGATAATTATAAAAATAAATAGTTCTTAAGCATGAAATTGGCATATTAGAATGATTCTGAAGAAGACTGTGAAGACTGGAGAAATGAGGCTGGAAATTCAGTTTTGAAGCATCACAGATATAAAAGACATTTTAAAATATACTAAAATAGAAAACATTAATTTTAATTTTAAATAATATTACACAATGTAAGTATTGATGGTACAACTACTATTTTTTAACCAAACCAGTCTTTGGTAAGCTTAAGAGACTTCTTTCAGAAACATACATCAAACCAACCTCAACGTTTCAAACAGCAGTGTATATTATATCCAGATTATAATGTTGTGCGGTGGACTTTTCCCACACTTTTCCCAGTTTAGACACACTGAGCACAAAGACTCATATGGTATCTCGCCTTCAGCTGAAAGACTATCGTGCAAAAGTGGAATGTGTATAAAAGACACAAATTTATATCTGTGAGGTCAGCACACAGTTGAAAGGCCAGGCTTTATTTGAATATGCTCATCACAAGGCAGCTAGATTGTGAATATATAGTGTTTGCTTGTTATGCCTCCACCATCTGCTTGAAGCTATCACCTCTCTCATTGTTCTTCTTTTCCAAGCCATTTCTTATGTCTGTTGTGCTTTAGTGTAAATTGGGTCAAAGCAGTTTTACAAAGAAAACAGGCAATAATCGAAAATGAGGTGTGAAGTTCAGTGTAAAACTAGTTCACTTTATAAGGCTTTGGTTTTGATCCAGTTATTTTACTGATGATTGAGTTCAGTTCAATATGAATGTCGTTGTTGAACTATGTGATTGACTGTATAGTACAACTTGACCAACCCAACTACAATCAAGCCAAAGGCAGCAGTAGGTTTGTTTCCATTAATTTCATATTGCTCAAATTGATTATGTGAACTGAAATTACTCTTGATCAAAATATTTTATGTTTTTTTTAGTTATGTGGAACACTATAGATTAAACGTATCTTTCAAAGGGCCAATATTTTTAGTTAGACATGTGCATAGCTAAGGTTGCATGAGATGATTTTTCATGTAATTTACAAAAGGAAAAGTCAAGTCATCTTTATTTCTATAGCACTTTTACAATGTAGATTCTGTCAAAGCACCTTTGCAGTAGATGAAGAAAATATTAGTAGAAATAAAATATAGAATAAAAAGCCACAATATTTCAGATGATCTATAAACTAGATTTAAGCATATCAGGCAGGATTTGGTTCAGTTTATTACAAATGACTGCAATCTAAAAAAAAACAGAACTTTACTGTCACCATGATTTCTAATTTTTGACTCATTGTGAGAGGACAAGTTTTAGTAACACAACACCAGTTTAATGGAAAAACAGTTTCTATCAACATTTAAACATTATTGCAGAGGTTTTAAACAAATGTGTAATGGAAACTCTCAAGCAATAAAACCCCCAACTGTCAACATGAAATGAAGAACACACCTTTGGAGTCCCAAGCTTCTTTAGTATCACACATTCAATTTTGCTAGTGGTTTAAGGTTTTGATTTCTATGTTGGGATTTCGACAGGAATTCACTCGTGAGCACACACAGAAAGCAGCAGAAACCCCCTCAGCCCGCGGAGGACTGAGCTGATGATGAATGACAGTCAGTCTGACAGACAGGGAAACTCACTCAAAGCCCTGCTCGCTCTATCAGTCTCAGGCTCCTCCCCTTCTGCTGCGCGTCACTGTCGTGTAAGGGTTTACTTGAACTGAAGTTTGCTCTTGGCAGCCCCGGGGCTGGTTTACATGAGTGCATGGCAGATGGAGAGGACAGACAGACCTGCCTCTCGCTCTTTATCCTGCCCTGCTTCTGTCTGTCCTTCTCATGCTCTACCTGTCTGAAGAGTCTGCGCACATTTCCACAGTCTGCTCCTGTCTGCCGGTCTGCAGCTTCAGTCCAGCGTGTCTGTGAGTCAATTTACATCTTTAATGAGAAACATTTGGTCTGACTGTGCCTGCAATATTTTACTGACTTACATTTTAGACTTTTTTCGCTGTGTAGGATATATTCAGTGAGTGTGTAAATACAATGATAAACAGCACTTTGGTTAGGAAATAGCGTTACTAATAGTGTTTACAGAAGTCTGTGATGCCACAAGTGTTTGTTTGAGACAGGACACAGTGTGTTTTGTGTTTGTTCATGTGGTTAAATCTGGATTTCACATGCTTAACCGCCAGCTACTGCTTACTGTTTTGGGTAAAGATGTGCAGTCCTTCCGCTGTGTATGTTTACTTGTGTTTCCAAAAGTTATGTAGAACAACAGTCTCTGTCTACATAAGGGTCAATGACGGGATGTTTATTCTTTCTTTGTCTATGTTATTTTTGATTTATTTATTGAGTAGTGGTATGTATTCTATTTAATTAATTACATTTTGGGGATATGCACTATTAAGTTATTAAGTTTTTATAAGTATTATTAAGTTGGTCTTGAAATTTTAAAAAGTCTTGCAACATTTTAGAATAGGAAATAATACTACTAAATAATTCACTAATTATTTATTTACTAGTAAACATCAATACACATTTAGATTTTTTTTGTAATGTATCAGCAAATAGTATATATTGCAATTGAGCTAACATGAGCTAACATGATGTACTGCTGCATGTTAATTAACTAACGTCAAGAAAGACTAATAAGTACTTTTAAAAAATATATAATGTTAACCATTGGACCTAACTGTAGAGATTGACAGCGTGTCTGGGTGGTGTAATGTCTCGTAATTTTGATAAGTAGTGAAATTTTGAAAGGTTAATATCTAAAAGTCTTTTTTTGTGAATAAAAATTTCATTTAGCACCATAAGGTTCTTTCATTTTTTTCTCTTAAAAAAAAGATGTTTTACAGCTTAGCATTTTACTAATTAAATCACGTTTGTCGCAGAAAATATCATAATAGATTTTTTAAATATTAAACACTACTAATATAAATATTTAGTTAATAGAACTTCTCACATTTGAAATAGTTTTCTAATTTTTAGACTTATTAAAAGAGTATAACTTTAATATATAACTTTGATATTAAATATTTATTTAACAAAAATGTTGACTTATTTTATGATATAGACAGCAGTCTCTTTCCCTCTCCCACTACCCTAACTGCGCGCTACCATAAGAGCATTACATTTGTTTTTGAGACATTACCTCCTGCGAAGTGCAGTTTAACATTTTTTTCATGTCAGATTCAACAGACTTGAAACATAAAACAGACCTCAGATTCCTTTGGATTCAGTTGTCTGTTGTTGACTTTATCCCATCAGGTACATGAATTTAACCACTGATTAGACCACCAGACAGCACCACACGCAGGATGATGACTTTGGTTTCTTTCTCTCAGGAAAAGTCCTTTAGAGAATAATGCATATTATAGTGCAATGCAGGGATACTGCCAGTCTAAATTAGTCTGAGCAATGAAAAGAGCCCTCATTGGAATTCTTTGCAGTTTACACTTTTGATGCAAAGTTATTTAATTATCGTTTTAGCTGCATGAAAGAGATGCTCAGTTTGATGGTGGATATATTTTATTGCCTTTTTATTTGTTGTTGTTTGAGACAGCATAGCTCTAATGGATTATCCAGAAGGGCAAACTGTTGCTGTTTTATTTTCTCACTTTTCTTTCAGTTCTCTAAATGCTCACAGAGATCAGATGGGGTTTGGTGTGTTTCTCAAGAGCAGAGAAGTTCTGTGTAACTTTCTTTTGTATGAACACTTAGCCACTCAAATCATGCTTGAGCTGTTTATCTTCCCACACAATATTACACATTTGCATGTATGCACATTCATATGCACTGAGGCGCAGCAAAACAAGCCATTAATGCAAATGTTCCCCAGATGTACATAGTTGAACAATAGAATTTTATCACAGATATATGTGTATATATATATGCATATGATCTGATTGTGTTCCTTTAATACAGTAAGAACACCAGGAACGTTACTGGAACTGTTATACAAACACTTTGAAATTATTTAAAAAGGGGCATCTGGAAACCATCAGCGTGTTTCTAAATACGAGTATTTATATTGAAGTTCTCACGAGGGACCATGAGCCAGGTTTTAAGGATCAGGAGACAAATATGGTCAGGGCTCAAGAAGTATATGAAGTGGAAATCGGACAGGAATTCTGAAAGGAAATAAGAGCGTGGACTGAGAAAGACTTTTTAAGGAACTGGCTATTGTTTGCTCTGGATGGATGGCTAAGAAAATCTCTTCAAAATGAAGCGAAGCAGTTTCGCAAAACTGTTTACTTTATTGTTCTAGTACTCAAGAACGGTCTTGCAACAATATTTATGGACGCCTGATGTTTTTGTCTGGACCTTGTCTTGCACTCAGGTATGTCTGTACTTGGATTACTATTCTCAGATGAGAATGCATGAATCTGATTTGCACATGGACATGTTATTGTAGCCTTTTTTAAGTCCACTGTCAAATAAATTGTTTTGGCAAAATGAGAATGTTACATTTCCATTTAGGTTTTATATAGGTAAATATATATTCTTGGTTTTTCCATTGCTTTGCTATGGTGCAACACTCTTGATAGTAAATGGTTCTTCATGGGGATCTGTAGTTCTATGAAGAACGTTTGCATCTATGGAACATTTTCATTACATAAAGATAAAAGAATATGTGAAGAACATTTTAATAATCTTAAGAAACCCTTTTCTCTATAAACAAATTGTTTTGTGATATGTCAGGTTTCTATGAAGGTTCTTTTTAGGAAACACTAGTGCAAAAAGATCCTTTGCAATATAATAAAGTGCTGGGTTGTTTTAACCCAACCCTGGGTCAAATATGGACAAACCCAACCATTCAGTTAAAAAGTGAACATTTTAATTAACTGAAAAAATCAACCCAAAAATGGGTTTGTCCATATTTGACCCAGGGTAACAACATCCCAGCATTTTAGTGTATTTTTAGACTGTAGGTTCATTAACATGTACAAAAAGAAAGTATATTATTAAAATGTTCCTAACCCTAAGGCAAAAAAATGTTTTTTTAAGAACTGTAAAAGGTCTCAGGGGAGACAAAAATAAGTGTTAAAAATCAGCGTGAACACCCATTATTTTTAGTATACTGTATGTGACATAAGAGCTGATTAATTGCTATTATTGTTGGGCCTACACCATCTACTGTATTTTATTGTCAAAAATTTTGGTCTAGGGTAAAGAGATGTACTGTATGTATATATATATATATATTTATTTATTATTTTTTTTTTTTTCCATGACTGAAACATGCATGCAGTCTTGTTTGTGTTGCTCTGATGTCTCAGAATGTGCATGAGTTAAACTGTTGAACTCTGTAGAGCTCTTTTTAAGCTATAAATTTATTTTTATTGTACTCTCACTGTTTTCAGGAATTAGTTGTGCTGTATTGGGTTAACACCCATTTTTGCATGAATATAAGGTATTGTGCTTGTCCAAATGTCTCAGTGTGCAGATACTTTCTTTTTAGTTGATATGCAGTAAATAAAATGTATTTATTCATTCATTGTCCTTCGGCTTAGTCCCTTATTTATTAGGGGTCACCACAGCGGAATGAACTGGCAACTATTACGGCATACGTTTTATGCAGTGGATACCCTTCCAGCCGCAACCCATTGCTGAGAAACACCCATACACTTTAACATTCACACATGCACTCATACATTAAGGCCAATTTTCTTTACTCAATTCACCTATAGCGCATGTCTTTGGACTGTGGGGGAAACCGGAGCACCCGGAGGAAACCCAGGGAGAACATGCAAACTCCACACAGAAATGCCAACCGGGACTCAAACCAGTGACCTTTTTGCTGAGAGGCGACAGTGCTAACCACTGAGCCACTATGCCGCAATAAATAAAATTGACTTGTAATAATATTAATGACAGTAATCTTTAAAAAAAACATGCTAGATGGGCAATCAGTTCAAAGAAGTCCTACTAAAAAATAATAAATAAACAAAATCTCTCTCTCTCTCTCTCTCTCTCTCTCTCTCTCTCTCTCTCTCTCTCTCTCTCTTTCTCTATTTCTCTCTTTATATATATATATATAAACACAATGTTATTGTCATTTGTTTTGCAGAATATATACATATTCATTGCCAGATGTCTTGAGTTTTAAACCACTAAAGTGTGTACTGTACGAGTGAACCCTAATAGTATTTGTTTCCCTCGTTTGAGACACTAACCCAAGATTCCTCAAACATAATATAATTTAATTTAATGTGTTTTGAATTTTTATGCCTATTTTTCTTTTGTGTCCAGTAAATGAGCACAATACCCCGATGAACAATGGTTTAGGTTTCAGTGGGCTTTGAAGAATGGTTTAATGCTCCATGTGTTTGTGTTTTGCTCTTCCCTTTATCCTGAATTTCACTGTTTTGTTTTAAAGAAGGGGCAGTGTATGTGGGAAAGAAATGCTTATGAAATAATGTTAGGGAGGAGGGGAAAAGGAAGGACATCGTGTCTTGCATTGCTCTGAGGCCTCTCTCAACTTCCAACCCTCAAATTGTATTATATTAATGCATTTTCCCGTTGTTTTATACTACAATTTAATTTATAACTCATTCTAGAAAGGTTTGGAAGGATCAAGTTTCTTTTTTAGGGCCTCACAGTGGCGCAGTGGGTAGCACGTTCGCCTCACAGCAAGAAGGTCGCTGGTCACTGATTCGAGCCTCGCCTGGGTCAGTTGGCGTTTCTGTGTGGAGTTTGCATGTTCTCCCTGTGTTGGCGTGGGTTTCCTCCGGGTGCTCCGGTTTCCCCCACAAGTCCAAAGACATGCGGTATAGGTGAATTGAGTAAGCTAAATTGTCCGTAGTGTATGAGTGTGAATGGATGTTTCCCAGAGATGGGTTGCAGCTGGAAGGGCATCCGCTGCGTAAAACATATGCTGGATAAGTTGGCGGTTCATTCCGCTGTGGCGACCCCAGATTAATAAAGGGACTAAGCCGAAATGAAAATGAATGAATGAATGAAGTTTCTTTTTTATGTTTTTGAAAAGGTTTCTTATGCTCACCAAAGCTATACTTGACTCAAAATAAAAAGCAGCATTTATGTAATACATGTATATATAATGTAATTAAAATGTAATGTTTCTTGATAAAATTTTATTGATCAAAAATGATCAAGAGAGTTTTCTATATAAAAATTGACAGTTAGGAAAACATTGCAAAAATGGCATCAGTAAACTATTATGGACCATTTATAAACAAACTTTTCTGATTCTAAGGACATTAAAAGGGACAGGTATCCGTATGGTATTTGATGAATGTGATTCTGTTTATACATCTCTACTATCATCAAAACAAACATGACCTTTGACCTGTGACCTTTTCTCGACACCGGTTGGCATGCTTCATGATCACAGCTGGAGTGGAAAGTGACCTCACATGTGGACTCAAGGAAATCGATTACAGACACACTCCTGCAATAGTTAAACCCTAGTAAGAAGAAAACTCACATATTTATTTACACTGTGAATGATGGGGGTTTATTATGTGGAGATTCAGTCATTTCATAATTGTTTTTTGAGGCAAAATTTCTAACAATTCAAGCAGCACCTATAGTTATGTTTTAAAGGTAAAAGCACTGCAGCAAGCATATAAATAATGACAGAGTCATGTTGCTTGTGCCTTAATGAAGGTGTGACCAGCTTTACCAGAGTACAGGATCATTGAAACGCAATATCTGGATGTTTAGGGGCCATTCACATATCATGTCTTTTTTGTGCACTCAAGTTTGTTATTTCAAATAGAGATGTGTGGCATCATGTGCTCGACGTGCATGCCGTGAATTTTCAGAATGCTGCAAGAGCACCACATGTAATGTGGCAAGAACCAACCAATCAGCTTCAGATGTTATTTTAGTAATAACGGTTGACTAATTACCCCAAAGCACCTAAACACTGCCGCTTTTTCATTTTCTCCATAAACAAAACTTGTATCAGAGCTGCAGCAAGGGTTTGTCAGTGGTGGTTCCTCGGAGAGCGTGGCTGATGGTTGCTTGGCAAGGAGAGAGCTCAAGCTTAAAAGCACATTCAAATTGATGAAGAAAGTGGTGGTCCTCATGTTTTCCACAAGGTTTTAGACACAATATATGAACGGCCCCTTAGATGTTCCCTTAGATGCCACTATTTTTTATACATCTAATTCACAAATTTCCATTTACACAATTATGTCTTACTTACACAGTAGGGGCACTATTTTAGCATATAGCAAGCACGTTATATTTCAGGAAAGCAACAAGCAACCTATACAGTAGTTATGGTTGGAGGATCGATTTCTTAATTTTGATAGTTCCCTTTACACATTTTGGTGACTATATAAGTAACTGTTGACTTTGTAAGTTGACTGTGTAAGATGTCAACTAGTCGCACATAGCATGACCTTCAGACTGACAGCAGAAGGTCTGGATTCTGTCAAAGATTTTATAGCCCAAGGTTTGCCCAAGAGGCCATCTGACTGACATGTTCAGCAACCAATCACGGGTAGTTTTGAAGTCCCTACAATAACAGACTGGCATACCAGCAATAAATCGTTCATTGAAGAACGTTGTCTTCAGTCGTTAAGTTGCCATGAACTTCACATATTTTAAAAAGCCCAGTATGAAGTGGGTCCTGATTAACAGTCATTGTCACAGTGGGTCCTGATTAACAGTCATTGTCACAGTTGCAAACATGACGACGTTATTTTTCCATTAGGTAGTTTGACGTCATGACAGCATTATTTTCAGGTGAACTGTTAAAGAACACGACAACACTCAGCTCCTGGAAATCCTGTAGAACTCATTCAATGAATGTTGATGAATATGAACCCACCTAAGGGTTACCCATTTTGTGTGCCTTATATGCCAGCCAACCGGCGTCTGAGGCTGAGAGACTTACATGTCAATTTACTCTCATTAGCGTATTAGTAGAGTATAAGTAGACTGTTAGGTAAGGGTTTGGGTTAGTAGAATTAGTTGACTTACTTTTAAAGTGACTTGTAGTCAGCAGAATGTCTTCAATCAAAATAAATACGTCTACTAAAACTATAGGTTGACAGTAACTGTAGTCCCACAGGTACTCATAGTCAATAAAACTAAAAGAGACCCTACAATTACACTTTTCAGGTTGGTATCACTGAGTAAAATAGGACTTGATTTGAATCATTTTAATGTCATTAATCTAGCACTATTCAAATAAGCATTGAGGCTGATCTACAGCAAACTTCCTTTCAGTAATGGTTTTGGCTTTCAGTTCGGCTTGTTGTTCTCCTCATC
Source organism: Danio choprae (assembly GCA_903798125.1). Classification (NCBI taxonomy): domain Eukaryota; kingdom Metazoa; phylum Chordata; class Actinopteri; order Cypriniformes; family Danionidae; genus Danio; species Danio choprae. Next base: position 268,070 of record CAIGQW010006673.1, read on the forward strand.
AGATGTGCCAACATCAATGACTACACACACTCATACACATACACAGGATGTATGCTGTCAAAGGAATTACATGAGGTCAAAAAATGACCACTAGCTATTGTATGTTTACCCAATGCAGAGCTGCTGCCAAGTCTAAAAGTAGCTGTCCTTGAATCCAAATTAAACAGAGAAGCTCAAACAGTGCTTTTTCTCAAATAGCATGTTTTAAGCACTTAGACCTTTACATGCAGCCCTTTTTGTGTTTTTAGTAACCCAGACAGAACCTTTTAGGGCTTGTTTATCTAGACGTGTTCCAGTTAGGGGTGAAATATCTAAAACTATGATTGTCTAAATATGTCTTTTAAAGACTGTTGGGAGTGATTGTACACCCTTTAACTTTTGTTATACAATATTTGATGGTTGGTTAGTAGGAGGTGTGCAAAGCATTTTAACTGCATTATATCATTTTCAGAAGAGCAAATCCTGCTCTTGGAAAAAGCCTCGCTGCTGAATTCCAGATCTGATCAAACCCACATGAATCAGCTTCCCTTTAAAATCACAAACAGGTGTGCTGGAGCTAGGCCTGCAAGAAGACTGACCGAGACTGAGAGTAATTCTTTTGCGGTTTCACTTATGCTTTCTTTCTCTGTCTGTCTCATCCTCAGGGTGACCATACGTGGGCCACCATGTTGGGCCAGAGCGTGAGGCTGCAGCCGGTCACCATACAAAGCCTCTCTGAGCTGGAAAGAGCCCGTCTGCAGGAAGTGGCCCTTTACCACTTGGAAAGAAGAGACTTGGACTTCAAGATCAGCATCCCTAGAGGTACAGTTCTCTTACAATGATATGCTTATCAATATAGTGTTTTGTAATTATTTGCAATCATGCATGAAAGTAGTGCACACATTGTAAAAGATAATTAAAGTTAATTAACAGTTGTTCCCAGTGGTCACATTGATATAAAATGACATCAAATTGACTTCAAAAATGCATTTGACATCCACACATTGATGTCCTTTTAGCCACCAAAACTATGACACAAAAGTATTATAATATAAGAAAAGTTTTATTCAAATGACTGCTTCAATATCAAATGATACATTTACACTGAGGGCGACACGGTGACTCAGTGGTTAGCACTGTCACTTCACAGTAAGCTTGTCGCTAGTTTGAGTCCCGGCTGGGCCAGTTGGCATTTCTGTGTGGAGTTTGCATGTTCCCCTGTGTTTGAGTGGGTTTCCTCTGGGTGCTCCGGTTTCCCCCACAGTCCAAAGACATGTAGTACTGTATTGGATGAGGTGAAATGGATGAACTAAATTGACTGTAGTGTATGAGTGCGTGTGTGAATGTCAGAGTATATGGGTGTTTCCCAGTACTGGGTTGCGGCTGGAAGGGCATCCGCTGCATAAAACATATGCCAGAATAGTTGGCAGTTCATTCTGTGGTCACTGTGGCAACCCCTGATAAATAAAGGACTTAGCTGAAGGAAAATGAATGAATGAATTTACACTGGTTTTTATTTGTCTACAAAACATATAAACAACCTTGCAGTCAAAATGACATCAAATTGACATTTAACACCTTTTTGACATCAAGGTAGTCAAATAACATCAACTCGACTTGCATTTTTTATTGGGTTTTGAATGTTTTGCTGGGTACATAGCTTCAAAGAGGTGTTTTTTAATTCATTTATATATTTATAGACACCTTTAGTAGTTTGAACCATTGTTTCTTTTGTTGTATTTAGAAATTACTAGCAGTTGGTAAACTACATTTTTTGTACAGTGATTTATATGACCAATCTAAACAATATATATTACTTCAAACTACTTAAAATGTCAATAAAGGTAATTTGGTTAATTATTTAATCATCAAAAGTTGATGGAGCAAAGATCAAGGTCCCATAATTCAACTTTAAAGTATAAATCAACTAAAAACATCCATAAATCGTGAGCTACTGACTGTTAACTAATGGATTTTCCTTGTTTTGTACAATAAACTATATAACCTGTAAATTCCAGAAGACATGCACTTACTAATGATCATTCTAAAGACAGAAAAAACAAGTATTAACTATTCTGAAATTCAAACTATTTCCCGGTCGATGTTTTCAAATTGATGAAATAGTTTACCAAACTACCAAATAGTTCCTGTCATGAGTGCACTCGCATCCACCATCAGGAGGCAACATAATTGTCTCCATTAACAAAATTTTCTTTGCACAATCCCAAAAAAGAAAAAGTAGCCCAACCTTTACGTGTGATAGCTTCTTACCTTTTGCTACATATGAGTAAATCTGGCTGAGTGCATAACGTGTTTAACATTTCACATTTCGTTTTATTGTATGAATAAGTACTGTACATCATCAAGATATTTAAAGTGCACTCATTATTTGTTATAACTTTCTGTTTGAAAGCACTGCTTATAAAATACTTATAAATAGTGCATAAGTGTGCGATTTGGGACGCACCTTACCAACCGACAACACTGTTTAGTTATTTTAAAAATGCCGTTTTCCTCACTTCCTGAAAAGTGTGTTTGTGGACGTGCAAAGTTTCCACCTGACAGTGATGGTCTGATACATTTGCTTTAGTCACAGACCAGATATGATTGTTTTAGACTGATGCTTATCAAATGTCAGAGAAATCCGTGCAAGCATTTCAAAGGGATTTCTGATAGTGGACTTACCAGAAAAGACTGCGGTGAGGATTTGTGAGATAGAGTGTAGGAGAAGACCAGTTATTGAACAACATCGTGCAATCACGACCATAATTTATTTGTCTTTTGCTGCCATTCAATGAAAACATGTAATTTGAATCATTTTGTACATTAGTGCTATGGAAAAGATTTAATTCAATTAAGAGACCACGTTATTAATACATTATTAAGTTATTAACTCTTTCTCTGGATTTATAGGAACAGTTGAAGATCAAATTATTTGGTGAAATGATTATTCAGATAACCCAACTCAACCACCCCCCCCCCCCCCATATTGCAAGATACTCTTATTCAGATTAAAAGTGCAATTTAAAGACTTAAATAGGTTTATTCATTCAAGTTAGGTTAATTAGGCAAGTCATTGGACAACACCGGTTTGTTGCAGCCAATCAAAAAAAAAAAAAATGTCTTAAGGGAGGTAATAATATTGACCTCGGAAGTTTTTACATTTCTGTTTTATTCCATCCAAACTAATAGAAACTAATAGAAAGTTCTTTAGTAGGAAAATATTATAGTAATATTATATACTTTACTCTGTTAAATATATGTGAGAAATAATACAAATTTCACAGGAGGGCTAAGAATTTTGCGTTCGACTTACTTTATATGTTTTGAGTAAAATGTTAATTTAGACATATGTAAGAAATGCACATATTTTACATATATAAAAGACACGAGACACTAATCGGACAAGTATAAAAATATAGTTACAGTCTAAAACACAGAACATTTTATATTGAAACACTGTTATGTTCTCCAAATATATGTTCTAAAAATTATAAACATTTTTATTATGTTTCTCTTCTGAAACTGGAACATTGGTATTATGTTGTCTAAAAAATGTATAGGAACTTTTAAAATCGAATAGAATAGAATAGAAAATATCTTGCCCCCTTTTTTAGTTTATGCAAAAAAAGACAACATTTTTTTATTTTAAATGTGCAGGAAGTGTAATAAGTAGTATCCAGAATAAAACAAATATTATATTTTACTCATAAACATAACCCATACGTCAAGTACAGAGACACTACGAATTTTCAAGGGGTCTCTCTTGATTTTTTTCCATAGCTGTATGTTTCCTGAGTCCTCTGCTTTCTTGTGTGTTTGTGCTTGAGGTATCATGTGAGAGTCTCCTCTTATATCCAAGCATGGAAAACCGCATTGTTTTGTGGGAAGTGGTATTCCCAGCACGTATACAAGCAACTCCACACGGTCAGATCAAGGAAGGTCATCCTCTGTTCTCTTTAGTGCAGTTTTCAACTGGTCATCTGTGAGAAGACCTCAGCCGGCACTCCATCTGACCCATGGGGAAGCAGCCACCACAATTTATGGGAATATTTACGGAACATTTTCCTCCCAATGGAGAAATCTGTCAGATTCAGCCTGGTGGTTTACTCAGCCACTCCTCTTGGAATTGTCATCAACGTGTTTGGCAGCTATTTTTGGGGAAGATGAATATCCTTTGGAGAGTTAAATTAAACTTTGTGAAATTCAGAAAGGATGTCATGAGTGATTGACCTTTCTCTTTGGCTGTTTGATTTTCTTGGTGAGTTGGCTGTTCTTTTTTTGAAATTACCATGTCAATTCCAAAAAGCTAGGACATTTTGTAAAATGCAATAAAGTGAAGGATATGGGATTTTCTGGTGCTGCATTTGATGGCTGTAACACACTCCACGTTATATCATAAAAGTCCACATTAAGCAAGTGAGCTGAAATAAGGCTCATAAATTGCGGTAAAACAAAAAAATTAAATTAAAAATTCTCAGTGCAAAATCACTAAGAACTTTGGACTTTCACCAACTATGGTAATACAACAACTAGAGTAATATACTAGTTTTCTACAACTATATTTTTCATGTTGGCTCAGATGGAACTGGATGAAATAAATAAATAAATAAAGTCGTTCTGATGTGTGAGAAATCTGTAGTTATTAACAGTGTTGTTTGTAACATTCATTCATTCATTTTCTTTTCGGCTTAGTCCCTTTATTAATCTGGGGTCACCACAGCGGAATGAACCGCCAACTCGCCAATATGTTTTATGCAGCGGATGCCCTTCCAGCCGCAACCCATCTCTGGGAAACATCCATACACACTCACTCATTCACACACTCATACACTACGGCCAATTTAGCGTACCCAATTCACCTATAGCGCATGTCTTTGGACTTGTGGGGGAAACCGGAGCACCCAGAGGAAACCCACGCAAACACAGGGAGAACATGCAAACTCCACACAGAAATGCCAACTGACCCAGCCGAGGCTCAAACCAGCGACCTTCTTGCTGTGAGGCGATTGTGCTACCCACTGCGCCACCGCGTCGCCCTGTTTGTAACATATTACAAAATATTAAGTAACACAATTTGCGTAATCAGATTACCTTTTAAAAGTTGCTACAAAAGTAATGCATTACTTTTGCATATCCAAGAAAATATCAACTTTTAAAAAAGTTAATCTTTATTTCAAAAAGATGAACTTTCCATCCAGTTAACATTTGCATCCACCTGAGGTTTATTCACTTCACATTTCACTTTTGGTAAGAAAGAGCTTTAAAACATGTAAATATATCAGTTTATTATTACACTACTACTACTACTACTACTACTACTACTACTAATGGTAATAATTACTAACAAGCAAGCCATACAAACAAATTAAATTTAGTAATGTTCAACTTAATTTGTTTGTTTAAATTCAGCTTTTATAAATTGTTTGCAATAATTGCATTTTTTCAGTGCAGTCTTAATCTGCATGTACTACTACAGCATGGTTTCACAGGCACAGAGAGAATGTTCTTGACTGGTCTGCTGTCAATCCCATATGGAATATTTCTGGTCCATCACGAAGATCAGACAATGACGGCCACAGACTGTTGTGCAGCTGAAGTCCTGTATTTCAGACTGGGCAAATTTGATCAGTTCGTATCCTCAATTCCCGAACATCCCCAAAATGTTAATTAAAAGGAAAGTTGATGTAACACCATGTTAAATATTTTTGAAGTGTTTTGCAACCCTTAAAATTTAATTTGTGGATATTTGCTCGATATTTGGTCAATAAAAAAAGAAAGAAAATATTTTCTTTGTACATTTGTCATATTCACATGTTGACTTTCCTGCACTTTATAAAGTGTTCAGCTTTTTTTGAATTGTCGCCATTTTTTTTGTTGTAAATTTTATTATTATTATTTTTTCAGTCTCGTCTTGTTTACGTCTGCTTTAGCCTGAAGAGATTATTTATCCTGAACCGAGCTAATATCTCAGTTCATTCCCCTAATCACTGTCTCTCTGATGGGGGCTTCAGCCCAAGAAGTCTTGGCGTGTGAGGAGGGTTGAGGGCAGTTGCAATAGAAATAAACTCTCATTTCCTGCAGTCATGGGAATATGACCCCACCTAAAGCCCCTCTGCATGTGCTACAAATCCTTCTGGCCTTTTCTGTCTCTCTGGACATCTCAACAGCATCTTTAAATTTCCCTCTCAGTGCCATTTCTTAAATATCTTTTTGAATTAAAGGGCCATGAAACCCCCTTTTAATGTTCACATTGCTGCGCTGCTAACAGTAATAGGAACTTTATTAGGAAGTGGATATTGCTTATTTTTGCATTTTTTCTGTCCAATTGTCTTTCCGAGTTAAAAAAATCTTTTAAAAATGTTATATTTATTGTCATTTTAAAGAACAAAGAATAGTAATCACATAAGCAATTAGTTACAGCTCAGAAAAGACCAACACAATTAAATAAGAAAAATAACATAGATAATACAAAAAAATACACACTCAAAAAAAGACTACGTATTTAAAATGAAACAACCCAATTCTTGAGATTTTTTGGGACAACTTAATTGTTTTATATTCAATCCGCTTATTTTTTTAAGTTAACCTAATGGGTTTGTGTTGGGACAACATTAAAATGATTTGTGTGTAACCCTGCAGTTTTTACAGTGCATAAAAGAAAAAAGTAAGTAAATAAAACTCCTTCAGTTAAATTCAGTTTTGCAGATAACCACAGCATCAAGCATAAACAAGGGGAGCGTTAAAATGAACACTTTACACACTATATCAGAAAACTAGTAAAAATAAAAGGTGACCTCTCTAGAGCACTAGTTAATGTAAATAAGCATAATAAAGAAATAAGTAAATCATCTTTATTACTAGTTGACACATAAAGTGTTGAAAAACAAAGTTGAAGCAACATCACAAAATATGAAATGTATGCGTTAATTCGGAGTGATGATTGGCTGCTGGAGCGTATGCAGTGACATCATCAGATTCTGCACTGTAATAAATGCTGGGTTCCACACAATTGATTTGTGTTGGGGCAACATGAAGGAATTAAGTTCACTTATTAGTTTAAGTGGATTGAACTTAAAACAATTAAATTGTCCCCCCCAAAACCTCAAGAATTGTATTGTATTGTATTGCTCATTTTAAATAAGTAGTTTGAACAAACGGCAAACATATTTTTTTGAGTATGAGCATTTCTCCACATTTATTTATAAGAAAGAATTGGTTCAATCCAGTCGTCACACACTATTATGAATGACATCTCATAATATGTCCTTCATAATAGAATAATTCCATTACATATGCATGAAACTGATTAGATGAATTTAGATTAGTTGTGACTCTTCTGTCCTCCCCTTATTTTAAACGTTCAGAGACATGATTCAGACCAGTCAAATTATGTCTGTAATTTGGAGGCGTAACAAAAAGCCACACACACACACACACACACACACACACACACACACACACACACAC
>CAIGQW010006673.1:275528-296686 GCA_903798125.1 Danio choprae
CACACACACACACACACACACACACACACACACACACACACACACACCTGGAGGGGATTTCATGTTATAAACTCAACTCGGTTATTGGTTTGAGTTTTAACCCAGTGAACTGAACCAAAACATCAAGGTTATGAAAACACCCAGACAAAGGTGTTTTAGTTCAGCCATGTTTTTAGTTCAAAATTCTGAAAAATTACTTTTTCTCTGGCAAATTTAAGGATAATTGAGGCTGTTTATCTGGCCAGGAAGTGTGTTTGCTTCTAATTTTGTCTTACCGCCTTCCCTAGTAAGAAGGTTGTGCATATTCTGCAGCTCTGTGCCCATTCTTGGTACTTTCACTTCACTATCAGCTATCTAAAATTAAAGCATTTTAAATTTGGAAACAGAAGGCCGGTTGTTACATGCTTCTGTTTAGGTGTTTTTGTTATGGGCCACTAGTTTTTATATGTGTGGAAATGTGTGATGAACTTTAAGCGTTAGATTTTTATACATTACCAATTTTATGTTTGAGGTCAGCACGTTTATGTGTGATTTATTTATTTATTCATTCTTTTTTTAAGAGAGAGAGAGAGTTCAATTCAACAAGATAGAAAGCTAATTCAAAAAGAGTGGGCTAAATTGATTGACATTTTTTTGTACACAATGAATTTTATTATATATACCTTCTGTATGTACAGTTTGTGTGTGTATTAAATAGTTTAAAGGAAAATTATAAGTAGGAGCTTATTCTGAAGGAGCATGACGCCGAAGTCTGAAGATTTAGCTTTGAGATCACTGTAGAAATCATCGTTTAATAAAAATATATTCAAAGAGTTATTTTAAAACACTTGAATATTTTACACGTTTTACTCTATTTACTTTATTTTCAAATAAAACAAATGCAGCCTTGGTGATTTTAGACTGACTTTTGTCATTTCTTCCTCAAATGACATTGGTGTATTTTAATATGTATAATGTCCATTTTTTTCTATGAGTCTTTTTTATAACAGAAAACCTGTTTGTTTGTTTTTTTCTTCAGAGATTCGTAAGAGGAGGAAATCACTACGGAGAAAATTTGACTCCTTCTCCAAAGAAAAGAAAGATCGAGGTAAGGGTCTTATTTTTATATTTCAGCTTGTAAATGACAAGAGCTAAAGCCAAAGAAAGAAAAAATAGTTTTTGTCTTTGTGATCGTCAACTGAAATGTAACAATTGAATAATCAAGTGTCTTTGCATACCGACAGCCACATACTGTAGCCACAAACTAGTCTGGCTTCATTCTGTTACATAATGGTCACTTTTCGTGACAGATAAAATCTGTCCCAGTCCCACCCTACGTTTTGTTTTTTGTGTTTTGTTGAATATCTAACTTTTAAATGTCACATTAGAGCAGTACCATGGGTTGTGAATGGTGATTCTCACTGTCTTTAAGTGTCCTGTGTTTGTGAAATGAAGATGAGAAGACCGCATGGGCTCAAGAATGCTGCCTGACAAACAACCACCAGCACACATAATGCACTCAGTCAGAGAGTTTCTCAAAAGCATCATGAGGTTAATAAGATCTAAGATTCACTGCCGCCAATGCTCCGTACAATCAAGATTACAATGCTTTTTGAAAAACACAGCACAGGTCTGTTTAGATTAATTTAAACCACAATGGTAAAACTGCATTTCAAATTTCATCCAGATGTCAGTTTACGTAACTGTCTTTCTGACGTCCTCGTTAAACCATTACTACTGCACTACTAAACATCTTTCTTTGGTGAACTCTGATGGTAGAATAGAGACTTATAAAAGGCTTTTCCTTCTCTGAATCCTTTGACTCTGTTTGCCAAGACACAGTTCTTGCAAATCTCTTATAGGCCTTTAAGACACACAGCTTTAAGACTTTAAGACGCAGGACTCTTCACATCTAATGTAGCTTTACTGCCAACAGTCTGTGCATTCCTTCCAATATTTGCTTTCTGTTTATTTTTACAGGCTAGAATACTGGATTTTGACTTCCAGTTGAGGGCAAGATTATTAGCCCTACTGTGCAATGCTTTTTCAAATATCAATTGTCAAGTGATATTTAACAGATTAAGGAAATGTTCACAGTATTTCCTATAATATTTTTTCTTCTGGATAAAGTCTTATTTGCTTTATTTTGGCTAGAACAAAAGCTGTTTTTTTTAAAGAACTATTTTAAGGTCAAATTTATTAGCCCCCTTAAGCAAAATTTTTCGATTGTCTACAGAACAAACCACTGTTATACACTGACTTGCATAGTTAACCCAATTAACATAGTTAAACCTTTGAATTGCACTTTAAGCTAAATACTAGGATCTTAAATAATATCTAGTTAAATATTATGTACTGTCATCATGGCAAAGGTAAAAGAAATCAGTTAGAAGTTAGTTATTACAACTATTACGTTTAGAAACGCATTGAAAAAAATCTTCTTTCCATTCTTTTCCATTTCGTTCCGTTTTCTGGGAAAAATCTAAAAGAATTAAAATTGAGTAGGAGGACAAATAATCCTGAGTTCATCTGTATGTGCTGATTCAGTCTGAAAACAGAAAGAAAAGCCATGTTCAAATGTTTTAATGCAAATTCAGTTTTAGATGTGCTGACCTTTCAAAAGTTTAAAGATGCTAAGATTTAATTATGGTTTATGCTATTGAATATAATGGTTTTGGAAGAATCTATGTAAAATTTTTTTTCCTGTGAAGACAAAGCTGCATTTCATCATCATTACTCCAGTGTTGAGTTCAGACTCCAGGAATTATCATATGTTGATTTGTTGCTTAAAAGCATTTCTTATTGCATCAGTATACTTGTTTTCTTCCATCTATTTTATACACATTTTAGGATATTGCAACTTTGGACCTTTTTAATAATAATAATAATAATAATAATAATAATAATAATAATAATAATAATAATAATAATTTTATTCTTTTTTATTATCTTATTATTTTGCCATAATAAGATAAATGCATAAGATGCATAAACAACAATGGAAATGCATTAAGCAATTCATTTCTTGCAAATTTCGTGCAGGACAATAAATCAGACATAACTGGATTAACCAACACACAGAACTTGTTTTAACAATTCTGCAACACCTAAGCGAAATGGTGGCTCAGTGGCTCAACACTGTCGTCTCACAGCAAGAAGGTCTCTGGTTTGAGTCCCGGCTGGGCCAGGAGGTCTTTGTGTTCACATGGGTTTCCTCCGGGTGCTCCGGTTTCCCCCACTATCCAAAGACATGCACTATAAGTGAATTGAGTAAAGCTAGAATGACCGTAGTGCATGAGTGTGTGGGTGTTTTCCTGAATAATGGGTGGTTCATTCCGCTGTGGCAACCCTTAATAAATCAGGGACTACGATGAAGGATAGTGAGTGAGTTCTCTTTCAAAGCTGTCTTACACATTTACTGCTTGAGGTAGAATTCATTTTATTATGGAGGACCAAACCTGGTAATTTATTGGAGAAATATACATTTTGTTGTATATTTTGTATAACAGCTTTATTTGTAAAAACAATCAGATATCACAATTTTGCACATATAGGTTAAATTAGCAGCTTAGTTTGCATTGTTCTTTTTCATATTTTTTGTGGAAATTTATTTAGATTTGTTTATGAATATAATCAGAATTTAGTCTAATTCCAAATGTCACTTTTGTCAATTTAATACAACCTTGCTAAATGATTTTTTTAATAAATACTGACCCCCAATGGTAGTGTACATCTGAACTTTTTTTTACACCTAGTTTTTAACAGTGTTTTCCATGATCTGATCAGAGTGGTACAGTTGAGAAGGTCAGCCTTTTATAACATGATTTTAAATGCATCTCTTGTAACCTCTTGTGTTCAAATGAACAAACCCAATTTACGGGACTTATGAGTGAGCAGGAAATCATGCGTATGATAAGTATAAGGACAGCAGCTATGAATTTGATTGTGATCCATGTATTTTCTCAAAATGTTGTGAATTATGAACACCTTCTTTCCATCCCAAAGTAATTAAATGTTCATCTAGTACGCGGTGAGCAGTTTTTTGTGGCCAACACAGGATCATTGGAAATACATGCTACCACAAAAAGTGTATTTTAACATACCTTTGACTGGAATGTCTAGGTAAAACGAATGCTACATGTCAGTGTGATTCCAAAAGCTTTGTTCCTTTTAACACTAATGATGCTTACATGGACAATAATCAGGGGTCACCACAGCGGAATGAACTGCTTTTTTTTTTGTGCAGCTCTTTGCACAACGCCAAATATATACCACAAAACTACTAAATCTAAAATCAAGGTAAAAGCACGTCATCCCACTTTTCTATTGCATTTGCTTTTGAAAATATTATTAGTTCGGTTTAAGGAACAGTTTATGTCAGTGGTTTGCTGTGTGATCTGTATGACAAGAAGGACATGAATCTGAAACATACAATAAAACAATCATAAGTAACATATTTCGCAAATGTGTAGACAGCACCCTCAAGTTGTTTTGTCATCTGAAACATACAGCGAAATGTACTCAAAACAACGTATGTTATGTTACGCAAAAATGTAGGCTGAAGCACAGATTTTCAATGAGCCTGAGCTGTTTGTGGCATGTCAACACACTCAACCACATGAAGCAATCTGACCAAGTGATTTGTCAAATACCACAAAAGTGTGCTCAAAAGTGGGCAAGCTAACTATTTTATTCGTCTTTTACACCTATGCTTAGCGTCAAACTTGTGATCAGATGCCAAGTGCAAACAAGGCCATCATATTGTAAACAATTAAAACGCACTATGTTGATTAACGAATCTGTATTTAAGGAGTTCAAACTGATCCCAGAGCAGCCTGATTCTCAAGTCAGTTGGATTTGTTTGTCCATGTTCTTGACGTTCTGCCAAACGCCTGCCACCTGTAGCCACAGTCTGCTACTTGGTTTCCAGAACGTGCGTCAGCTCCAGGTTAATTCTGTGGGACGGGACGGCTGAATGAAGCACTAGAGGCGTGGATGTTGATAGGGAAGAGGGAGGAATATATTTAAAGACCACTCAATCCCCATATCCATCCAGCTTATCGAAGGACCAGACTAACCCGACCCTCCACCAGACCTTTAAGCCTGGAGGCAGGGATAGGAGAAAAGGGATTGAGAGGGGGCAGGGAAGACAGGACTGTTTTGCTTTTGTGTTACTTTGCCAGCCAAAACAGATCAGTCGTAACCTCATTGCACAGCGTTAAAGATGCTATTTAAAAGTGAGTGCTTTACGTATGCATCCAGTCCTCGTACCTCCCCATCGATATAAATGAGTGGGATGGGTGAAGTTCAATTACAGTTAAGCTGCTTTAGAAGAATATGTTAAATAAAGCTTTCTGTGAGGCGACACATGTGAGATCCAGCAGATCTTTTTAAGGTGCTAATACGTCTCGTGTTTTAATTAGTTCAGAAAATGTTGACCGTCTAAGAGGCTTAACTACAGATGCACAAAAGGGACAATCTTGTAGTAAAGTAGTAGTTTTTGTGGTCCATTTATCATTCATTCATTCATTTTCCTTTGGCTTAGTCCCTTTATTCATCAGGGGTTGCCACAGCGGAATGAACCGCCAACTTAACCAGCATATGTTTTACACAGCGGATGCCCTTCCAGTTGCAACCCAGTACTGGGAAACATCCATACACACTCATTCTGAATTCTGTAACTGCTAGAATGGCCATAGTGGTCATTCTGACTGTTTATATAAAACTGTTCTGAATTAAGTTTTTGTCATATTAAAGTTAAGCTTTGAACTTTATTTTATGAAGTTATGTTTATTTTTGTGTACGTGTTACTAAACTTCTCCCAACGGTGCATGTCTCACTTTGTCCAGGAAGCAGGAGAGCATGGGTTTTTGTACAACAGTGAAATGTTTTTAATAGACATGTCTGAAGTAAAGTTATGTTTTTGCTATCAGAAAGTTGCTAGGCAACAGAGGCGCTCATGGTCTGCATGCTGCATGCGGTCATTTTGACCATTATGGCCTGTCAAGGTAGAAATACTCAGAACTCTTTTGTGTTTTGCAATTTTGATGAAATAACAATGTTAGAATGAAATATATGACCAATCTATGACCAACATTTTATTTCACGGTATGAGAAAGTTTATTTCATCAACTATATCTTTTACATAAAGTAAAACTTTTTTAACTTTAACTTTTTTATATAAAGTTAGTTATAAGTTATACAAAAGGGCTTTATATATACATTAGCATGAATATTTAAGAAATGAAAATGACTTGGTCTTATTTGATTATTTTGTAGTGTATTTTTAACCACACACTACCTGACAAAAGACTTGTCGCCTATCCAAATTGTAGGAACAACAAATAATAACTTGACTTCTAGTTGATTATTTGGTATCAGAAGTGGCTTATATGAAAGGCAAAGACTTCTAGATTACGCTTATTTTACCAGAATAAAATATGATCATCATTGATTTTGAATTATATAATTAGGACAGTAAGGTCTGACTTTGCTTAGACCAAAGTCTTGTCACGTAACAGAAATAATGTACAGTATAGAACATAAAGTCATAGTGCAGTGAAAAAGGAATTAATATTGTGTATGACTCCCATGAGCTTGGAGGACTGCATCCATACATCTCTGCAATTAATCAAATAAATTATTAATAAAGTCATCTGGAATGGCAAAGAAAGCTCATTAATAGAAAATAATATCAATAATAGAATATATATAACCCTAAAATTACAGTTGTGAGAAAACAGCGGTTAAAAAGCATCTGATAACAGTTAAAGCGTGCAGCTTTTGAGTATTAAACATGAATTTGCTATTCAATTTTTATTATAAAGTTTTTCTTTGTGGAAATATTAAATCACATAAATTAAATCAGAAACGTTTTCCAAGTAAAAGAAGGTGGAGCCACTGAAACGACCTATTACATCATCACTATTGACCAATGATGGTTCAAAGGTGTTCACAAAAGCGAATGTTCTCCAACAAAAAACTGAAAGTTTTCCCTGAAATTAACTTCATTTTGGGCTGACCATGGCCAAAATCATGTTTATTCTTCAAATTTACTTAAAATGCTGAAGCCTTAGGCAAAAATAAATAATAATTAAAAATATATACAGATATACTGTGTCATTTTAACTAATAAATCAATAAAATAACTTTTCTTAGTCAAATTTCAATGACAAATATTTAAATATGTTAACATGTATAATCAAATGAAACATGTTTAAGCAAAATTACATACATTTCCAGAACAGAAATCTGTTAGATAAAGCCAGTTTCCGAATTATTTACATTTTTGTTGACTGAATTTTAGAGGGGGGCAGCATGGTGGCTCAGTGGTTAGCACTGTTGCTTTACAGAAAGAAGGTCGTGTGGGTTTTCTTCCGGGTGCTCCGGTTTCCCCCATAGTCCAAAGACATGCGCTATAGGTGAATTGGATGAACTAAATTGGACGTAGTGTATGAGTGTGTGTGAATGAGTGAATATGGGTGTTTCCCAGTACTGAGTTGCAGCTGGAAGGGCATCCGCTGCGTAAAACATATGCTGGAGTAGTTGGCGGTTCATTCCACTGTGGCGACCACTGAAATAGAGACTCTGAAGGAAAATGAATGAATGAATGAATTTTTTAGGGGATTTTGGATATTTTTCCTACATTTATAGAAATAATATATCGCAAAAATTTGCAATATTTTATATAAACTGTATAAAAATTAATAAACTCTGTAAAACAATCTTCAGAATTCCTGCAAGAATAATACTGGAAAGTCTGGTGTCAGTTCTACTGAAGTCGATATTTCTGGAATGGTGCAGGACGAGGGAAAAATAAATAAATAAGAAAACAGACTTGTTTAAGCAGCCTTGTCAGTTGTCTGTCACTCATGAAATACAAGAGGTATATTCTTTGTCAGATCTTCAAGTTCTCTTTGAGATTATTTTAAACCCCAAACCACAAAATTGTAAATTTCATCCAGATGTCAACTTACATAACTGTGTCTTAGTGACGTCCTTGTTAAACCATCACTTCTGCATTACTAAATGTCTTCCTTTGGCAAACAGTGATAGTAAAATGGAAACTTATGAAAGGTTTTTCTTTTATGAGATCCTGTGACTCTGTCAAACCCCTTGTAGGCCTTTAATTATTTTTATTGAGATCATCTTCAGAAAATAGATAAGAATAAAAACAGAATGTTTGGTGTAAGTGCTACTGAGGGGGAGATTTCTGGATCAGTGCTGGAGAAAACAAAACCAAACGTTCAACCAGTGCTTTTATTGGTCAATTGCATACAGCACAATACAGTTCTAGCTAGTTTTTCTGCATTAAATTAATTTTACTGAACAAGGATTGGATCAATTTAACATTCAACCGTCCAATATTTTAAGAGAGGCACGAGTTGTGATAAAGAACAAAACTAAAATTTTAAAGTCCAATGCTTTTGTGTCAGCGCTTGAGCTTACCAGCTTTTTTGCTGACGCATATTTTGTACATCTTAGAAGCAGGTCTAATCTGTTATAGATTATATTTAGCTTTTTTTATTATTTTGCTCTGAAAAAAACCTTATTTTAAAGATGTGCAACTCATTGCCTCCATGTAATTAATTAAATATTGGCCTTTTTCATATTACAGCTAATATGCCGATATCTAAAAAATGTATCTAATATTGGCTGATAAATATTGGCATTGGTGTATCCCAATTGTCTTGACACCAATTGGTGTATCCCATTGTACTTGAAATTCACAGGCACAAATAAGTAAAAAGTTACACAATTTACTCACATAAATGTGTATGTTAGTTATTTTCTATAGTTCTTCAGTTATTTTCTTATAGTTCTTGTTTCAGTGAACATACTGAAACAAAATAGCCCAGAATCGCAAAGCAGTGTCTGAAAAACAATGGCTTTGCCTGTACTGTCTTGCATTAAACTAAAATATATTGCAACACAAACAAGATAAAAGAAATCCTCATATTATAAGCATCATATTTCCTATATGGCAAAATGTGCTTTCTCTCTTAATGAAATTTGACTTTGCTCATTTATACAATGTAAGATGGTGCTAAATAGTCTTGTAGAAGTTCAGTAAAGTCAGACCACAGAATATGAAGATGAAAATAGTATGCTTGTGGGCTGATGATGAGTTTTGACATTTTGCAGAGTCATTGTTCACCAAACTAAAAACACGAGTTTGACACATTTTACATGCACTCCCTTCCTGAAATGTAGTAGCAGCATCCCTTTAAAACATTTGACATCTTTTAAATTAGTAAACACATTTTGGAAACTGGAAAGTTAAAATCTTAAAAGCATGCATATAATATAAATGTCAAAATGTGGATTGAGTAAATGATTTATAGTCCAACTGTTAAATCCCACTATGTTGATTCTTCCATAGAGTCTGCACCCAAAGCATTCGGCATCCCTCTCGCCCAGGTAATCGCAAATGATCTGGCATACAAGCAGCGGCAAGATGCCCTGAAAGAGAGCCGACGGGACTGTCTGGACCTGGAGGCCAGTGTTCTTCACTTCCGGGCAGAGAAATGGCAGCAGAATGGAAATCGTCCGCTGGGGAAAACGGTATTAACACCTGGTGCTGCTTCCTCACCGGCGCTGGAGCTCCACAGCAAACCTCCTTCATCGGCGTTCATGGACAACACTTCACGCACACACAGACGGGTGAGGCAAACAGTTTTACCTTTGAAGCGGACATATTATGAAAATAAGACTTTTTCTGTTTAAGGCTTTCTCTAATCGGGTCCTAAGCAGGTGGATTCAACTAAACCCAGAAAAAGTGTGTTTTTTTCTGGAAGCATGTGGAAATTTTGGAAGATCTGATTTGGAAGGAGATGCTATGACCGGGAAAGGGGTCAAATATATATAATTCCTGTAAAAAATAAATGTTAATTAACAGTTTCTGTATTTTGTGTTTTCTATTAATTTACAGTTGTAAATTGTATTATGGGATGTTGATCTCTGCTCTGTTCGTTTTTGATGTTGACAATTCAACTCTACAGTTTAACAAGTGAATTTTATTGTCTTTTTTAGTAGTTTGAAATAATATAATGTATAAGAATGAATATTTAGAGAAAAGGTCAGAAACAGAAAATGTACTATCAGTTTATTCAAACGTTTTTGTAGCGTAATATACTACACCAACCCAGGCAATATATCACTTTATGCTATTAAAAATGTTAATAAAAGTCACTTTTTTAAACTTCTCAAGAGTAAAAGTCATTGGAAGAAAGATCAAGGTCCCATAATGCAACTCAAAAGCATAAATAAATTAAAAATAAAAACATGAATCACAAAATACAGAAAACTTCTAATTTACAGATATGTTTTTACAGTGTGTATAATATAATATAATATAATATAATATAATATAATATAATATAATATAATATAATATAGGGCTGCATGGTGGCACAGTGGGTAGCATGATCGCCTCACAGCAAGAAGGTCACTGGTTCGAGCCTCGGCTGGGTCAGTTGGCATTTCTGTGTGGAGTTTGCATGTTCTCCCTGTGTTTGTGTGGGTTTCCTCCGGGTGCTCTGATTTCCCTCACAAGTCCAAAGACATGCGGTATAGGTGAATTGGGTAGGCTAAATTGTCCGTAGTGTATGAGTGTGAATGAGTGTGTGTGTGGATGTTTTCCAGTTATGGGTTGCAGCTGGAAGGGCATCTGCTGCGTAAAAACATATGCTGGATAAGTTGGCGGTTCATTCCGCTTTGGTGACCCCAGATTAATAAAGAGACTAAGCTGAAAAGAAAATGAATGAATAATACAATATCATATAATATCATATAATATCATATAATATAATAACTACTGGTCTTTGGGTCAGTACCAACACTTTGTGCTTTAACTTCATGTCCAGAACAAGCATGTCATATTTCCAAATGTTCTGTCTGAATGTGCTTGTTGACAAAATGTACTAATGTGGCTTAAGTGACCATTATCTCTAACTGTAGACCAAGTGTCTGTTCTTTGCACCTCGCTGAAACTAATCTAAGATGATTTAGCCAATAGATCTTGTAATCTGGAAAACTGATCTCTGGTTAATTTGGTTCTTCAGTTAAGTTTGTGAATCACATTAAAATGTCTGGATGAATGAACTCATCTGAGATCACCATGTGTGCTTGTGATTGTCGTAAAGGACAGATCTATCATCCTCACAATCATGATCAGCAATGCAGCAAGACTGGCTGGCAGCAAGACAACATGGTTATCAAAATAGTATTATCTGCTGTGAGAAAATTTTACAATTTAAAAGTTTTTAAAATTAATACATGAGAACTTTCCATATTTGTTGTACAAGCATTACACTTTCATGTGTCTAGAGTACATTTTTTAGCTTTTTATTTAGTTTTACTCTTAGTGACACTATTTAAGTTTCTTGATCCCATGGTGTAAGGTATAACTGGCTATATAAATTCATTTTGAAATAAAAAAAGCTATTTGAGAAGTGTCTGCATCTACTGCACTGCATCAAATTACGCGCATATTAGCCGTCAATGTTGCATGTGCATGACTCCTGTAAATGATATCATTATTCCTTCAGAAAAAAAAACTCTCAATGAGAATATTAGCCATGTCCATTATGATACACTCTCAGAAATTGCACGAAAACTGGGGTGATCCTTTTTTTAAAGTTTGTAATTAAAAGGCCCATATTGCTCATTTAAAAGTTCCTAAAGTGTGCATTTTGGTCATTAAAAATACAAAACTGTTCTCTTTACCACACCAGGACAAATTTTTATACCTTATTTTTTCAGAGTGTAGATCACATAAGCACGGTGGCTCAGTGTTTAGCACTGTCACCTCACAACAAGAAGGTTGCTGGTTCGAGTCCCGGCTGGGCATTTCTGTGTGGAGTTTGCATGTTCGCCCCGTGTTCGCGTGGGCATAGTTTTTCTCTGGGTGCTCTGGTTTTCCCCACAGTCTAAACACATGGTGAATTGGATGAAATAAATTGGCCGTAGTGTATGAATTTGTATGTGAATGCGAGAGTGTATGGGTGTTTCCCAGTATTGGGTTGTGGCTGGAAGGGCATCCGCTGCATAAAACATATGCTGGAATAGTTGGCGGTTCATTCCGCTGTGGCGACTCCTGATAAATAAGGGACTAAGCCAAAGGAAACTGAATGAATGATAACATAACAGTTTTAAATTACTTAAAAAATTCAGATTAAAAAAGTTGAATAGATTTACAATTTTGTTATTTTCCCCAATTTAATACAGCAAGAAAATGTCAGCAGTTGGTACAGACTTTAAGTATCACCCTTGCCTGAAATGACATCCTAATCCTGTTTATACGAAATGTATACAGACCTATTGCTCTGACAACAACTCCTGGATGAGTTTTGAAGAACAAAACTATCCTGGATCGTGTCAAATATAAAATCCAGCCGAGTAATCCACCATGGAAGAACATGTTATCCACTATTAATCTTTTCTGACGTTTTAGCATTTGCTTGTTTTATTGTTTCTGTCAGAATATTGGGTAAAGGCTCCAGCTCCGCCCTCCTCTGGAAAGCAGCAGCTTTTTTAAATTTGCATTTAAAAAGACACACAAAAATTGTGTTTTTGTTTACACTCGTATAGGGGCAAATTATAATAAATGATCTGTGGGGTTTGTGAGCTGAAACATCACAGATAGATTCTGAGTAAAACCAAAGATTTATTTACGAAAAGGGGCATAAAGAGTCATCTTTAGATGATACCAACAACCAAATCAAAACCGTATATATCCCAAAAATCTGATCTAAAGGATAGTTCACCCAAATATGAAATTTCTGTCATCATTTACTCACACTTAACTTTTTTTCAAACCTGTTTGAATTTCTTTTGGCTTTTGACACAAAAGAAGCTGTTTTGAAGAAAGCTGAAAATCTTTAACCATTGACTTCCATGGTGTTTGTTTTTCCTACTATGGAAGTCAATGGTGACAGCTTTCTTCAAAATAGCTTCTTTTGTGTTCAACAGAAGGAAGAAACTCATAAAGATTTGGAACGAGTAAATAAATTCTCATTTTTGGGTGAAAAAATCACTTTAAAATGATTGTGATTCTTTAATTAAGAGCACCGAGATCATGTTGAACTTCTAACCCTAAAAAACATCTGCAACGTATTACACGTAGCATCAATGAAGGCACATCTCAAGACCTGACAGCCATACATGATAATGCAATTACGTCTGCTCTTACCTTGAGATATTATTGCTGACGTCTCATACGTGAGCAAATATGATGAGAGGACACTATCTTTCACATAATTCAGAGCCAGTAAAAACCGCTTACTATCACTAACCTGCCATCGTTTCATTCAAAGAATTCCCCGAAATTCCCCACGGTCAAGTGCTGATATGGTACATCTCACAGATAAAATCCTGGCAGAGGCTTCTAAGCTAATGTGAGCAACTTATAAAAACTGCAAAAAAACATTCTCTCATTTGCACTGTCAAGAAAACACACACACACACCAGACACACACACACACACACACACACACACACACACACACACCAACACACACACAAACAAACACATATACACACACACACACACACATACACAAGACATAAATCAGGAGTCACTTGATCTTGGTATATTTCAAATGCCAACTGACCCAGCCGAGGCTCGAACCAGCGACCTTCTTGCTGTGAGGCGATTGTGCTACCCACTGCGCCTTCGTGTCGCCCAATACATTTTTAATGAATTGTCATTTAACTTAAAAATACATTACATTCAAATACAATTTTAATGCAAAAAAGTTCTGATCAATAATCAATGAATTAATATGTTATGCTTTCCTGATTATTTGAAGCTTGGCAGATTTTCAGCTAAAACAGTATTAAATAAAAAAACAGACCTGCTGTGATGTTGTGTTAGTGTGTGATCATTAAAAGTGATGTCTAAGTTGGCAAATAAATAAATAAACACCAAAGATAAATGAAAAAAAGAACAAATTCCCACACATTGAACTGAACCAGGATGATTTAAAAAAAAAAATAATAATAAAATTATAATCATAATAATAAAATAAACTGACAATGTCCTTGCAAAAAATAACCACATTTTTCATATAGTTTTACTGTCCTATGGGACTGTCCTGTCCCTATGGGGGGAGCACCTGAAGGAAACCCACACCAACACAGGGAGAACATGCAAACTCCACACAGAAATGCCAGCCAGCCCAGCCGGGACTCAAACCAGCAACCTTCTTGCTGTGAGGCGACAGTGCTAACCACTGAGCCACCGTTTCGCCCCTTACAATGAACTTATGTTTTATAAAGATGTTTGCTTAACTGCCTCAGTCAGCAGTGGCATCAGTCAGCATGGCTCAGGTTGTTGTTTTGATGGCGTGTGGGTGCTTTCCATACCTCTCTCAGCATGACTGGAGACATCATCTCTCTATGGGTGGCTATGTATCAGCAGGAGGGAGTGCGATTTTTAGTCTGTGCCTCTGCCAAATCAAACTCTCCATTCTGTCCTCCCAAACATGGAGAGAGAAAGGAAAAAGAACAGATAACAGGGATATTCACTCATCACTGTGTTGACGTTTGAAAAGACTTTTATGAAAATCTGCTTACATTTCGCTTTGATTTACTGATTTTTCTTCACAGACCAGTGTGACAGAGTTACATAATTATTTGTAAATGGAAGAGGCTTTTACTCAAATCTAGGTTGACCTTTTCACTTTGACCGTTGTAAATGTTTTGTTTTTCTCTTTCTCTCAGGGAGGGATGTCGGTGGACTCCATCTCTGATATGGTGGAGAGTCAGTCCAGATTACTAGAAGCTCTGCAGCTCTCTCACCCCAATGAGCTGGAGATGAAGAAGGCGGCGGGTCGCACACAGGCCAAACTCAGTCTCAACCCAATCTACAGGCAGGTTCCCCGCGTGGTGGAGCGCTGCTGTAACCACATCCAGACCTACGGTGAGCTGCAAACAGCATTACAGAACAACACGCCACTGGATTTGATTCGGCACAGGAAGCTGAATTTAAATTTGAGCTAGATTGGTAGGCAGACAAATGAACTGAATTGCATTAGAAGGATGTTTTAAACGGTTATACAGGTGGCAAATTTCATTATATTTAGCAGAGCTTACATTATTCAGTTAGTTATGCCTATTCTTACACACTGTAAACTTAATACACATGCTATAATGGTAAATAAACGTTGACTGATTGAAACAATGGATATTTCATAGTGATCTATGGGGGAAAAATAATTGTATGATGTTTGTGTTCTTAAAAAGGTAGAAATGTACAAGCACTGTAAAATTGATATACGTGCTTGTACATTTCTACCTTTTTAAAAACACAAACATCATACAATTATTTTTCCCCCATAGATCACTATGAAATATCCATTGTTTCAGTCAATCAACATTTAATTACCATTATAAATAAAAACCAAAAATCTATAAGCTTTAAAGTCTGCATGAAATCAAAATGTACATTAGACCCTTTTCACAATTCTGTTATGACGTGTTTAAGGGTCATCAGCATCCTAAATCGTTGAAAGTTTTTAATATTTAGATTTGTTTTTTAAAAACGTCTGTACATTTATATGTATTTATCTATATATTATATTGTCTTTGCATCAAATTACAAAAAACGAATAACTGATCATGCAAGGTGTTTCTAATGCAGCGTCTATAGGCAGGACAGGACGTTGTTCTCTCTTCTGGCTGCCGTTATCAGTCTCACACAATTTTCTTCCTTTCTCTGAAAGTCTTTAAACAATTAATCAAAGTTAATCCACTGAAAAAAAACTGTTCTCTGATGTCAGTTAGATGACTTGGGAGGAGTATGCTTGCCCTTTTTTAATGTTAGTTTGCAGTGAAAGATGAGAGGTATAGCTCAAAAATAAAACCCCGCCTCCTACTCAATATTTCATTTCTGTTGGAAATATGTCATTGTACATCACACGAATAAAAGTCTTCAACAATGTTCAGTTTATGCAGACTTTTACAGGCATAGTGAACACCTGGTTTATATTTGGTCCATAGGTTATCATTAAAACAAAAAAAAAATTATTTAAAGTGGTGTCAGGAAGATAATTTAAGCAAGAAATTGCTCAAAACTTTTCCTAGTGTTCAAGTTTAGGGGTAAATGACACTTTAAACCAACATAGGTTCATTCTGAAAATGTAGCCCTATATACATTTCTGGAGATCGTGAATTATGTAGCCAGAGGTACGTATGGCTGCATTTCGTCTTTAAAACGAACACTACGGGGCGGTTTTCCCGCTTACCAGCTGACCACTTACCTCTGGTCAATCGTCAATTGCTGGTCAATCGGTGCTTTTTAAAACACTATCGGTTGGGATTAGGGAAGGAGGACGGTGGGTCAATCGATCGGTCAGTCAGTCAGTCAGTCATTCAGTAAGTCGATAGCGGCCTCTGGTGGATTTATGTGAGAACAGCAGGTGTGAATGGCACTCTCGAGAGAACTTTGAGATCTGAAAAAGCGTACACAGCGGCCTCTGGCGGATTCGCAAAAACAAAAACTGCAAAACAACGTAGCTTCTGGGATGTATTTTGCTCTCTCCAGAAATGTATTTAGGGGTACATAATCAGAATAAGCTTGGGTTGCTTTTAACAACATTTAACCCTAATAAAGTATCTACTTTAATGTTACTTTTGTGAAACTGTCCAAAAATGGGTGTCATTCAGCATATGAGATACATTTAAGTACAAACAAAAACATCCATGTACATAAAGGGATAGTTTACCTAAAAACTCAAATTTGCTGTTAATTTACCCACTCTCAGGCCATTCAAGATTTAGGTGATTTAGATATGATGTTGACAGAATATTGTCTGGGTTCATTTAATTTATGATACAAAACTAGGTATTGGGCTGCCACAATTTATTAGTTATTATACAGATTTATTTCTATGTGTATTATTTATTATACACATATTTTTCAAACTGGCGACGCGGTGGCGCAGTGGGTAGCACAATCACCTCACAGCAAGAAGGTCGCTGGTTCGAGCCTCGGCTGGGTCAGTTGGCATTTCTGTGTGGAGTTTGCATGTTCTCCCTGTGTTTGCGTGGGTTTCCTCCGGGTGCTCCGGTTTCCCCCACAAGTCCAAAGACATGCGGTATAGGTGAATTTGGTAAGCTAAAATTGTCCATAGTGTATGTGTGTGAATGAGTGTGTATGGATGTTTCCCAGTGATGGGTTGTGCTGCGTAAAACATATGCTGGATAAGTTGGCGGTTCATTCCGCTGTGGCGATCCCAGATTAATAAAGGGACTAAGCCGGATGACCATCCTCTGTCAGTGAAGTCAACAGTTGTCATTAAGGAGGTTTGTATTGTTGGTCCTTTAAATGTAATCACATTTTAATTATAGATTTTCAAATAAAGATCAATTCTAAACTTTAAAAGGCAATCATTTGGAAACTTCAGGTGATAAAAATATCACTTTCATAAATATCTGGATCTAAGTATAGCATGTTAGAACTACTAAACGTAAAATAATTAAACCTTTTTTTACCCCCTGCCTGAAATTTAGGAAATTTAGTCTGAACACATCTTTTGCCTCATACTATAACACACCCTGCTTAGGTTACGAACAGAAGGTCACTCAGATGAGATGACACCCAAAAAACACTAAAATAGATATAAAATCAGGACAGTGAAATATGAGCCTGCCCCTTGTTTACTATCTCTCTCTCTTTGTCTCTCTTTAGGATTACAAACTTTGGGGATTTTCCGTGTCGGCAGCTCCAAAAAAAGAGTCCGTCAAGTAAGTTTGTCAGTTCCAGCTGCTCTCTAGAGCCAGTTTACAGCCACTGCATTATAAACAACATTTGTCTCTCTCACATGTGCCATGCGCCCCCTGTCTTTCATACTGCTTCTGCAAACACACGGTAGAACTCCAACACTGTTTTATCAGTAAGCACATTAACATGCACCCAATATGCTAATAACTCACAAAAGTCAGTTTAATGAAGTACCCCACTGTACTGGTTTGCATGCAGACCAATAACCCAGGAATACACCATACACAAAGAAGAACACCATGTGTACCAGACCTTATTAATAAATCAGTTTGTTTCCCAATAGTTACATTACACTATTAAAATGTAAAAATTTGCATAGCCCTGCCTGTCCCATTTTTTAAATATAAGTTTCACATTGCACAGCTTTTTTTAAACAGAACATAAGCAAACATTTTTATCATTGTTATCTCATTAGGAAACGTTTTGTGGCCAATCAAAAGCGTACATAAGGCATACATATTAATGAGCCTGAGTGTTACATAACAGTCAGTGTTATGCTCTGATTCTGTTTAAACCAGATTTATATAAGAAAGAGGAAACAATAGTGTTCTGGACTTTTGTCTGTATGTAGTACGCATGTACTGGACTCTTATTATTAAACTATGCCTAAGTATAATATGTTTTCTATTCAATCACACCTTTAAAGTGACCATTTTAATATTGTTAATGTGTTTATATGCTGGGCAAAAATCTAGCTGTGAAAATCAGTTTATGCTCATCATTTGACCTTCTGATCTTGTTTACATGACTCCATTATAATAGGAGTATAAACGTGCATTTAAACTCGATCAGACTCTGACCTGTGCAGCGAATGTTTCAGATACTCTTCATAGCATGTACAGCCTCTTGTTTTAATAGCTGATCTCAAACTGCCTGTGATTTGTGTGTGTTTATTGTACTGTGTTTGGACAGGAACAGGAAACCTGGGGTACTTGAGTCTCGTGTGTGTGGTGGCAGTATGTTTGATTATGTTTTATCCCCCCGTGTCCTTGTGTGTTTTCAGCTGCGCGAGGACTTTGACAATGGGATAGACGTGGTGTTAGACGAGGAGCACAGTGTTCATGATGTGGCTGCATTACTGAAGGAGTTCCTGCGGGACATGCCGGACCCCCTGCTACCAAGAGAACTGTACCGGGCCTTCCTACACGCTAACCGTACGAGCATATGATCACAAAGACAAGCATTCATAAATGGTTCAAAGGGGTCATGAACTGAGTTTTTTTATTTTAAAATGTTCTGAGGTAGGCTGCATGGTGGCTCAGACATTAGCACTCTCACCTCACAACAGGACGGTCGCTGGTTTGAGTCTTGCCTGGACCAGTTAGCATTTCTGTGTGGAGTTTGCATGTTCTCCCCGTGTTCGTGTGGGTTTCCTCTGGGTGCTCCGGTTTCCCCCACAGACCAAAGACATGCGCTATAGGTGAATTGGTTATACAAAATTAGCCATAGTGTATGAGTGCGCGTGTGAATGTGAGAGTGTATGGGTTTTTCCAAGTACTGGGTTGCAGCTGGAAGGGCATCCGCTGCGTAAAACATATGCCGGAATAGTTGACGGTTCATTCCGCTGTGGCAACCCCTGATAAATAAGGGACTAAGGAAAATGAATGAATGAATGTTCTGAGGTCCAATAAGATTTGTACATAATAAACATTATAATTTAGGAATAAGGTTATATTCTATGGAAGACTTGGAAATACATGCCTGCCTCTAAGATTGGGTAACATAAAAAAAAGATGGATTTTTAAAATAAGTGCTCAGACAAACTGACACAGCAATTGTAAAAAATTATTAAAAGACATGACTAAATTGCTGTCAGGTCTATTACATATTCAACATAGCATCATAAAATATGCTTAAATTATGTTTTTTGCAAGTTTCTGCACATATTTTACTCTTTCTTTGTAAATTCTGCTCAGCCATGTTTTCTAAGCATATTCTTACAGTAGACTTTTTATTACATTTACATGATACTCAAGCTAAACAAGAGATAGTGGGGTGCTTACCCAAACACAGAGACCTCTTATGTCATACTGAGATAAAATCCAAAATGAGTCATTTTGGCAGCTTGATTTCAGAAAGCTGTCTTTAAACGAACAAGAAAGTTCAGAGCGCTGAAACTTACAGGATGTTTTTTATACTACATGAAAAAAAAGATAAAGGGAAATTATTCCCAATATTATTCATTAATCATTACTTGTCGTCTTTGCAATCCCCTGAGACGTTCGTTCATCTTTGGGACATAAATGAAGATATTTTCAATGAAATTCAAGAGCTCCTTTATCCTCCACAGACAACAACAGTCCAGAGATGTTTAAAGTCCAGAAAAGGATTTTGTCAAAAGATTACATGGGTTTATGACAAAGCATTGTAAAAAGATTACATGTGACTTCAGTGGTTCAACTGTATTCATATGAAGGACTTTTGTGTGGCAAAAGTAATTTGTAAATACAACTTTATTTTGACAATATGTAAATACGACAAAGTAGTTTTAGTATTATCATATTTACGGATTTGTTTTTGCTCTTCCGCATCAGGTTGGGGTGAGCATTTAATGCGGGCTGTACAATGTCTTGCTATTACAGTCAGCAGCACAACATGCAAGCATTAAATTTCCCGTAGTAAAAACACACCCTGATGTTGAAGACATTGGTGAACTGTTGGAGCTGCGGGATTACAGTTGAACCATGAAGTCAGATGGAAAGTTTTGACAATGTTTTTGGTTTCTTTTCTGGACCTTTGTTGATGTCCCTGGACTGTCTATGGAGGGTCAGAGAGCTCTCAGATTTGATCTAAAATGTCTTAATTTGTGTTCTGACAAAGAATGAATGATTAAAACTACATTAGGGTGATTAATTAATAATAAAATTTACATTTTGAGGTGAACTAACCCTTTAACATTATTATCATACAGGAATCTGATACCATATAGACAGGATCTGATATTATACGTTTATAATTTCAGTAATATCCATCATTATTGAGCTTAGCTGTTATAAAATGTGCTTATCTTCTAAGCTGTGTTGTGTTTGTGTCACAGTGCTGAGAGGGGCAGATCAGTTGTCATACCTGCAGCAGTTGTTGTACCTGTTGCCGCCCTGTAATTGTGACACTCTGTTGAGGCTGTTGACGCTTTTGCATACGGTACAGGAGAACGCAAACAGCTCCACTGGACCCAACAAGCAGGAGGTACGATCTGGGTTGTGGTCACAGTTTTAATTTATGGTGCTTATGTGTTGACCCACCAATTTAGAAGAGCCTTTATGATGATGGATGGATGGATTGATGGATATATGGATGGATGGATGGATGGATGGATGGATGGATGGATGGATAGATAGATAGATTGGTTGATTGATTGATTGATTGATTGATTGATTGATTGATTGATTGATTG
>CAIGQW010006673.1:303438-338087 GCA_903798125.1 Danio choprae
GTGAGTGAGTGAGTGAGTGAGTGAGTGAGTGAGTGAGTGAGTGAGTGAGTGAGTGAGTGAGTGAGTGAGTGAGTGAGTGTACATATAACAGTGTAGAGAAATAGTGAGAACTGCCAGTAAATACACACACAGAAATAATGGACACTATATACTGTTTATATGAAAAATCTTAAATTACCAAGCTCATTTAGAACAAGAAGACTTTTTTATGTGAGATTATCATTATAAACTTGCCAGAACTGTGTATTTTATCAAGCTACAGACCTGTGACAAATATATATATATATATATATATATATATATATATATATATATATATATATATATAGGCTGTTATACAACTTATATAAATAGAAAGCAGCTTTTTATATACACAAATCCTCTACCTGTAGGTCCTGAACATTTCAACATGGCCATATTTAACATCTCTAACTATGTTATTTGTTTACAGTAATACTCAAGCTTTTCTGAAGTCTGCTAGTTTTATTCGTTTTCTGATGTATTGGCAGCTAACTGAGGCTTAGAAGAATTCACATACATATTAACACATTTCTTTTGGTAAATAAAGCGCATATAGTAGGCTACGTTTGGTAGTTTTGAGTTCTTTGTATGTGGACTAAATAGATCTGTACCCTTAAATGCTGTACATGTTGCTTTTCAGATACCTGTTGTCAGAAGAAGTCCTTCGCTGCAAAATTTCTTCAATGACCACTTGCAGTCTGAGAAACGTTAGGTGGAATGGAAGACTCTCTTTCTCTGTTCTTTTTGAAGAGTGGGGTGTTTTTGATAACTTGACTCTCTTTGGGGAACGCTCTCTGAACTCATGGCATCATTGAACCACAAGGGGGGGATATTCACTGACGTCAACATTTCATTGACATTGATTCTTATAACTAGATCCTGACCAAATATTTACTGTATTATATCTGATCTCTGTTTAGTTTTTTTTTTAAAGCTGTTTTTCTTTCATACGAGTAATATTTTTCAGAGTGAACATTGGCAATTATTTAGCTGGCAGCAGTATAAAAAACCATCACCAAATGCCAAATGAACTTACCCATGCACTTCTGATTAAGAAATACTCCGTTCATTTTAGACGAAAGGACAAATATTGGACTTTTAAGCTGGAGCCAAAACCTTCTTTGAACACAGCCTGAAGATCGAGGTAGTTTCATCATTTCTTGTTTACTGTTAAATCATTTTCTATTCGATTTCAGTCACTTTTGTACAGATTTGTAAAGGTGCATTCTGTAGCTTTAGCATGGCTGTTCATTGTGTGCAGTTACCGCAATGCTGTTAGAAATTGACATTAACCCGCATGAACATCTCGTTTTTGTTAATTACTAATACTCGTTAGTCTATAAGTTAATAAATAATCTTCCCAGTAAACAAGAATATGCATCTTTTCATGGGCATTACTTTGATTTTTTTTATTAACCACCTTTTTTTTTGCATATGTTCGCAAAGTTGTTTTCCATCCTGGCTCAAGACCTTTTCTGCTTCTTTAGCCATTCATTCATTCATTCATTCATTGTCTTTTTGGCTTAGTCCCTTTATTAATCTGGGGTCGCCACAGCGGAATGAACCGCCTTAGCCATTCATGTTTTTCCATTTTTTTTTAATGTTAAAACCTGGCATGTGTATTTGACTTGATATGTACATATCATTGGCATCAAACTACTGAATGCACCTTTGAAGGGATAGCTCACCCTTTGTTTCAAAACTGTTTAAAAGAGACAGTTCACCCAAAAATGAAAACTTTTTACCAACTGGTTTGAGTTTCTTTCTGCCGTTGAACACATCTCTTATATTGAACAATTCTGCATTGACATCTGTAATATTCGTTTCTAACATGGATGCTTTTTTTTTTTAAACAACATTCTTCAGAATGTCTTGTTTTGTGTTCAACAGAAGACAGAAATACATAAAGGTTTATAACCAGTCGAGTCTGAGTGAATGGCGAGGAAATGTTCGTTTTTGAGTGAACCGTAACTTTACGTTTCTTCAGTTTGACACAAAAGAAGATCGTTTTGAAGAACATTAGTAACCATGTAGCCATTGACTTCCATATTATCTTTCTTTTGTGTTTAAAGGGATAGTTCACCTCAAAAATGAAAACCCTGTCATTATTTACTCCACCTTCACTTGTCACAAACCTGTTTGAGTTTCTATTTTCTGCTATTTTGGAAAATGCCGGAAACTTGTAACCATCGACCTCCATAGCGTTTGGTTTTTCTACTATGCCAGTCAGTGGTTACAGGTTTCAGGAAAAAGGGGGTTTGGAACCACCTAAGTGTGAGTAAATAGTGAGTACATTTTTGTGTTTGGTTGAACCTTGCCTATAAACATGATTCTATTGACCAGTAAAGATTGTATAAAGAAAGCTAGGGCCTCATTTATAAAGTGTGCGTATTCTCAGGTTTGATCTTAAAGCATCCAAACACTTAAATTCACAGCAATGTTTAGATTTATAAAGTCTTTAACATTAAAATGTACTTACCACCACATCAAGCTCTGAGAAGGTGTTCTTGAGGCAAAGCTATCTGAGAATCTAATAAAAGCTGTGTACATGTACCAAATTCACCATAAACTACAAAGATGCGTTGTGAGAGATTACTACAATGTGCAGTGTAGTCTACGTTTAATGTTAAGAGTGCATCACTCGCATTCTGCAGGCTACACTTTATTATTCCATGTTGTTTTTTTTACAAGAGAATTTGAGACGTGGCGCAGTGGGTAGCACAATCGCCTCACAGCAAGAATTTCGCTGGTTCGAGCCCCGGCTGGGTCAGTTGGCATTTCTGTGTGGAGTTTGCATGTTCTCCCCATGTTTGCGTGGGTTTCCTCCGGGTGCTCCGGTTTCCCCCACAAGCCCAAAGACATGCGCTATAGGTGAATTGGGTAAGCTAAATTGTGCGTAGTGTATGTGTGTGAATGGATGTTGGTGGATGTTGGGTGTGTGTGGATGTTTCCAAGTAATGGGTTGCGGCTGGAAGGGCATCCGCTGCGTAAAACATATGCTGGATAAGTTGGCGGTTCATTCCGCTGTGGCGATCCCTGGTTAATAAAGGGACTAAGCCGATAAGAAAATGAATGAATGAATTTGAGACGTCTTGATTTAATGATGCGTAAAATCCACAATAAATAATACAAAATAAATGCAAACTAAACAAACATCTGCCAACTCTGTGTCATACAACATGCATTTAGCCGGTAATTTTAAATTCAGACCATTTTTTTTTTTAAATGTCTAATAGGGACCTTTGCTAGCCCACCACCTCATTCAGAGCATGTGCTACACACTAGCATGCCACAAACTTAGTTTTGTGTGAAGAAAGAGAAAAAAGAAAGTGTCCCAGCACGAATGTCTGCCACAGGACCTCAATTTGCTTGTCATTCTGAAGTATAGACATTCAGATATTGGTGTGTATTCATTTAAATGACAATGCTATTAATTAAGGGGCGCTTACAAGGCAGAGATCTGACAGCAGTCAGCTGGGCACGTTTTCAAGATCATTTGCGTGGTTTATAAATGTCAGATGAAGAAGAGAGCTGTTCACACAGGTTTTGTGTGCGCACATTCATTATCTCCGAATCGCACTTACAAATGTTTAGCGAAGTGATCTTAGAACAAATTTAGAGCGGTTTCTGTGCGGTTCTGCCACCAACTAGTAGCATGTAAAAATGCCAGGATACCAATGGCTATTCAAAACTATTTGGTTACCAACAATCTTCAAAATATTATTCATGTCTAGCAGAAGAAATAGTCACACGGGTTTATAAGTAAATAAAGGAACTGTAATATTTTGGGTGAACTCTCCCTTTCCGATCTCTTACCACTACCTAAACAAAACCGTGAAGAATGTTTTGTGAATTGTGAAAAACGACATTCCTGTAAGCAACAACATTAGTGTTGTCCGGGTTAATGACATGATAAAGAAACAGAGGCCAATCTATGAAGGTGGTTGATGTGTTTTGTTTGTTTGTTTTTATTTGGGACAGGATGACCCAGTCCCATCTTTCATCCACGCTGTCCACTCCACTCCAAAAACCAGATAATTCGCCTGGCTTACAATTTGTACATTGCTTTTTCGAAAGTGCACTTTTTTCAAACCCAGTATGGAATTAACATCATTACAATGTTATAGGAAGGGGCGGGATGAAACAACTAACGTTAGCATGACATGGCATTAGGTTTTCCTTCTGCTAACGCCAAAACTAGCCAACACTCAGATCAGTGCATTAACTGTTTCTATGACTAGTAACTGAACTTCTCAAGTTTGCAGCATTAATCTGGTAAGTCATTTCAACGTTCACCCTTACATTTCTGCTTCATCACATACAACAGACCTGGTGTCCAAACAAGGGACTAATTAGCAAAGTGTATAAAAATGAGAATGTCAAAGAAAACTTCATATAACATTTATAATTACACATAAATAAAATCATCAAATAAAAGGAAACAATCCTTCTCCCGTAACTATGCTAGATCACAAACCAATTTCAAAAGAATCAAATATCCAGTTAACTCCGCTTGGAGAAGCCTTAAAGGAATCGTTCGCGCAAAAAGTGAAAATTCTGCAATCATATACTCACCCTTGACTTGTTCCAAACCAATATAAAAAGAAGATATTTTGAAGAATGTTGGAACCCATTGACTTCCATAGTATTTGTTTTCCTACTATGAAAGTCAATGGTTACAGGTTTGCAACATTCTTCAAAACGTATCCTTTCGTGTTCAACTAATCTATCTCTAATCTGGTTTGGAACAAGTCAACGGTGACTAAATGATGACAGAATTATTTTTGGGTGAACTATCCCTTTAATTCAAAAGTGATGATGACACATCTACAAACACTTTTTACATAGTATGTGTAAATGTGGAATTTACATGACATGGCACCGTATGTCAGTTTATTTCAACATACAGTTGAGTCTACTTGAGACACGCAATGCCAGTAAGTTCAACCGACCGGCGAGAAGCTTAAACCTCTTTACGGACACTGTGATGTCTTGTTTATAAGACCTTTATGCATGCTTTATAACAATGTCAAGAGTTGTTATACCCACACATGCATCGTAGACTTAGTAGACTTCAGGATGAATGGAATAATAATCAGCAGCACTGTCAGTTATGACCCCTCACAGATTAAAGCGCGTTTTCGTCAAACTAACAATCGAATAAAACCAGTGTAGTTTACACAGGAAACCTGAAATTTTAAAGCGAAAACAACAACAACTACCTTTTCATTCTTATACCATCATTTTTTGTCTTTATTTGATTGGGATAAAGTTAGATTAGAAAAACAGACTAAGCCAGTGTTTCTCAATCATGTTCCTGAAGGACCACCAGCACTGCATGTTTTGGATGTCTCCTTTGCCTGTCACACCAATTACAGGTCTTTCAGTCTCTGCTGATGATTTGAATCAGGTGTGTTTAGTTAAGGAGACACGGTAAATGTGCAGAGCTGGTGGTCCTCCAGGAATGTGGTTGAGAAACACTGGACTAAGCAATTGTGCTCAAAACTGGAATCTTTCACCGCTGTACCTCGCTGGCATGTACTAGCAAAACTTAGGCCTTAAAGGAACACTCCATTTTGTTTTTGGAAATAGGTTTATTTTACAACTCCCCTAGAGTTAAACGGTTGAGTTTTACCATTTTTCAATCCATTCAGTCGATATCCAGGTCTGGCAGGAGCACTTTTAGCTTAGCTTAGCATAAATAATTGAATCAGATTAGACCATTAGCATCTGGCTGAAAAAAAACAAAACGTTTTAATAATTATCCTATTTAAAACATGACTCTTCTGTAGTTAAAACCTTTACTAAGACTGACTGAAAATGAGGTGCTGTATAATATAGTTGCAATTTTTGAACGAGAGGCAATCCGATACAATGATCTATGCTAAGCTAAGCTAAAAGTGCCCCCGCCAGACTCTGTGAACAGATTAAAAATGGTAAAACTCAACAGTTTAACTCTAGAAGACTTGTAAAATGAGCCTATTTTTTTTTTTTTTTTTTAAGTTGGCTGTTCCTTTAATACCTAAACTAAGCTTGGTGCGTTTATTTGTGCCTGTAAATCTCGATAGATTGCAGGGTGGTCTAGTTGTCCTGTAAAGATTCACTAACAGCAAGCCAACCTGGGAAAAAAAAAGTGGTTTAACCTCCAGGCTAAAGGGGCTACAAACGAAAAGCAACCCTTTTTTTGACCCATCGACCTATTTCCGAGCCAAGCAGGTTTGAGCAGACATTCACAGAAAGACTGCCATTCAGCACTGGCTGTGCTTTGCTTCCCATCTAGGCCTACATTCAGTTCAAATGTTATTAATGAAGAGGCCGGAGGAGACTATGCAGATCCAGAGACGAGTTAAACAGAAGAGATGCAGCCAATTCCATCAATGAATGAACAAGAGGACTATATAATGGAGTGCAGAGCCATACTATACTCAAATCCTCAAACATTCCTACTGTTTAATGGCTAAACTGAATGAGTTTCAGACAATCTCACGGTGGTAATGGAAATGTGCGCAGCGTTTGGTTTGACGATAAGCTTCAGTTTATATTGGGAATAATATAAAGCCCTAATTTCTCTCCTCCATGTGCACTATATGACACAATCAATCTGTACACTCACTTGCAGTCCACACGAACTGGCAGAATGATTTACATTCACAGAATACTGAAAAAGCATCCTTAAGCCAAGCTACATCATTTATCCGCACACTACTCTGTTACCCACAATCCACTCAGCTTAACAGAGCAGAGCACTCATCAAACCATTCCAATAAGCCCTACATGAGATCACTTGTGAAGTTCCTGACACCAAATTGCTCATCCGTTTCATACTTTTATAAACCCCTTCAGATTTATCCATTCAGGTCGAGCAGCTCTACTGCAACGACAACATGAGTTACTGCTTCTGCGTACAGCACATTGAGAACTAGCAGACGTAGCATGATCCATGACATTGCAAGAACCATCGTGTGCCTTCCTGGACTGACCATGACATTGTGCTGAAACATAGATCATCACACATCACCCACCGACGATGAATGTGATGTGCAGAGAAGCGAACCAGACTATTAAAATAAACCTTATTACTGTGTGTGATGGGGAGAAAAAAAAAAAGTTTGTACAGTGTCCATTCTCAGGCCATCAAGACGTATGTGCAGCTCATTTCACATGTGTTTATGTGCGTTTTTGTGTGTGCCGAGCAACACAAAGCAGGCGAGTGAGACGACGGCGAACCAGGCGGCGTTTAACTGCCTTGCGACTGCTTTGCTGTGTCCAGGTCGCTCTGGCATCAACTGCTCCTGTCTGGGGCCTGATTGATGCTCCGGTGCAAAGCTCGACTGATAAGCTTGTATGAAAAGGGACTTGACTGAGAGGGGATGAAGCAGGGGGCCGAGCTCTGTCAACACAGCCCAAGCCCCCCATTCTGCCAGATCCGGTCTCTCACAAATCACACCCTCCCATTCCGCCAATCACTCCTGCTGGCTCAGTCTCTAGACTGGTAGAAGAGTATATACCCTGACTCAGAGTTTTTGGAGATGTCCGACGTCAGACCGTAGAATTCCTCAATTGCTTGGGCATCTATTTTCTGCGGGAACAAAGAAAGGAGGGGTGAATGATAGGATTTAAAGGAAAACCTATTTAATCTGGTTGGCCAGTTACTTGCTTTATACGTTGTTCACAATTAGTTTGATTGGCTTAGCATTCATGATAGGCTTTTACACTGTCAGAAATACGAAAATAGAGCACCATACCACTTTTTTGGGACCCTTGCGTTAGAGTACCTAACACAACAGAACAGTACCAAAAGGGTAAAGCTAGACTCTCTGCTGAATGCTATTGGTTTATAGAGAATCGTTACTTGCGTGTGCAACAAACAAGGGGAACAACCCAGGAAGCGCCATACACAGCCAAGGTCAAACAAAGCTTTATTTTCTTTTTTGTGACAAACAGCCACATGCCTCTTGGTCAATACAATACAATACAATACAATACAGTCTTGGTTGTTGTTTACAAGGCCATTCACATGTTACGTCTTAACAAATGAAAAGAACCCCTTCCTCTTTCTGTTTGTATGTGCTTGCCACACGTCTACAATTGAAATAATAAACTTGAGCATGGAAAGGGCACGATAACGGCCCTATCTGCTTCTTTGACTGAGAATGACATTGACCCCGTTTTTATAGCGTACACCACAACTATCAGGTAGGTACTATTGGCAGCAAGTCAATCAGGGTGATCAGGCCTGATCAGGGTGACATGTAGCAAACCCTTCTGCTCAGAGGAAATGAGGCAAATGTCACATTTATGTGTTGGGCTAAATGCAGTTGTTGCTAGCACGAATATGGGATTCAATTGACCAGTTAATAACTTCTAGAGAGCTTGTAAAAACAAAAGCATCAAAAGCATGCCATGAAACGGCTGAAAAGACACAGTGTTCCTGTTTCCTGTACTGAACAGTAATGGGCAAAGTAGCTTCTTTGAGACAAAAAACAGGTATGTTTGAGCATTATGTCCAATTATGATCGCAACTTACAAATTGTCCATGTGGTGTTCAAACTGATCCAGATTTTGTTTCATAGATCTTCCCAGGGGTCGTGGTTCATTTGTTTGGTGCACAGCACTGGGACTCAGAAGGCAGCATTCAATTATGGATTTACATTTTTTAAAGCATGAACATTTTTGGTGAATTAACTTTCAATGAACAAAGAGAAATGTTTCAGATTTTATTTAAGCGAACCTTTGCAACTTTCTCTCACGGCTCCCCTTGTGGTTGATGAGCATAATTGCCTGTTAACAATAAAGCAGACTGCACTATTTTGGTCATGGGCTGCATTCCAGTCCACTTTTAAACATGCACTCATGAACTTCCCTTCCCTTGTTCCCTCGGGGGAATCCCCAACGCCATTTTGAAGTGCATTCCACTTCAAGTGAATGAGGGAAGCTTACATGGACATGCCCTTGATGCCTCAATTTTGACTAAGGGAGTGAATCGGCTTCATATGTCCACTCCAGCACCTATATGTCCCAGAATGCAAATTTGGTTGTGATGTCACAACAGTGTAGTTCCCAAGTGCTCAAGGGTTTAGAGCATTCCATTTAAGTGAAGTTTTTCAAACTAATTTCAAGAGGACCAGTGATATGATTGATCGCAGCTGGCCTCTCATCCGTAATCAGCAGTAATCCAATCAGATCGATTCAAGCTTACGATAAATAGACCGATTTTGCTCTACCTTATCTTCATTTTGGAAGAATCCCTCCTTCCACCCCATCTCATCCTTTCCCTCCTTTTACCAGGGCAAGCTCTCGATACCTGCCTGATCTCGGACCCCCTTATATGCTTATTGACCCGGCGGGGTCATTTAATTATAGGTCCATGGTTCCGCTGGCAGGGATGGGCAGGGCTGTGTGTACCGGGTCGCTCACCAGCGTGATTTTTAGGTAACAGGAGGCAGATCTTGTAGCCACAGCAGCAGAATAATTGTAGACATACTACTACTGTTATAATTTTAGAGACATTTTTAAGGTCGAAAACTTGTAGTGTTGCTTTAAAACCCTTTTGTAGAGATTTTGAAAAATGTATCCATGTTTTTGACCCAAACGATAAAAGTCAATACCAGCTTGGAACCACATCCATTTATAGGTGAAAGCAAGTGATTATCTGTGCAGGGGGGTGACACTGAATATATCTGTTTGAGATTCACAACTGGGCCAAACAATATAACGCCGACCTAAGCAATAAACTGAGAAAATTAGTTCAGTGTTTACCAGTGGTGCAGAAATTACACCGACCGTGACTTCTGAAGCATCTGCATTGTGTTGAACTGTGGAAATGTTCCAATGCTTTCATGCATTTCTTTCCAGATAACGAAAGCATCTCACTTTAGCATGTAACACAGCTAAGCACTGCTTCATTGAACCCCCAGAGATGCACACCAACTGTGCTTGATATTTATAAAAGACTGCTGTTTTTCATGTTTATGCTACAAGAACCACTTCATGTTCCGAGAAGCACCTGAAAGTTTGTGTTCACAACATGCCTGTAAATATTTGTCCGGTTTAGCCTGTAGCAGAGCGGATATGACATTTGTGTGTCAAAACTGAATGGATTTATACTATAAATGCCCATACTGTTGACGGAAAATCTGTCTAAATGTCAATTCAAAGTACACTTTTAAACTACAACTCTAAAACGCATTTAAACAATCAGCATCATGAGGATGTAATATAAAGATGGTGTTGGGTTACAATACGTAAAGCTCTCTATTTTGTACAATAATCAAAAAATTGCTGTTCATAACAAGAATACACAAACTTCCATTTCATTTACCAAATAAATGACAAGAGTCTTAGTCTCATTAGTGCATTACTATTCCCATCTTTCAGAGATCGCACAAGTATTTGGGTCAATGCGAGGACAACTCCAGACAAGCACTTGCTAAGGCATAAACAGCAGCTGCAAATCACCTGACAAGGAGGTGCTACTGTGGAGAGCAAGACATCCAGACACCTTGAGTTCAATTCATGCATTCAGCGCTAATCACCAGCAACTAAACGTGAAAATGAACATACTACAATAACAGCTGGAGAAAGAAAGAACAGAGTTTGCTGAACTGAAACTGCGTGCGTTTTTAGATACTTCTACTTTCTCTGTTATCTTCTTAGAACATAAAACAAAATGGCTATTCTAGGTTAAAAGCAAACAAAGCTCTATCAGAAGCATTTCTTCAGAACATTATTTTACTTCTCTGAAACAAAAAATACATGCCTGCATGTATATTTTAAGTCTATCTATGGGGCAGTGTATACAGCGGGGGAAATGAGTATTAAACACGTCATGTTTTTTCCTGGGAATAATAATAATTTCTAAAGGAGTTGTTGACATGGAATTAAACCAG
The DNA here is from genome assembly GCA_903798125.1 of Danio choprae. Taxonomy (NCBI): domain Eukaryota; kingdom Metazoa; phylum Chordata; class Actinopteri; order Cypriniformes; family Danionidae; genus Danio; species Danio choprae. Next base: position 314,349 of record CAIGQW010006673.1, read on the forward strand.
ATTTTGGTAAAAACCCAAACACTACAAACATAAAAAACAAACAAAAAAAACCCGAAAACTTAAGTTATGTGAGTTAAGAAAAGTTAAGTTAAGAAAAGTAAATTGACACAAGGAGAACGTACTGAAGTACTAAAATGTATTTAATACTTTATATAAAAGGCTTTTTTGGTGATGTCAGCTTAATACTCCTCTCATATAGAGAATGAAGTCGCATGAATTGCTCAGGTGTGAGTTTTTCACAGACTTCAACAGTAAAAATCTTAATGGTTCTGTGGGTCTCGTCTACCAAATCTGATCTTTAATTTGTATTTTCTATTGGATTTAAGTCAGGTGATTGGCTGGGCCATTCTGGAGGTTGATTTTCTTTCTCTGAAAGCATTTGAGAGTTTTCTTGGCTGTGTTTTGGATCATCGTCTTGCTGAAATGTCCACCCTGGTTTCATCTTCATCATCCTGATAATGTAGATGTTGGACTGAAGCAGCTAATATTAATTTACAATGACGAAGGGCAGAGGCTTGCTGACTAATGCTGAGAGATTTCAGCTGCTGTCTGGGCTTTCACTGCCTTTCTACACCTCCCTTTCTTCATGTGTTTAATACTTTTTCCCAGCGTCATTTAATTTTATTACACAAAACTTTATTTGTAAACTAATTAAATTGGTTTTCTCTGCATATATAGATTTCTTTGGTTGTTACCAACATACGGGGGGAAAATTTCAAGTCAACAGTGACGTGTTCAATACTTATTTCCCCCGCTGTATTTCAAAGGAAAAGAAAATCATTATGATTTTTTTTTTGTATTTGGAGAGTATTGAAAGACAAGGAAAATTACTTTATCTTAATAATGACAGCATGAAACCAAAAATGTTGCTTTAAGCAAAACATCATTGATTATGTAGAACAAACATCATACATTACCTCTACAATGTCATCATCAAACAGAAGCCAGAAGCCATGACTCTTCACTATAGTGATATAATGACCTCGATTTGGACCACTACAAAAAAGAAAACAAAATCACATTAAGTAAAAATTATAGGGTCAAAAAAATAAATTGTATAAACCACAGGAAACCTGCAAGAATGAATGAGTCACAGTAAGGCCACGATATAGCAATTTTAGTAAATTTGATTTCATCGCTAGTTTAAAGTCTTCTAAAACTAAAATGGAATATTGAGTAGGGGGCAGGGCTTTCAACTTGCACATCATTCAACCTTAAAAAGGGTGTGGTTAAAAATATTATGGCTGAAGCCCTCAAACTGATTTCAACAAAGTAGGACTGACACTCCATATGTGGAAGAAAATAGTCAAGGAGGAGGTGGAAGTAAACTTGGTAAATGAAGATTTTTTTCAGCAGATTAACTTGCATGGATTAATTGTTCACCTAAAGAATAACAATGCACGCTAGTAAAATAAACATTGTAAACTTTGATTTCACACGGACTTTAAACATCAGCACCTCAAGATAATAAACACTGACTGCTGAGTGAGAAGCCTACCTTCCACAGTGCACCACTACAGCCACCAAGTCGTACAATCGGTCGGGGTTTGTAGCATCACCAGAGGTGTTAAAGAGCCTCAGCTCTAAAGGGAAGACTACCCGATACGATAGCTTGGTGTAGCGATGAAGCTGGTCCATATACTTAAAGCGCTTTAAGTGCAGGGCAAGGATCATGGGTAATTTCTTTACCCGCATCCTGCAAAGAAGAAGAAAGATGGCATCTATTTGAACTCAAAATTCCATTTCCATTCCTAGACAGCACTTTATATCCCAACAGAGATGCATTCATGAGGAAAAAATAAACATAGGTATATACAAGCTATGCTGAGCCATTAGTTACAGGAATGCTAAGGCGTTAATGTGAATAAAATAGAAATGCACTTTAGGGACAAGACAGATTTCAGCCGTACTGCATACCTTTTCTGAGCCTCTTGTTTACTTCTGCATTGCTCACAGTAGTACTTGTATTCACTACATAAGGTCTCCGTGTTGCTGAAACCTCTGTCAATGCAGAGACAATGTGGAGTAATAACATGTTAACAAACATTTAAAAAAGAACTTGCGCCAATTGGACAGTGAGATTTGAGGCTTTACCTAAGACAGTGTGTGATGGAGGTATTCTGCTCCACGTCCACTGAGAGGTCTAAGAAGTCTTCATCTTTACTACTCACCTATGGCATAAATGAACAGAATTACCTATAGTGCAATCTAAGTACACTTATTATAATTTAAAAGATTAGTTCAACAAAAAATGAAACTTTTGTTATTAAATACTCACCCTCACATTAAAGCTCCAAAGAACACTTTTGTGTGCCAAAAAGATGTAAAAATTACTTTGTTCGACTATATTGTCTCTTCCGTGTCACGTATTAGTTTCAGGGTCAGCAGAACAACACACAAGCATAGTTTTGACTGTAGGAAATGCGCGCCCTGACCTGACTCGGAAGTCAGAAGCAAACAAAGTCTCTTTCAGACTTTTTCTGACACACAATAGTGTTCTTGGAGCTTTGTGTGATTACAGGTAAACCACTGAAGTCACATAGAATGTTTTGACAATGCTGTTGAGTTGAGTTATACTTTATTGTCCTTTTCAGGAAATTTGTCTTGGTCTCAAGCAGCACACTGGTAATGTACTCAGTTCACATATAAAAAAAGATAACATGTAACATTTATTGAAAATGGTGACATTTACAAGTACCATCAAGTTAGTTTGGCATTTAATATGCTAATGGATACTGGTATATTCTGGACTTTGAAAGTCTCAGGATCGTTTCTGTCTACGGATGATAAGGAAGAGCTCTTGACTTTCATACAAAAAAATCTTCATTTGTGCTTTGAAAATGAAAAAAGAGCTCAGGGGATTGGAAATACTCACATGAGGGTGAGTAACTGATAACAGAATTTTAATTTTTGGGTGAACTAACCCTTTAAGGTTTTTATGAACTGGATTGTCAGAACACAAATAGATGTCATCTCTAAGAAGGCATGTGCAGATTTAAAAATAAGTTAGTGGCTTGTCTGAATGTTGGCTTTAAGGAATAATTAGTCTTATGTATTTCTAAAGGGGCTTTACATGGTTAATGTAAACAGTTAAGCCTTCTCAAATGCCATCCAAACTCCTAAACTTCAGTGATGTAATAGCACAAAGAATGCTGAGCATTGGAATGTGTCCACAGTGTAATGGCTTTAAAGAGGGTATTGATAAAAAATTTAAAACGTCACGGTTTATAAGACTGCTAGACCTTAAGTTAAAACTGCACAATAAATCAGAATAAAATATAAGGAATTATAATTATTTATATTTGATATAAATAATTAAACATATGTGCTGCACATTTCAGAGTTCATGATTCTGTATTTCAAGCATTTTCGAAATGAATCTCCAAAACAAGAAGTGCTCTGAATTGTGGGATGCTTACATAGCATTGGTAACCATCATTCCAAAATTATGAAGTGATTTTAAACACTTACAAACAGTACGTAGTCAAAAGACATTTATTTTCTCCTGCAAAAAGCTTGAGGATTTATTGCTTAAATATATATATTTAAATATTAATTAATATATTTGATATATTGAGACATCCATAAATATTAGCATTGTAAGTATTCAGCTGTAGTATGAAAAAAAAGTTAGCTTTTTTTTTTCCCCCTTAACACTATTTACAGTCATACACAACTTTAACTCTAGTTCAAATGAACAAATTGTAAGATTCAGCTCTGATGCCTACTCTGTTCTGATTGGTCAAATGAATGGAATAGAATCTCTAACAAAACTTGTCAAATTGGCCATTATTATTGTAAAGAAACAGTAATTAAGATGTCAGTTTTACTAAAGCAATTTGAGCTCAAATTCTCATGTTGTGAAACTAAATGCAAAGTGGACTTGCTTTCATAGGGCATGCCTACACAACCCAAACACTTTTAGGCCACAATTACAGTTTTTGTGACATATATATATATATAATACTGAAGCAGAAGTTAAAAAAAATAAAATAAAATAAAGAGTTCTCAAAATTATACAATATTATATAATTATACAATAGAAAACAAATATACACAATTCGTTATTAAAGCTACATTCAGTCCAAAGCAGCGAGGGTTTTGTTCTTGCCTTGGCAACAGAAAGTCAAAAGCCACATTACATACTTTCACTAATTTCCATGTAAAACTGAGCTTTGCAAAGGAACGAATGTGGACTGCTGGAAAGGGGGCAGGATATGATGCATAATAATCGTTTAAATGATTTTTTCATAATCGTTGGAGGCAAAAAATCTAAATTGAATTTCAATTAATTGCACAGCCCTTGATTGCATTACGTGAGTCTGTTAAAAATAAATAAATAAAACTACATAGGTTTGTGATGTAGCTCTTTACGATTGTAAATGGCTTACATATTCTTGCATTACACACTACATAAATGGGTAAATCCTCTATCACAACACACCCCCAAGTCTCAATTCAAACCCTGCAAACTTGTTTAAAACTGTCCTGCCATCACATCTATTCAGCCTCACAGATGGTGATTAGTCAAAGTTGAATTACCAATGGCATAGGCGCAAAAACACACTCATTCCCAAGATCTTATTCAGAGTGCTTATGATTCACTCCACTTCCTGTGACTCACCGCTTCACAGTTCAGGCACCGCGTTTCATTGGTCAGCGTGCCTTGGAAGATCTCGTGCACCCAGGTCTGCTGGGTCTTTTCCTCTGTTTCACCTTCTCCTGTGCTGCTGCCGCTTCCACCTCCTCCTCCACTTCCACTCCCACCATTCTGTACTACCTTTCCATTCTGCTGCCTCTCCTGGCTCTTCTCCTCCTGCAGCAGGTCTGCAATGGTGTTGAGCAAGTAGTTGAGGAATTCGTGTGCATCTTGCTGCATGTAGTTGTCAAACAGCTCTGTAATAGGATGAATCAAAGTATAAGGAAGTGTTGATAACATTAGGGAGCTGCAAGTCTAATATACAAACAGTGTAAGGTGAACATGAACGAGGGGAAAAAAGCATTGCGTTTCAATCCCATATAACATGCAGTGTTTCCAGCATAGCCATTCAGTTTAGCTGAATCTACAGCAGTAAAAGAAATTAGATTTTTATCAGAGCTCTGAAATTGCAGTCAAAGCAAAATAATACAACCAAAAATAAATGGTGTTGTCTCTGCTGGCTGCAAGACTAGTGTAGTGTGGCCAATGATTAATGGCTTTCACGAAAAATTGTGTTTAGCTTTAAAAAGTAATAAACAAATACATGGTCACTTTATTTTGAAATTATCGCTGTTAATAAACCATTAACTATGACATTTCTCTTAATAAGGTAGTAGTTAAGGTAGTATGTAATGCTAACACATGAAACATACTATAGTCATTTATATTCTATATTTGTGAATATTACATTTATATTAGGGTATATTATATTTATTAACACTTTCTACTGATATTTAATTTATTGATACAAATAAATCTTACAAAACCTCAAGAATTTTTTAAAGAATTGTCATATAATCATGAAAACAGGAGAATCTTGGCTTTAATTTAGCACAAAGTCAGGATAATTATGGTTCAGATGAGTTGCAGCTTTAAATATAAGCTTTTCATTAAATTGGATTTTCTTAAAAATGATTTTCAGAGTCTAAATTGAAGCAAATCTTTGACTTAATGGAGCAAGGACTTTTTCATAGTATTTTCTAGCACTTTTGTTCTTCTGGAGAAAGTCTTATTTGTTTTATTTTGGATGAAATAAAAGCAATTTTTAAAACCATTTTAAGGTCAATATTATTAACCCCCTTAAGCAATATATACTTTTTTCAATTGGTTACAGAACAAATCACTGTTATACAACAACTTGCCTAATTACCCTAACTTGCCTAATTAACCTAGTAAAGCCTTTAAATTGCACTTTCAAGCTAAATACTAGTATCTTGAAAATATCTAGTAAAATATTATATACCACACCATCATGACAACGATAAAAGAAATCAGTTATTAAAATTGAGTTATTAAAACTATTATGTTTAGAAAGTGTTGAAAATCTTCTCTCCGTTAAACAGAAATTGGGGGGAAAATATAAAAGAATTAAAATTTAACAGGAGGGCTAATAATTCTGACTTCAACTATATATTGCATTTTGTTTACCATCACTTTGTATATATATGTACATGTATAATCTGAATGTCTACATTTAAAATGATCACAATGACATGACATAAAGACATGGCTTTACATATTATCTGTTTAACAACATCTTTAAATATCACCACACAGATCTCTGGCTACCAATGGCCCACCTGACTAACACACATCAACAACACATCTCATCAATCAGATCCTTCACTGTAGGACCATTTCTTACCATTTTCCTTCCTCAGCCTGGAGATGAACTTCTTTGGTGGAATGACTCCCACTTTCTTCTTCTGAGTGGCGATGCTGTTGAACAGGTCAGCCAGGCAGGTGAGCAGGCTCTCTTTCCGCCGCGGCTGGATTTTATAGGCCAGCACTTTCTCTCTGAAGGGCCGGCAGAAGTACAGTGCCTGCAGCACTGAGTTACAGTAGCAGGTGTTGCCAAACTGAGGGATTGCGTTTGGACAGAACAAAACAGAATGACGAAGAACATGTCACGTGACGTACACAAAAATGTTTCAAATCAGATATTATGTCACCAAGTATGTAAACCATTACTGAAACTTGGGTTGCATGATATAAAAAAAATTTGAACACTGCACAATATTGTTTTTCTGAGATATACATCAATATAAAAGAAAATCTTTTCACCAGATGACTTGATTAGCTATATATGGAAATAATTATTAATTCTGGAGATAGTAGGGTGATTTTTGTCTGCATGCATAGAAAAGACAAAATATTTACAAAAACAATAAATGAATGATTAAAAAGTCAAAAACGTTTTGAACGCCAACAGCTTTTAGGTTGTCATGATTTTGAAAAACTTCACTGTAACACCTTTTTCAACAATAAAAGTAAAGATAAGCATTATTGAAATACATTTTACAAAAACCATTTGAGTCTTTCTACTTCACAACTGTCTTGTAAATTACATTTTATTACTTGCAGTTCATTTGTAATAAAAAACTTGTGAAATTCGCCAACAAATTCAAAGTGAACATTGTTTCAAAGTAAATTCTGCTATTTTGACCAATCTAATCTGAATTACTATGGTTTTTATTTTTTATGATTGATATTAATATAAATACTATGAGTTTATTGTTATTATTATTACAATAACACAAAATAGGAAACATATTAATGACACAATAGGTATGTAAAATAAAACACTAATAATAATAATTACATGCTAACTACATTTTTTTAAAAGTTCAATATCAAACATTCATTTTGAAATAACTGTTAATTAAGCATTACTGTTTTAATGAAATCATTGCCTGCAATAAGAATTACCATAAAATCATTTTTATTACAATATATCTTGCAGTCCTAGAAAACAAATTGAACTGAACTAACTTTGCGACATTGGCAGTGTTATTAAACTGACCTCTAAATCAACCGAATCGACTTAAAAAAAAAAGACACAATTGCCTTCCATTGCTTACGACTCAATTGAACTGATTTCTATGACCTTTGCGACACTGAAGTTCATTGAAGCAATCCTAAATTAAACCGAGCTCAATAATGAAACTATTATCTTGTGCAGAGCGCCTGAACAGCTTAAATTAAATTGGTTTCATAATTTCATAACACAAGCACTGTTATTTTTCCCGTTTTATTTTTGTAAATCTGATTTATTGTAAAATGTACAAAGCTTCTATTGCATTATTTTGCTTCTTTTTAGGCATGCTTGCCAAGTCTGCCATTAAGCGATGGCGCAAACACATTAGATTAAGGTGCTTTAAAATATAAAAGCAAAAACGGCAAGGTCATCTGCTATTTATAGCACATTTGCAGACAATTATGTAAACTTACATTGACCAGCCCAAAGTAGTGTTCATTAACAGGGAATTGTTCCGGTCCAATCTCCTTTTCCAAAGCAGAGGCATTGGCGCCCTGGAGAGGGAGAAATAAAAAAATTTTTTTAAAAGCCACAATGGTTATTATTGCTCACAGGGTCTCAATAATACAAGGTACCAGGAACACCCTGCACCTATTTAAGACTAACAGGAACATCCTGTTTGTGGAGCATAATGCCAGGCTTGGCATTTACAGGATGCAGTTGCTGGGCAAGCGCAGCCACTCTGTTTTACCAGGGGAAATCATCAAGGCAGAGCTGTAAGTGCTCTTAGTATCTGAGGTATAATGTATGATGTTCTGTCATATGGTAAAAGGTGTAAGTCTGTTGTTCTCAACCATTCTCATTCAATAACTTATTTTATGAAGACCCCCTTCTCCCGTTCAGGCTAACACTGTGTTCTGACATGCTCTGTCACTGCGACCTGCAATAAAAGCTAACTTTTCCAAGTTAAAATGACTTTTCGTCCCAACCGTCAACAACAGGATGGGCTATATGCACAGCTGTTTTTCAGTCAACGATAAACGTCTGGTTTATATAATTATTTTCAATTTCAGCATTGATGTTGTAATGTAATACTTAGGGTAAAATAATTTTCCATATTTTAAAGACATTTTTATTGCAGTGCTTCTTGTCCGGTCTGATACCTACTAGGGTTGGGTCGATAGACGATGTCACACAAACACACACACTGTCATGCGCTGCAGCATACGCGCACGTCTGAGCTCCAGTAGTCTTGAGCACAAAACCCCAGAGAGCAGTGCACGTCGGACAGTTTATCAAGGATGTAGGCTAACGCTGGATCGCGTCTCACTATAGTTGTTAAACGTGATATTTAATTAATCTTGTCTCTATTTAATGACTCTTCTGTCTTTTGAATCTTATCAGGTAACCTGTCACAGCATCAGTACACTGCTTCAGTCTTTCGCTTTCACACTTGTACTTAGTAATTTTAGCGAAAACTTCAGATACTGTTGGTTAGTTGTTGTTGGTTGTGCACCTTTATTACCAACCAAGCTTGTCAACGCCATTATAATGACACAGATCACTCTGCCTATGCATGCCAGAGTCCCGCAGACAAAGTGACTGACAGGTGGTAATTTGTGTGTAACTTATCTTTATTTATGATTTGGTTATGGGTATAACAAAGACCATGCTGGTCAGGTAGTTGAAACGGTAGGCAACAAATAATTATTTCGTTATGAATTAATTAATTATTTATAAATAATTAATTCACCGCCGCCTATGACGACGATGCCATCGTCTATCACGACGTTTCCTATTAGACATCGTACGATGCCAAATTGGTCAACATTACCCAACCCTAATACCTACTTTATATCGTATCTCAATCAGGCAGTGAAGATCACAGATTTCTTTGTTTAAGATTTTGCAATGGTCCCACTTGGGCTGGCTGACTGAAAATTAAAGGTTCGTGTACATATACCCCATTGGGTTCATTTATTATTTAAAAAAAAAAACTGTTTTTATTTTTGCAATGTCGCAGGTGAAACAACAGCATGAACTATGGCAATGATCACCTTGGATGCCGATTATGTGCTTTATTCTGTGTTGTATGTTACCATTGTGAGTTTGAATACCATTTTATGTGCCATTTATTGCCATACTGAAATTGCCAGCAGATAATTTACCTCAGATCATGAAAATAAAATAACTAGAATACAGAATTAGATTATAATACATAATTAGATTATAAGCATGTCCATTTTGTTGGGACTGGGAGATTTAAATATTTCTGTCGTGTCACATATTTTGTAGCCAAACTGATTATCATTGGAGTCAAGCGTTGTTAGGACACAGTGTAAGATATTTCTGCTGTAATTATGTTACGCTTCTTGTCAGGGGTTTAGCCATATTAAATTACCTGAACAATGATAATTTAGTGTGTCCAGAAATTTGTCTTCAATAAGAACAAGTAATTATTACTTCCTGGCCAAAAAGTTTAGTTGCAAATTTAAATGACTGAACTAAAGCCCATGAAACGTCTTTGAATGCTGACTCAATGCTGATTTCAACAAAAGCTAGTGATGATCCTCAAGAAGGTCACTACAGGGAAATAATCATGAAACGAACTGATATGATGTCATTTCAAAGAAAATCTGTCCAAACGGAAGTTTGTTTAGAGTTCATTTCAGCAGTTCGAAACAGTTCACCAAAGTGAGCGTTCATTTGGCTCCTAGACACCTTTGGGCTACCATTGGTCTGTGCCGACTATGCAACCAGTGGATGTGTTCTGGAACTCTGCCTTCTTTCACATGCGACTGATTCGTATCTCATATCCACAGGGCTCAACAGGAGAACAACACCCAACACAACAACACCAATTTAGCATCATGAAAACACTGAAGGGTCAAGTTAATAGAGAGATTTTAAAGTCTCAAGCCATGTCTTTTAAGTTTCTAAACATTGTTCCATTCAGTGTCTGTCCACTGCAAATAGGAAACAATGTAAAGATGTGGCACGTCGCAGTGGCGCTTCTCCTCTGGTGTACAACAGGCTAGAGAAGGCTGTTTGCCAGATGTATCTCACAGAAGACCTCGTTGTTGAGTTTAGGGCAGTGGTTCTCAATTTCGGTCCTCGGACCCCCGCCCTGGACATTTTGTATGTCTTCTTTACATAACACACCTGAATCAGATCATCAACTCGTTAACAGAGAGATCCATGAACTGATCCTTGTGTGTAAAATAAGACAGACATACAAAATGTGCAAAGCAGGGGGGCCCGAGGACCGGAATTGAGAACCAATGGTTTAGGGGTACATGCGAGCAGCAAAACAGATTTACAGCTCTGCCTACTGCAGCATTGAGGTGTTAAAGGTATTTTAAAACAGCACACTGTCACTCAGCCATTTCTTTGCTGCACTCAAAACTCTCACTAAGTACTGTGAAGTGATGAAAGCCAGCCAACAGTGACATCAAGCGCTGTTTGTGTTTCCTGATAAATGAGATTAAATGTAGGTGTAAAAGTTATACGATATAAAAACTAAATCAGGACTAAATCACCATAGACGAGTTTTAGTGCATGAATATCATTGAGAATAGAACACAACGCCACAGACAAATGCAATGGGTAAACATCCTCCAACATTTTTGTTTAAAAAAAAAACAAAGCCATGATGTATATTAATCACATTCTATCCAGTCATGGAGTTAAAAGCAATTGCTTGGATACAAACAGCAATCATTTTGGCCATGATGACAATACATTCAATTCAATTGAAAATGCTGTACCTGGAAGAATCTGATTCATCATGACTGTGCGAAAAGGCAACTATATGTACAGTTGTTGTTTTTTGTATCATCTCAACACAAGACTTGACAACTTTGATTCCAAGCAAAAATGTATCAATAACTTTAACGCAATACAAGTCAGTTTTAACATAACTCAAGCCAAATCAATGGGTTGTAAATCCATGCGTCTTATCTCCAACTCATTATCAGTAACTGCTGGTAAATAAGGAAGTTGCCACATAAATATCTGCTACTTAAAGCATTTATTGAGCGATAATCTCAAATTGTTTTATAAAATATGACCCATAGAACTTAGCCCCCCAAAATAATAGTTTAATTCATAAAACAACATGGTGTACACAGCATTGCAAATGCCACGTTTCTGTATTATCTACTGTACTCACTTTCTAATGTATCTGTTTACGTGATCGTTCCAGCACTACAAAAACACTGAGTTCATTGAAACAGTTTTCAGTTGTATCCTACACACACAATCGTAAAACAGTAACAATAATAACAACAGCAGCAGAAGCAGGAACTGTAGTCTCATGCATGACCTCGCCTGTTACCTTTGACCATCCATTTCCTTTACAAAGCACTAGTAAACATATAGAAAATCCTCCCAATGACTAACAATATGTTATATTAAACAAGGCTGAGTCGCCCGGCCAATCAAACATTGATATTATGTGTATCGCTCGCTAATACGCTAGCCTATACATTTGACCCTTGAACGCAATATCAAATTATCTCGCAAAAATGCTTAAAAGTCAATTTAACCACATCTCCAAACTTCTACTGCGCCTTTAAACGCAGAAAGAGAGGTGTGCAAACTTTTTGTGGCCGTGTTGCCATGTCATGACACGGTTGTTTATCTGCTAGCTGTTGAGCTAGCCCTGTTAGCAAGCTAATCCAAACACAGGTTAGACGCAGTGGACGGGACAACACTCACTTGTACGAGGAAAAACTCACCATCGTACAAATCGAGGCGATCTTTCGGACTGTCATCAGTATTTCCATCCGTCTGCCGCCATATTGGACCGAACCCCTATTTAAAAGTGTGACAGCCGCACGGGCTGGAGTTCCGGTGAATCCTTCAGTCGGTCCAGCAGCAGCTCCGTAGCGGAATGAGGGAGTGTCGCCTCGCGCTCTCTAGCAGCTGCGCAGTACGCGATATTAACAATCGTACTATGGCCAAAACCACCGTTTATTTCTTTTTTTTAATTTAGAAAAACAACAAAAAGTGTCAAAAATGTATTCATTTCGCAAAATACTGAAGAAAATTGAACATAATTCATACAGACAGTATATGAAATGTATAATTTCTTCCTAAAACTGTGAAGGTATTGACATTTTTTTTTGCTTTTGTGGATATATGAGAAAAATACATATGACAAACGATTTATTACGACATCGTTCATTATTAAATAAATAAATATTTAAATCATTTTTAATATTTTCATATACAAAACATTAAAAAAGAATATAAGCGTGGGGTGTGTATTTATTCAGTTGATTTTTGCAGAAGTAAAAATTATAGCAATTTATACTGCTTAAAAATAATTTAGTTTTTTTAAAAATAAGAATATTTTTTTTATAAATATTTTATACATTTTGTCTTTTACTTCAGAAAAACATCCAAACAATATAGAAAGGCTGGCATATAGGGAGAGAGTTATGTATAGTAACGTTACTAATAAAAAGCATAAAGTCTGTAAAGAAACAGCCCTGCGTAACATTATTTTTATTTTATGTAGTATGGCCAAGGCTTAGGAATATTAATTAGATAATGCTGACGTTGCTTGGTAACGTTCCTGTTACGTCGCCTAATTAATATTCATAATCTGAGTATATGCATCCGTCCGTCTTTGTTTTCTCGAATGATTTATCGAGTTTCATATATGCTCCATTCCGGACGCAGTGTGTTACTTTTGACCTAATCCGTGTATATATGGATGAGATTGGAGTATGGAGCCCTGGACATGAAGAAAAGACGACAAAGAGAGACGACCAAGGGTCACCCTAGCGCTTTGCTATTTCCGTGCTGTCTTTAAAGTTACACAGAGCACACGAGTGAGCTACAACGAGCAACTGTAATAATAACTGTAAAATATTCTCAGAATTATAAAGTAATTCATTCAAAAATATGAGATAAGATTCGATAAATTGTTTAATCAGTGATTAAATAAATATGCTAAAACAAATAATCGATTAATTAATCGAAATATCGATTAAAATAATAGCTATAAACGTAGCCTAATACAGTATACGTTAAAAAACTCAAATAATATTTTAAATAGTTAACGTAGCTACTTTTTCACAATATAGGCTAAACTTAGTCTGTATACTGTAACTTTAGTTGTATTTGAAATTTAGGTTGGGGGTCCCACGCACTTTAATGAATGTTTAGGAGTCTGTCACATCTAGGATATCATTTCATTATCAATATTATATATTATGTCAAAGCGTGGTGCAGACAGAGTAAACTAAGTTTGTAAATAGATTACAAGTAAAATAACGTGAATAATTATTACATAAATAAAAAAGCAGCCTAATTGCAGTTGCATGACATGAAATTGCAAAAGGGATAGTTCACCCAAAAATTTAAATTCTGCCATCGTTTAGGCTCATCCTCCACGTTTTCCACTCATTTCATATTATTGTTTTTCCCTACAACTACTTACTAAATGTTTTTATTATGCAGGGGAACTGTCCCTTTAATTATGGCAACTCGTAACTTTAGCACATTTTAAATCATTTAACGTACATTTAAATATAGTAAAATTGTAAGTGAGTTTAGGTCTGAATGGGTCACGCCCCTCTTGTCCGTTTATTTTTTTTCTTTTTTTCTTTCTTTTTTTTGGGATGAAGGCGCAGTTATGGAAAGCGGTCCGGCGGTCAGGAACTGCGGGTTGTGAACTGTTCAGATGAAGCTTACTTCATTAGACTTTATTAGTTACTTCATTAGAGGGCCGTTATGCAGAATTAACCTTCATGTGGTGCAGAAGTGGAGCCAGCGTTTGGGGTGCACACACTAGATCCTCGCATCTGTTTGAAAGAATCTTTCCAGACCTCTCTCAGTCTGCCGAGCGGAGATAACGCAAGACTTCTGGCGCTATGAGGAAGACACATAACGCGTGGAGCGGACTCATATAGCGCGAATAAGCGGAGGAAAAGAGATGCATTTCCAGCCAGCCGAATAACAGTGACAGCTTTCTAAATGCGTCTTCTTATCGTGCAGCCAAGAACAATGAGCAGTGGCTCTAGCAACTTTCTGCTAGTTCCTATACCGGAGTACCCTGTACTAGACTGTGTGCCAAACAAAAACGTCAAGATAGTTGTTCTTGGAGCAAGCAATGTCGGAAAAACGGGTAAGAAAATCAAGCTATGTATTGAATACAATATATAATGTTTAATATTGTAGACAATGCCATCATGCATTCTTTCCTCATAGTAATTCGTTTTATTATGAGTTTAATATTAAATATTATATATTTAAAAATACTTTTTTTTATTATTATGACTGATTTAATGTTTATGCATTAAAGGAACAGTTCACCAAAACTGAAAATTCTGTCATTTAACCTATCACCCTTCACTTGTTCTAACCTGTTTGACTTTCTTTCTTTCTTCAGCTGAACACAAAAGAAGAGTTTTTGAAGAAACCTAGAAACCAGTAGCTATTAGCTGTTTTTCTTACCATGCAATGGTTACCGGCTTCTAACATTCTTCGAAATATCTTCTTTTGTGTTCAACAGAATAACGGAACTCATAAAGGTTTGAAACCACTTGAGGGCAAGTAAATGTGACAAAATGTACAATTCTGAGCGAATTATCCCTTTAATTCTCTTTAAAGTCATTAATAAAGAGTTAATATGTCTATCTTTCTAATCCTAAAAAATGATGATGTTTGGAATATGTTTTAACGCCAGGGTGCGACATACACTGAAGCACTGCCTTCTTGTGCACGAGCTGCAGTATGTGCCTGTTATGCTGAAACAAATTTTCTATTTGATTTTAATTTTCAGCTCTTATTGTGAGATTTCTTACTAAGAGATTCATAGGAGACTATGAAGCCAACACAGGTAAACACAATTAAATAATCCTTCTCTTTATGATCCTCTCCTGAACTGTAAAAAGGCTTTTGTCATATTTGTTTACTCATCATCACAGCTATTTCTGTCATTTGTGTTCGATTGCTCGATGATTTTCTTTATCGGTAATCAAATTGTAAGTGTGGAGTCTTTTATTCTTTCTTGTTTAACATTCCTAGGGGCCTTATATTCAAGGAAGATTAATTTGGATGGGGAGCAAGTTTCTTTGCAAGTACAGGACACTCCGTGTGTCTCACTGCAGGTACTTCAAATCACACTACCAAACGCTTCCTTCCGTCTTTTAGCTAAGCCTTCATCAAACGCTGTGTGCCCGTGGTGTATTATCACAGTCGTTTAGATCAGTCAGTCTCTTTGCCTGTGGGATTCCTGCATGCTTCAGATGAACTGTGGGGAATATTAGTTCAAACATTTGGCCTGTAAACAAAGTATGCAGCGCAGGGGAGATAAAGAGGGTGTGCTCAGCCATAAGCTCATTAGACTGACTCATGTGTACTGAAGGGCTCTCTTCAACTCAATGAATCTGAGCCTGGCTCAAGCGCAGTGTATATATAGGTGTTACAATGATTGAGAAGTAGCTTACCCGTTAGATTAGAAACAATTTATTGGTTGTCAGTCATACAGAGTGCGCGTTAGTGTCTGCCCATTTATTTTAGCAGCATGTTTCCACTTTTCACCCCAGATTCATTGTCTTTCTATAAATCCTATAATATAGACTTGAATCAAACAATCAGCTATAAGACAAAGACAACATTACAAATTTTGATGTCAGGCATTTGAAAAAGACAAATGTTGCATGCTTCCATATGAATGTAGGCGAAAATATTATTTAATAAAAGAGATAGGTCTGAATTCATAGTTTTTATGAAAGAGTTGGTAACATGTACCCCAATGACCTACATCTGGTGAGAATGATAAAGAGTGCAAGGGTGTTGGAGGTATTGGAGGGCTTACAGAGACTGATTGAACTACGTCATTTGCAGTGTTTTTTAAGAGTATAGGTGAAGCTAAAGAAAAAAATCCTCTCTTGTTGCAACTTTCTTATTGATGGAATTTTCTACACAGTCAGTTAATTTTCCTTATTATAATGTAATTATATAAACACACTACCACTCAAAAGTGTCCTATGAAAGCTGCATTTATTCAATCAAGAATTTAATCAACAGTAATATTGTGAAATATTAATACAGTACAAAAATGTTTTAATTTTAAATGTATTTTAAGTTCTCATTTGTTCATCTGCCTTTTTTTGAGCCTTCAGTGCTACGTGGTCTTTCAGAAATTATTCTAATATGCTCATTTGTACGGTGTCTGAGAGAGCTCAAATGTGCTGCACGTTAAGAAAACACATGCAAGTAGAAAAAACACTAACAACTTGAGAAAGCTTCTTCAATTTAACAACGCAAATTCTTCAATTTGTGCATGCAAATTCTAACAACACATGCAAATACAGAATTTCACTGCAAATAGTGCAGACCTCAACGGAAATGTGTCAGCGAATCCCAAATAGTGACGAGCCTGGCTGCTTCGTGTTTATAGTTAGCGGTGTTGTTAGAGAGCTGAGAGTTTTTTGTTTATTTTAATGTCCTGGTCTTAAAAATAATAAACGAGCATTGATAAATACAGTACAGAAAAGATACAAATTAAATAAACAGTTTTTTATGGATTTCTGGGAGTCTATAGCAGTATTCAGTGGAAATTGTTAATCAAATGTAAACTTACCCAGTATAGTCTTCATCGTATTTTTACATAAATACAATTACATTTTCCTCACGGTGGTGCAGTGGGTAGCACGATCGCCTCACAGCAAGAAGGTCGCTGGTTCAAGCCTCGGCTGGGTCAGTTGGCATTTCTGTGTGGAGTTTGCATGTTCTCCCCGTGTTGGTGTGGGTTTCCTCCGGGTGCTCCGGTTTCCCCCACAGTCCAAAGACATGCAGTATAGGTGAATTGGGTAAGCTAAATTGTCCGTAGTGTATGAGTGTGTGAATGAGTGTGTATGGATGTTTCCCAGTGATGGGTTGCAGCTGGAAGGGCATCCGCTGCGTGGAACATATGCTGGATAAGTTGGCGGTTCATTCCGCTGTGGCGACCCCAGATTAATAAAGGGACTAAGCCGAAATGAAAATGAATGAATGAATGAATTACATTTTCCTGAAGTTACAAACATTATAATTTTGTGTGCCTGAATGCCCGACATTGTAAGTCCTGCAATGTGACTATTGCGGATGCACACATTGCGATATTAATGCTGAAACAATATATTGTGCAGCCCTACTATCATGGCATTAAAACAACTTGTCATTTAACATTAATTTGTTAGATTAATAGAGCTTAAATTATACAAGGAACTGTAGAATCAGGATGTTAAAAAAACTCATCTCTTAGATCTATGACTACTATATGTTAAATTGCAGCATGTTTGAGCTCTCTCGGCCACTGTACATTTGCTATTTGAGAATTTTTTTATTATAAATGTTACAAATTTGTAGTGTAAAATGATAAAATATATCAAAAACAGGAACTATTTCACAATATCTCACATCTTTATAAGTTAATCAAATGAATGCATCTTTGGTAAAGATCAGAAAATGTCAATGATTTTAAAACTTCAGAGTATTGACCTTATTCTTGACATATGAGCGGCCACAGCTATTAGAATCTTTTTGGCTCGACACTTCCAGTCTCATCCACTTCCATTGATTTTTAGACGTTAAAAACAGCTTGTTATGCTGCTTCATGTGGTAAACTGATATTGTCTTATTATATTCTTCTTCTTTTTATGCATAGTCATGAACACACTTGTTTGTAGAGCAAGTCGTTTGATCGTTTATTATTCCTAGTCATTTCTCCCATAGGCAACTGAATCAGTACTAAAACAATCACAAAAACGAGCACATTGCAGAATAAGGTCAATATAAGTTGGACATTGAACATAACACAGGTTTATTTTTTCCAGGATGATGCCGAGGGCCTTTACTGTCAAGAGCAGATCAACCGCTCCATTTACTGGGCAGACGGTTATGTGCTGGTCTTCTCCATCACTGACCTCAACAGCTACCGCACCATCCAGCCACTCTACCAGCACGTGCGCCGAATCCACCCCAGCGGCAACATCCCTGTCATCATCGTGGGAAACAAGAGCGACCTTCTGCGTGCCCGACAGGTCCCAGATCCTGAAGGGAAGGCGCTGGCGGATGAATTGGGAGGGCCCTACTTCGAAGCTTCGGCCAGGGAGAACCACGAGAGCGTCCAGGCTGCTTTTCTACACTTATGCCAGGATGTGAGCCGAGCACTGGGAGGAGGAAACGGGGAGAAGAGAAAAGGTGGACTGCACCTTGCCAGGCCAAAGAGCCCAAACATGCAGGAGTTAAAGAGAAGGTTCCGGCAAGTGCTGTCATCCAAGGTCAAGTCGGCTACGGCGCTATGAGGATCGAGGATTTGATGAATATGAGGATTGGGAAAGTGTTAAAGTGTTGCAGAAGTGATTGTGAAACACAAGGCAAAACAATGAGCTGTTTTTTTGCAAGCACTCATAGACGACAAGAGGTGAGATCACTGCTCTCTGGATGAACTCTTGGCACTGAACTTTAATGGTTTCTAATGGTTTCAAGGCCATCAAGTCTGTTTTTGTTGCTTTGTTTTAGATGCTGTCAAGCAACGTTTTCCAGGATTATGATGAATTCTCAATTTTGATTCTTTAGTAATGACTTTCTTATAAATCAGTATTAGACATGAATTGGCTTTATCTCCTGGAATGTGAAGCAAGGATTAACAGATTATTTTTGACCGAGGCCATTTGTTATATTGAAAGTAACAACATGTTAAGATGATTGTAAGATTCTCATGTGATTTACAAAATCCTGTTTTAGGGTTGTATATCCCATATTTTCCTGACAGTGAGATGCATAATCCAGCCATGTGTGTTTATAATCGTGGGAGAAAGAGGTTGTTTACTAGCGGTTCCCATGACCTTTGACCTGCGTAAATTGTGTCAAGGATTTGTGGGTACTGGAGGTTCATATAGGGTTTCCTAAGCTTGTTTCTTCCAGATGTCCCATTCGCCCACTCAAACAGACTCATGTTTATCTTGCTGCACAGATGAAGTAGCGTTCCTCTGAAGCAGGTCTGGAGATTCCTAGACTGAACTAGTAGTCATGCACCCGCTGAGTCGCCGACCTCTAACCTTTCACCTTTGATACATCAGTTTCTTTCATTCACCAATTGGCCTAAAGCAGATTAAGACCAAGACAAGCCTTCTCTTCTCTCATAATGTGAGTGTCCATTTCCTTACACTTCAACAAAGTATAAAAAGACTGGTAAAACATACTGTATGTGGTGTGGTGATTTAATTTAACAAACCTTTGCTTTCTCTATCTTCCCCTTTACGTAAACCCACTGTATTTTCCAAAACATTCATTCCATTGCAATTCAACTGAAAAGTTTTTTTCTGTATCATTATGAAATTGTTACAACTCTTGGAAGTTGTTGGTGGATCGCCAGTGTTAGAAGTCCTCTAAATCACTAGCAGATTTTGAAGCTGTTAAGCGTTAACTCATTTGACCGCCTTGTCACTAATAAATGTGCAAATAGAATTCAGCTGTGAGTATTAGTGAGGACTAAATGTAATCTGTTGTGGTTTCAGAAGTATTTTAGGTCAAAGAAGGTTGTAAATTTGCTCTTTAAATGTGTTAGTTTCACATGTGCACTAAAATGTCCTCTCATGTTAAATACAGTACATTAAATACAGTATAGAGCTATAATATCAAGTGAGCTACCACAGATGTACATGTTAACCAATGTTCATTACAGATTCACATGTATAGTTTTAATCTTATTTTCACATTCAAATATTGACAATATATAAGAAAAATTGCAAAAAAATCAGTGATAGAATTAGGTAAGGTAGCGGATTCCGTTAAAATGGAGTATTATGCCCCTTCCTACAAGGTATAAAATAAGTCTCTGATGTCCCTGTGTGTATGTGAAGTTTCAGCTCAAAATACCAAACAAATAATGTTTTCTAACTCTTTGAAACTGCCCCTTTTTAGGCTTTGATCCTTATTGTGCCATTTTGGTGACTGTCGCTTTAAATTCAAATGAGAGAAAAAAGAGGGCGGAGCTACAAATGCCTGTGTGTGAGCATAGTGGCAGATTCAAAAACAATACTAACATCCTATGCTAGAGATTGTCACTATGGGGCGGGGCTTTCCCCCTATGATGACATGTACAAATGGAGAATGTCAATCAAAGTGTTTCTGCAGTGTGATTATAAAAATAAATACATTTTTACCATTAGAAGCTGTATATATTCACAGACTGTTCCCACACGTCTGTGTTTAAACCCCTTATAAAAGTGATTTTTTCATAATATGTCCCCTTTAAAAGTCCCTCTATCAGTGTCATACTGCTGTTCACACTTCTCAGAGAAGTGGATGCAATGAGTTTTGTCATATACTTGCATATACACTATACTTTCTTTGGAGGAGAAGTTAAACCAGGGACTCTCTGTGGTCATTAAAATTCACAGTATGTTCTTTGAAAAAAAGTAAATTGACCACTGGCCTCTGTCCATCATGGCCTCCTAACCTTCCCCATATCTAGTAATTGGCTCATCCTCCAATAAGCTGGTGTGTGGTGTGTGGTCTGGCACAGAATGGCTGCCGTCATGTCATCCTCTTTTCAAATGGGGGCAGAGCTACAAATGCCTATGTGTCTCCATAGTGGCAGATTCCAAAGATTAGGTTAGATAAGGGAGAGATCATCATTAATAGGCGGGTTTTTTCCCCTCTGATGACATGTGCAATTTGACATGTGCAGATTTTTGTATAATAAGTCCCCTTTAAGCTTGTAAACTGAGAATGTAAATGTACATTCTCCTCAAAGCTGTGGAAATCCTCTGATCTATTTTCACATTTGAAAGTTGAAAGTTTAAAAATTGTAATTATTAGTTTAATGAGGGCGTTATAGCTTTTGCCTACTGTATAAAGGTTCAAAAGCTGGTCACTGGGGCGGTATCTTTTTAAAAAGGTCAGGTCCATATTGGTACCTTAAATATACATTTTAGTACAGATTTAGTACTATTATGAACATTACACTAACATTTAACGTACCAATACAGACTTTATAGTTATGTACTGCCCCAGTGAAAGATTTTGTACATTTATTTCTGAGAGTGTATGCTTAGGGATTAGCTCAGTGCTGTTAGCAGTTACATTCTAACAATAAATTTATTTATGTTCGTTATTATAAAGTTTTGTTGTCAGACATCAGCTGAAATCTGAAAGTGTTACATTCAACCCCTTACAAACAACATCTCTCATGCTGCTTCACACACTCTGCTCTACTTGTTTATGTGTTTTCAAGGAGCCTTCAAAGCTAGCTTGCTATTGCTAGCCTCTCCAAAATTGCCTCCCCTAGATTTTGTCTACAATTATAAAAACCTGAGGGATCTGTTGCTAGATTGTAGACCACAAGCCTGAGTCAGTGGCGTTTGTCCTCTAGTTTGAATAAGACAAACTTAATAAACTATCTCTCTGACATTACAATTATAAATGACTTCCTGTTTGCCTCGAAGAACTGAGAAAGCCAAGAGGACTTATGTTATCCTCTGACTCATGAGGTGTTTGTCCTAATTATGGCTCATTTGGGAAAGCTGGCCAAGGAAGTTTGAATTCTCAGCAGAGTGTTATTAGAGGAGAAACAGCTGTGACGTGAAATGGTTAGAGACATTTTTTTCTTCATCTGAGCTCATTATGTTATCACAGCCACAGGAAGCATGACCAAGACAATTCCCAAAGGAGGAGCGGGAGTCGACAGAGGGAGAAACACAGAACGAGAAAGGAAGATCAGGCAGTGAGGCAGGAAGTTAGAGGGAGAGAAAGAGATTAATGCTGAAAAATAACAGAAGGAAGAAAAGAGGACAGATGTTTTACAGTAAAGAGCTGGGAGGCCTTAAGGAGGTCACAGTCTTCCAACTCAGTGATAAATGTCAGTGTGAATTGAGACCTGCTACAGTCAGCTGGATCACTAATTCTGACTGCAGTGTAAACACATCTATGCGTTTACTTCAGTATGAACACAGTAATGCATGGTCACACACATTTGTTCTCATAAATTAGTGTTGGAATGAAGACAGCTGGAGTGTGATTTATGATCTGTGTGCATCTGCAGCTGACGAACCACCCTAAAACATTCACCCTAGTAATGTCAATGCTATGGAATTATATGTTTCGATCTGACATTTTTGTCAAAACTATATAGTTATTCATATACTTACTCCATGACAACTTCTTTATATTATGCAATGTTTCTTACGTTCATTTACTGTTTAAGAACAAAAAGGTTTATCCAGCAGATATGTTTGTTACACAGCGGATGCCTTTCCAGCTGCAACCAAGTACTTGGAAACACCCATACACACTCATTCACACTCATACACTACAGCAAACTTAGTTTATCCAATTCACCTATACTGCATGTCTTTGGATTGTGGGTGGAAACCGGAGCACCCGGATGAAAACCCACACTAACAAAGGGAGAACATGCAAACCCCACACAGAAATGGCAACTGGCCCAGTTAGGACTCGGACCAGCAACCTTCTTGCTTTGAGGCGACAGTCCTGACCACTGAGTCACCGTTGCGCCGAACGCAAAATATGTTATTTTGAAAAATGTTGGAACTGGTACCCATTAACTTCCATATAGGAAAAACAATTCCTAAGGAAGCCGATGGTTACTGGCTTATCTCATAAATCTCATAAAGGTTTGGAACCACTTGAGGGTGAATAAATAGTGACTAGATGTTCATTTTGGGGTGAACTCCCCTGTTAGTCCATGTTTAAGTTCATAACACTAGCAGAAAGAGTGTATTATAGTGCTGTGATTCTCATAAGGTGAACCATTAGATGCAGCATTTTTGATTGCATATCTATGGAGATGATCTACACTCTTAGGAAAAAAATGGTTCTAAACAGTACCAAATTAGGGTTCTTCAGCTTGTGACAATAGCAGAACCTTTTGGTACTAAAAAGAACTTTTTTTCATAATGTTCCATGAAGAACCATGCTTTGAAAGTGCTACATAGGGCCTTAAAAATATTTTTCTATAATATCATAAATGTTAGTATCAATATTAGTAATAAAAGTATACTGATCCTCTAGGAATTACAGTATTAAAGTAGCTGTTTCTGTCTGAACCACAGGACTATTAAACTGATCATTGTAGTCACAATAGCCTAGTGGTTAGCGTGCAGACATATGGTGCCGTAGCACTTCAGGGCGTCCCGAGTTCAAATTTCGGCTCGAGGACATTTCCCGATCCTACCCCCTCTCTCTCTCCCACTTCATCTCCACCGATCACTGTAAAACACACACACACACACACACACACACACACACACACACA
>CAIGQW010006673.1:338187-349366 GCA_903798125.1 Danio choprae
CATGTGTTTGGACTGTGGAGGAAACCGGAGCACCTGGAGGAAACCCATGCCAACATGGGGAGAACATGCAAACTCCAAACAGAAATGCCAACTGGTCCATCCAGGACTCGAACCAGCGACTTTCTTGCTGTGAGGCGACAGTGATAACCATGTCACCCCAACTCCTTATAGGAGCCCTAAATTTTTTTCTCCGTTTAAAAGTTTATTTTCCCAATTAAATTGTTTCCATATTTTTACGCTTAAAGTCTGGCTTTCTTAATATCTCTTTCAGAATAACTCCCTTCTAATTCTGGGATTTTTCAGTATTTGACCTTATTCACAAATATGTGGAGTCATTACCATCCTAATGAAGATAAACATTGTGAGAGAAAGCGAACCGCAGGATGCACCTGGTCATAAAAAATGGCCTGATATTCCTGTATATACCATCATCAGACATAATGGCCCCCATGAGATGGCTGTCTATACCTTTACAGATCACCCACCGTGTTTAACAGCTGACTACAGACAAGGTGTTCTGTGGCTTCATTCAGACGCAAACCATCTGGATCTAGTAGACCACTCTAGTTTTCCCCCTTCCCTCAAGGATCCAGATTTTGTTTAAATGGAGTATTTATGGGTTTTGCTTCACTTCATGTTGGATTTAAATAATAGTAGACTTTGGATATCAGCCCAGTATTTGGTAAAATGTAACACTGAGTTTGTAGATACGTAGATAGAGAAGTGCTGAATTAGTTTTGTGATTTTGGACTGTTGCTCATTGCGATGCAGCATAATGCTCATTCATCTAAATTCGATCAATTCAATCGAATAACATCTTTTACAGGCCATTTGCTTTATCCTCAAAATCTGAAAATTCTTTCAACACACTACAGTTTACTGCATCTTACTACAGCTCCCTTGTGTCTCTTAGTTTCTTTTTTTCTCTCTCCATAGAATACAATAGGGGTTTTAGTCATTCATTCATTTTCTTTTCGGCTTAGTCCCTTTATTAATCTGGGGTCGCCACAGCGGATTGAACCGCCAACTTATCCAGCATATGTTTTACACAGCGGATGCCCTTCCAGCTGCAACCCATCTCTGGGAAACATCCATACACACCCATTCACACTCATACAGTAGAAATACTACGGACAATACGGTACTACGGACAATTTTAGCTTACCCAATTCACCTGTACCGCATGTCTTTGAACTTGTGGGGGAAACCGGAGCACCCGGAGGAAACCCACGCCAACACGGGGAGAACATGCAAATTCCACACAGAAATGCCAATTGACCCAGCCGAGGCTCGAACCAGCAACCTTCTTGCTGTGAGGCGATCGTGCTACTCACTGCGCCACCGTGCAGCCTAGGCGTTTTATCAAAATTTTAAATCTGCTCTTTTACATACGATAAGACATTCTGAATGGCAATTTTTCTTTTCATGAACTCAAATTTATATATATAAAACTTATTTCCCAATATATAATTTATTTGCCATCTGGCCTCAACATGTTTTATGAGTTGACATTTTGAAGGAACTGTGAGCATTATATCAGTAAAATATCCCTCACTGTTCCCTCACTGATTTTCTTGTATTTCTACTGTATGTTACTGACATACTTTGTTGCAATGTTGCCTGGCAATTCTTGATATCAATGGGCAACCAGGTGAGACACAGGGCAACTCTTTAGGGCAGAGGTGTCCAAACTCGGTCCTGGAGGGCTGGTGCTCTGCATATTTTAGTTCCAACCCCAAGTAAACACCTGAACCAGCTAATCAAGCTTTTTCTAGGTATACTAAAAACTTCCAGGAGGCATGCTGAAGGAAGTTGGAGCTAAACTATGCAGGACACCGGCCCTCCAGGAACAAGCATGAACACCCCTGCTTTAGGGCAACAAAAACTCATCTTTACAGTATGTTCCCAGCAGTTTGCTCCAAGCCCTAATTGTAAGATTTAATTTTCTTGAACAGCTCTGAATGCAAGAGTGGAAGTCTTATAATAATTTACATACACTGTTAACAATTTCCTGTAAAATCTATAGTAAGTTACTGGCAGCAGTTCACCAGTAACTAACTGTAAATCAGTTACAGCAAAAATATTGTATTTACATTTACAGCAACATTTTTCTTGCTCTATGTATTTTCAGTATTGTATATCTTTACGGTAAAATATAGAGTAATTTCCACATTAAAACTTTAAAATACAGTAACATACGGCATAATCGTCCTACAGTAAAATACAGTTCATATTACAGTTAAATACTGTGTAATTTACAAAAATCCTTAAGTGTAGCAGAAGCAAAGTAAAATAATGCTTAGGGAAAAAATATGATAAAGCTAATGTAATGAACACATGACAAGGAAGCAGTAAACAAACACACTGAAAAACTGTACTGTACCAATAAACTGTTCCAATAAATTTCAATCTGTTGGCATTGTAAGCATTAAAGGGATATTTCCCTCAAAAAATTAAATTCTGTAATAATTTTTTTACCCTGCACTTTCAGGTTTCAAACCTTTATGAGTTTTTTTCTTCTGTTGAACACAAAAGACAGTTTTATGAAGAAAGCTGTAAACCTGTAACCACTGACTTTCATAGTATTCATTTGTCTTACTATGGAAGTCAATGGTAGGTTTTCAGCTTTCAAAATATCTTCTTTTGTGTTCGGCAGAAGAACAAATTGCATAAAGGTTTGAATAAAGGGGGGGGGGGGGGGTAATTTTCCTTTTAAGCTGCATGTAATCCTGTTTCTTGAGCAACTGCCATCTTGTTTGAATTATTCAGACAGGTTCAAGCCGGTCATGTGATTCGCTGCTAGAACACTGATTGGAGGATCTCAAAAAATTGCAGACGACCGATCTGCAATTACAAAAAAACATTACAGCATTCATACAGCGATCCCTTTTCAATATATATATAATATGCACAAAGCCTTACACAAACACTGTGCACAATACAAATAAAACAGATTTTTATATGGATTTCAGAAAATAAACACCCTTTATGTGTTTAAGCCTTCTTTTAAAGATTTTCAACTTCACTGTCTCGTTTAGGGAAAGTCCTAAGAAACAGAAGCTATATCTCTGAACTTTAATAATAAATCTATATAAAATGCTGTGCTTCCCACCTCCTTTATTTAGCCGCAATGACTTCTGGGACTGCATCGATGCATCCTCAATGTCAAGAACACATCTGGGTTCTTTCATGTGTCCTCCATTCTTGTGCTCTTGATGTTTGAAACTGAACTTTGGCGGTTGATAATGACATTACACAAGAACACTTAAGCACGCATTGAGAAACAGCCATAGTTTTGTTGCCCATTCTCAATGTAAAAGTGGCCAATCAACATCACTGCTCTAAAAGTTGCCTATATTGTATCACCACCTTTACTGTAATTCATTTTGCAGTACAACATTTTACTGTATTTTTGCATTTGGTAGTTTAATGTATTTGTTTGCAATTTTACAGTTTTATAATAATAATTCCTTACATTTATATAGCAGTTTTCTGGACACTCAAAGCGCTTTACAAATTTTGGGGGGAAATCTCCTCATCCACCACCAGTGTGCAGCATCCACCTGGATGACGCGACGGCAGCCATATTGCGCCAGATCGCACACCACACACCAGCTGATTTTTGGAGATGAGACAGAGTAATGAAGCCAATTATGATATGGGGATGGTTGGGAGGCCATGATGGACAGAGGCAAATTCGGCCAGGATGCCGGAGTTAAACCCCTCCTGAGATTTTTAATGACCACAGAGACTCAGGACATCGGTTTAACATCTCATCCGAAAGACGGCACTCACTAACAGCATAGAGCTCCCTTCACTATACTGGGGCATTATAGAACCCACACAGACCGCAGGTTGAGAGCCCTCTGCTGGTCTCACTAACACCACTTCCAGCAGCAACCTAGCTTTCCCATGTGGTCTCCCACCAAGGTACTGAATAGGCACAGCCCTGCTTAGCTTTAGTGGGCACCCATGTGAGAGTTGCAGAGAGCTAGCTGCCGGCTAACGCACTGTATTATACAATGGTGCAAAATATTACTGTAATTTTAATAATTATTAATAACTATAATATGAACTTGCAATTATACAATATATGGTTATATAGCAAAGAAATCAATAGTTAGTTATATTATAATGCCAGTGCACTTCAAAATAATATTGCAAATCAAAAGTCAATCCAAACAATGTTTTTGTAAATTCCAAACAAATACAAGTGGAACAAATCACATATAATTTCTCTAAGAGTCTTATGCTCTTTAAACAAAGTAGGCAACTTTTTTTTGCTTTGCAGACATTTTGGCATATTCTTTAGCAAAATCTCACCTCGCCTTTACAGACACATTTGTTATTGTGATGTAGTTTCTTCTGATGTAGTTTATACGTCTTTCCCCTTGCAGTTGTCCACTGCATTTGCAACCACACATATACAGACACAAATATACACAAATAATTTTTTTATATACTTATTCGTCAATTTTTATATGCAAATACATCAAATAAATGTGTTTATGAACATTTAAATGAACACACGCATGCATAAGAAACAGAACTGCATCACCAGTCAGTGTTTTAGAGTGGTTACTACAACAGAAAAGATTCATAGCTAATCATTCAACTCCATCTGTTTTTCTTCTAAACTATATGTGGCACTGAAGTGTTACATAAGCCTCATCATAGCCTACCTACTTTAGAATCTAAGTCTGAGATGATTTAGAAAGTTTCCACTCCTTTTTAATCTGTGGTAAAAAAAAAAAAAAAAAGGAAATAGTTATTATTAGTTTTATTTGCTATTCCGGAAGGCATCTAGATCTATAAATAGTCCAAATCAATATAACTTGAATTTGGAGTATGTGGATCTACATGTGGATCTTACATGCCTGCAACTTCTGGAGTCTGTCACCAGAGGTCCTACTTTTCACAATATGGTTATTAATAGTAATCACTAGTTTTTTCCCCCCCAGTATCTTTGAGTTTATGAGAACTTTGTTTATTAACGCGTCGTCTTACTTTGAATTATTCGGAATTCAAGTGCATATACTGTGCTTTTGACCCTTCTCTATGAGTTTCGATTGAAAAAGCAGCATTTTCCTTTGCTTTCTGTAAGTAAACACTGCGCATGGATAGGCTACTCGTCTGCCTGAATGCCTGATGGCGGAGGGTCTGGAAGGTATGAGGGAATGTTGTGAGGCACAAGATCTGCCACAGCAGTCTTTCCATTTTCCACAGCATTACCTTTGACGTGTGAGTTTTGTATTTGCTTCTTCCCCCACTGAAAAGTCCACTACACGACCGCAGAGACGCCAGGTCAAGCCTCGAGGAGGGAAGTTATGATGAGCCTCATAACTAAATCTTCCAGGAGTTTAGACTGTCAAAACATAGCATTAAGAAATGGCATATGGAAAGTTTTTCCAGACAAAGCCTTACTTAAAACATTCTGATTGGTCCAGGGTTTAATTTTGGTCACTGCAAAAGAAAGCAATTATCTGGAAAGGGAAAGTATTTGTTTAGGATTGCAAAGAGGATGGGAGTGGAGGGGACAGATAGAGCAGATAATGAAAGTCACTTTTGATACTAAAAAAAACAAACTGATAAAAAAATATATTTTTAAAAAGATTACAGAAACTACAGCACTTTCTAATCTTACAGATATATAGGCTTCAATATCCTCAGGCAGAAATAACTGGGAGCTGTTATATCATACTTATAGTATTGTACTGCCCCCTATATTTTGTTCTGGTACTGCATTTTTCCGAAATGATCATAAAAGAATGACATTATTAAAAACAGCATTATGTATATATTTGTGGGAACAGCCCAAAAAACATTTAAAAAAAACATTGTATGAGTCAAAATGATCGATTTTTATTTTATGTCAAAAACCATTTGCATATTTAGTAAAGATCACGTTCCATGAAAAAAATGCATTGCTAAGAACTTTATTTGGACTACTTTAAAGGCTTACTTTGTATATGTTTATTTTATATTAGATTCCAGATATTAAAATAGTTGTGTCTCAGCCAAATAGTGTCTTGTCCTAACAATCTATACAACATTGGAAATATTATTCATTCAGTTTTCAGATTATGTATAAATATCAGTTTCCAAAAACTGACCCTTATGACTGGTTTAGTGGTCCATGGGGAATTACAGATGACACTCTCTAAATGTGTTACATTAGTTTCTACCAAATTTAATTGTCATTTTAAATGTGTATACTTTGCCACAATTCTCTCAGTGGTTAGCACTCACACAGCAAGAACAGCAAGAAGGTCGCTGGTTCGAGTCCCGGCTGGGTCAGTTGACATTTCTGTGTGGAGTTTGCATGTTCTCCCTGTGTCGGCGTGGGTTTTCTCCGGGTGCTCTGATTTCTCCCCACAGTCCAAAGACACGCGCTGTAGGTGAATTGAATAAACTAAATTGGCCATAGTGTGTGTATGCGCGCGCATGTGAGTGTGTGTGGGTGTTTCCCAGTACTGGGTTGCAGCTGGAAGGGCATCCACTGTGTAAAACATATGCTGGATAAGTTGGCGGTTCATTCACCGCTGTGGCGACCCCTGATTAATAAAGGGACTAAGCCAAAGGAAAAATGAATGCTATAATTCTTCCAACTAGGTTTTGCCCATTTGTCATTTATTATATTATATAATGTTGTATGATTACTAATTCTTCTTTAAATAGTGTGGGTCAGAGTATGTTCATTTTTTTATTCAATATATATAAATTAATATTATTTCACTCATATTTTATCATTTTGTTTTCTCAAAAGTTACTTGAAACATTAAGATTATTCTTGTCTTTCATTCGCTTTTTATGTACCAATCCCCTTTAGAAATAAAAGTGACTGTGTAAGTCCAAAAGTTTTACACTGATACAAATAAAATTACATGCGATTATTTTACCTCCAAAAATATTCAAATTCATTCACCTGTTTCAGCGTAATATGAAGAACTTTAATGTCCCGCTGTTACATTCCACAAAACACTATATCCATCACTTTTCCAAACCTGTCCTGTTAGTTATAACAACTCTTTGTGTAATTATGATAATTATAATGATCACACTTTATTTTAAAGTTCACTTCTCGCTATTAACACACCATTAACTGACTTTTAGCTCAATAAACTCCTAATTTGCTGCTTATGAATAGTTTTTAAGGTTGTACAGGTATTATACATTAGAATCTTTTAGTTAAATCAAATGAACTTTTCTAGTCATCTCAACTTAAATCAGTCCAACTGACTAAAAATATGTTAAACTTTGTATAACTAAAATGTATGGGATTAGGGATGTAGAATAAGATCATGCAGAATATTCATTCATTCATTCATTTTCTTTTCGGCTTAGTCCCTTTATTAATCTGGGGTCACCACAGCGGAATGAACCGCTAACTTATCCAGCATATGTTTTACGCAGCGGATACCCTTCCAGCTGCAACCCATCACTGGAAAACATCCATACACACTCATTCATACACATACACTACGGACAATTTAGCTTACCCAATTCACCTATAGCGCATGTCTTTGGACTTGTGGGGGAAACATGGGGAGAACATGCAAACTCCACACAGAAATGCCAACTGACCCGAGGCTTGAACCAGCGACCTTCTTGCTGTGAGGCGATCGTGCTACTCATTGCGCCACCGTGCAGCCCTCATGCAGAATATATGCTTTCTGAGTTCAATTAAACAGCCAATATGTGAATGATAGGCAGGTAATAAGTAGGCCCAGATGAAATCTGCGCATGCAGAAATCCGCTGATTTTTAGCCTATCATTGAGTTTATTTATGTATTTGTTGTGTAAATGTGAGTGAATTTATATTTATTCATTCATTCATTCATTTTCATTTCGGCTTAGTCCCTTTATTAATCTGGGGTCGCCACAGCGGAATGAACCGCCAACTTATCCAGCATATGTTTTACGCAGCGGATGCCCTTCCAGCCGCAACCCATCTCTGGGAAACATCCATACACACCCATCCACACTCATACACTACGGACAATTTAGCTCACCCAATTCACCTGTACCGCATGTCTTTGGACTTGTGGGGGAAACCGGAGCACCCGGAGGAAACCCACGCCAACACAGGGAGAACATGCAAACTCCACACAGAAAGGCCAACTGACCCAGCCGAGGCTCGAACCAGCGATCAGCGACCTTCTTGCTGTGAGGCGAACGTGCTACCCACTGCGCCACTGTGAGGCCCACGAATTTATATTTATTCAGTGTTTAAATTAATTTCAGTAATATTACTGACGATGACGCAGTGGATAGTGATGTCGCCTCACAGCAAAAAGGTCGCTGGTTTGAGCCTCGGCTGGGTCAGTTGGCATTTCTGTGTGGAGTTTGCATGTTCTCCCCCTGTTGGCGTGGGTTTACTCTGGGTGCTCCGGTTTCCCCCACAAGTCCAAAGACATGCGGTACAGGTGAATTGGGTAAGCTAAATTGTCCGTAGTGTATGTGTGTGAATAAGTGTGTTTGGGTGTTTCCCAGTGATGGGTTGCAGCTGGAAGGGCATCCACTGCGTAAAACATATGCTGGATAAGTTGGCGGTTCATTCTGCTGTGGCGACCCCAGATTAATAAAGGGACTAAGCCGAAATGAAAATGAATTAATAAATATTACTGACTAATATGAAAATGTTTATATAATTTATTTACAGTACAGTTTGTAAAGTAATATTTTCTGTCTTTTAGTAGATATATTATACGAGAGTCTTTGTATTATATGAGAGATATATTATATGAGATTTGTCATATAATATAGTTAATAGTGAGAATTGTTCCTTTATGCTAAGCATTACTATTATAATATTATGTATTTTAGCCAAAATTACAAGCAACTGGCATATTTGGAACAGCTCCATACTACATGCAGCACTATAACGTCCATCTCACAGGATGAAAATTGGATTGATATAATCTTCAGGTGATTGACTGAGGTCAGCGGACATGGTGCACTGAAGAGAAGATTATGACTGTAACTCTGGTCAGAATAGGCTGTGAGATTGTACTTGCTGATCATATTTGGCTTTTATTATTTATTTATTTATTTTTCACAAGGCACAGAGCTATAGTGTTTCCATGGAGAAGACCTGCACAGATGAAGACAACAAGTTATGGAAATTACCAGTCAGACTTTTCTTTGCCAATTAGTGTCGGCAAGTCCAACCCGCGGGTAAGCTAATTAGTTAAGTAATTAATATTACTATATTGGTATGCTAGACTGCACTTTTAACACTGATATATGAACACAATGAACAACTCACCCTTCACTTGTTCCAAACCTGTTTGACTTTCTTTTTTTTTGTTCAACACTAAAGAAGATATTTTGAAGAAAGCCGGAAACCATTTTTTCTACTATGGAAGTTAATGGTTACTGTTTTTCAGCTTTCTTCAAAATATCTTCTTTTGTGTTCAGCAAAATAAATAATCTCATAAAAGTTTAAAACCCCTTGGAGTGAGTATATAGTGAGTACATTTTCATTGTTGGGTGAACTATCCCTCTAACTAATTATGAAACCTTAGTGTTTACATCTTTCTTCGCTATTAAATCAATGCTTGCTCATACACTTATTTATTTATTTATTTATTTATTTTTTGTCTGTAATGGTCACAGTAATCTCAAGCAGCACCACATACCTACTGATAATCCCAAGTTCCATGAGTTATGTATTGATTATAATACCAAATATGTTGAGGACATGCAAAACAAAGTGTTTTGGATTAACATGTTAAAATTGTGCTAATGCTGAAGTGACCAGCTTAAGAATTATACTGCACTCAAAGGATTTCAGCAATCCTCTCACTCCCAATCCCACATCACCAATAACCAGCACAAATGTATAGATTCAATACTATACACTTTATTTATTTGTTTATTAAAGTATTTTTGCTATACTTGAAGCGGTTTACTCCATATCATGCTAAACATCAAGGTGACACTTACAATAAGGTCTGAGTTATAAATATTACTTGCATTAACTAGCAATACTTTTGTTACAGTTTTATTAATCTTTGTTAAAAAAGAGCTATATGGAACCCTGAACCATAAAATTGGTGCATAAATATTGAAACAATATGAACAGATTTTGTACAGATTTGTCAGTGCTGTCTGATAAATGATATGAACACTATGCTCCAAAAATTTGCAATTGTCTTCCAAATGAAGTGAAAGAGTCCTCTAGTATTTATGTTTTTTAAAAGTGTGTTAGGATACACCTCTTTAAAAAACTGTCCATTTATCGCTGCACGATAATGGACAAAAATGACACTGCAATATTGGTTTTGTCTGCGATATATATTGCGACATGAATAGAATTTCATAAGATGACTGTTTGGAAAGAATGAGTCATTTTACATTTATTGGGATGGTTTTGTATGGGAGTGCATCTGGATAACATGTACAAAATTATTATCATGAATTAAAGCACAGATGAAAACAATCGAACAGATAAAACATGAGACAAACAGCACTTTATGGTTTCCAATGGAGGCTAACAGTTTCAATGTAATAAATTCAATAATCTAATGTAAAATAACACTGTATAGTCTTCATTGTATAAATAATTAGACACAATTAATCTTTGTTAAAGGCAAACTTTATCATTTCTTGTGTCCAAATTGTTTCACTTTAATTAGAATCGCTTGAGATCCTGTGATGTGACTATTGCAGATTCATACATTGCGACATAGATGCTGAAGCAATATATTGTGCAGCCCTAATGTAAAGTGTGTGTATTTGTGTGTTTTGTTTCTATGTATCTATATTTTGTATGTGTATGTGCATGTATGTATGCATGCATGTAAAGTATATATGTATATATGTACAGTGCATCCGGAAAGTATTCATAGCGCTTCACTTTTTCCACATTTTTTTGTTACAGCGTTATTCCAAAATGGATTAAATTAATGTATTTCCTCATAATTCTGCTCACAATACCCCATAATGGCAATGTGAAAAAAGATTTTTTGAAATTGTTGCAAATTAAAAACAAAACAAAAAAAAACCTGAAAAATCACGTACATAAGTATTCACAACCTTTGCTCAATACTTTGTTGATGCACCTTTGGCAGCAATTACAGCCTCAAGTCTTTATGAATATGATGCCACAAGCTTGGCACACCTGTCTTTGCAGTACCTCTCAAGCTCTATCAGGTTGGATGGGAAGTGACGGTGT
>CAIGQW010006673.1:349766-366435 GCA_903798125.1 Danio choprae
TGTGTGTGTGTGTGTGTGTGTGTGTGTGTGTGTGTGTGTGTGTGTGTCTATATGTATGTATCTATATGTGTGTATAGATATTTATGTATTTATCTGCTTATTTTTATTGTCTATTTTTGTTCTTAGTATTTGCTTATACTTGCTTTGTTTCTATATTTGAGTACTCAACATCGATGCTGTTTTTATTATTTGCTTATGCTTGTGAAGCACGTTTAATTTCATTTTATCTCAGAAAAGTGCTATACAAATAAAAATGCATTATTATTATCTATTTACATGTTTTTCTTTTCTTAGTTTGCTTAGGGCATCTCTAATATGACAGTGACAGAGTTCCCTGTGCCAGCCCACCAGCCTTGTGAATGACCCATCTCCTCGCAATGCCACATCCTTTCAGTGCCTTTCACAGCTTCCTTACAGCATGGGCCACCAGAGGACTCCGGACCCCCAATCAAATGCCCCATTTCTATAATGACCCAAAACATACCTATTTCTGTCTTCTGTGGTCCACCATAATACTGTGCCTCCTTCCTTCCGCCAATGCTGCCACCATAAAGGTAGGCGTGGTGGGGCCTTGGTCATGTGATCCCATCTTTACTAAAGCCCAGCCTGGCGTGGCTGCACGTTTGGCAGTGGCGCACATAAACAAGGACCCCTACCTTTCACAGGGCATCACCTTTGATTATATCATCCTGGATGAGGACTGTGAAACATCCAAGTCTTTTGCCCATTTTCTGGGTTATTACACACGGGCATCTGGGTTTATTGGTCCGGTGAACCCAGGTTACTGTGAAGCTGCTTCTCTGTTAGGGAAGAGTTGGAATAAGGCAGTGTTTTCTTGGTCTTGTATTGGACATGAGCTGGACGATGTCCATAGTCACCCTACGTTTGCCCGAACCATGCCTGTCCCGTCCCTTGTGTTGTTGAGCTTCATGCGGCACTTTCACTGGGCACACGTAGGCATCATTTCATCAGCCGAGGATGTTTGGGTGGAGGCAGCTATAAAGCTGTCTAATGCCCTGCGGAGTCATGGGTTGCCTGTTGGTATTGTGGCGTCGGCTCGCAATAACCACACCAGTGTCCGTGAGACCCTGGCCAAAGTCAAGAAAGTGGCAGATCTCCGTTGTGAGTTTACATTTACATCAACACATTTGGCAGATGCTTTTATTGACTTACAAATGAGGAATGAACAAAGCAATAAGGATCAAGGATCATGCACTGAATTCTGAAATTGATTATTTATTTTTGCGTACTATATTTTAGTTCGTTTTACAGTGTTTTATTTTATTTCAGTTAATGAACATGTTTTTTGACCAGTTTTAGTCTTGGTTTTAGTTTTTGTTTACTAAAACATCTTTACTCCTGGGCTTTTATCAAAAATGACGTACAAATGAGGACAATAGAAGTAAAGAAAGAGATAAGGATCAACAATATGTAAACACTGTGATAGTCCCAGTTGATCTAATGCAGCACAGAATAAATTGAGTGATCACTTGGAAATTGTAAGTCATTTAAAAAAGGTTGAGATATCAATATTTAGTGGAATAACCTTGATTTTTCTGTCATAACAAATGAAAACATTTGGTATTCTGACCATCTGTCATGGGCCTCACAGTGGTGCAGTGGATAGCATGTTCGCCTCACAGCAAGAAGGCCGCTGGTTCGAGCCTCGGCTGGGTCAGTTGGCATTTCTGTGTGGAGTTTGCATGCTCTCCCCGTGTTGGCATGGGTTTCCTCCGGGGGCTCCGGTTTCCCCCACAAGTCCAAAGACATGCGGTATAGGTGAATTGGGTACGCTAAATTGTCCGTAGTGTATGTGTGTGAATGAGTGTGTATGGATGTTTCCCAGAGATGGGTTGCAGCTGGAAGGGCATCCGCTGCCTAAAACATATGCTGGATAAGTTGGCGGTTCATTCCGCTGTGGCGACCCCAGATTAATAAAGGGACTAAGCCGAAAAGAAAATGAATGAATGAATGAATGAATGACCATCTGTCATTTTTTGAAAAAAAAAAAAAAAAAAGCAAAATGACAGTAGATTTAGTTGAAATTTAGAAGAAATGTTATCAGACCTTTATAGAATTAAATAAATATTAACATTTTATCCAAACCCATTATAGTGTATATATAGCACATGATATCATAGACATAATGACAATAACTGTAGTAGATAAGAGTGTTAGTATTAAAAAGTCAGATAATATTTTTTATAACAAGATAGAATAAATTACAGAATAAAAAGTGTTAGAAAGCCAAAGCAGTGTTTATTTATTTATTTATATATTTATAGTAGAGCAGGTAAAACGTTTTGTTTAATCTTGAAAAATATAATATTTAATATTTATTTTTCATTATTATTTTAGATAGAGCAGGTAATAGAATAGATAGTGATAGTAATAGATTTTTTTCTTGAGAATGACTGAAGGGCAACACATTCAAAACTAAAAAAGATTTTTAAAAAGTAAGTAAATGTAAGTGCTTTTTAAAGTTTTTTTATTGGATAGTGTGATGTAGTGATAATTTATCTCTACATTTACTATTGTTTTCAACAATTTAGATTATGTTATTCCATAATTTACAATGCCAAATTATCTTATTTTGTAGCTTATTATTTTAGGATTTTTGCTGCTTGTTCAAACTACTTGTTTAAAATGAGCTCAAACAACACAATTCTTGAGATTTTTTTGGGGGACAACTTAATTGTTTTATGTTCAAACCACTTAAATTTGTAAAGTTAACTTAATCGATTTGAGTTGGGACAACATGAATGAATTGTGTGGAGCCCTGCATTTTTTACAGCGCACACACTTTCTCAGTATTTACGCCATCATTCAAAAGCCTGAACTGTTCTTTCCTCTTTTCAATACTCTTGTTTGCAGTGGTCATCCTGGTCATGCACTCTGTGTTGATTGGTGGAGGAACCCAGAAGCTGCTGCTGGAAACAGCTCATGACATGCGGATGACAGACGGCTCGTTGGTGTTTATGTCCTACGATACTCTCTTTTACAGTCTGCCCTACCATCACGTTACTCAACCAGCCCTGCGTTATAACAGCAAGCTGCTACGCGCATACGACGCTGTGCTCACCATCACTATTGAGTCTCCAAAGGAACAATCTTTCTATCAAGCTTTTGAAAAGGCACAGGAGGATGGAGAGTTACCCAAACATCTCAAACCACAGCAGGTACAAAAACTGTTTACATATGTTGTTACTTTTTATTTAGTGCTAAGCTAATGGCTGTAATCATCATGCATGTTCTGGTTTTGTAGAAGTATGCTTTTGGGCAAGTTTGGGCAAAATTATTCATTGGATTTACAAAACTTTTTTTAAGGTAGATGGTTGCAAACAGTTTATGTGGGCTGAATTTAAACAAACAAATTCAATTTAGTAATGTTCAACTTCATTTGTTTGTTTCAATTCAGCCCACATTAACTGTTTCCAACCACTTAGCTAAAAAACAAATGTAAATCCAATCGACCATTTTTTTTCAGTGTGCTTGTAAACGAAACGTTTTGAAATCCAGCCCTTAGCAGGAGGAAAATCTAACTAGAAGACATGATGAGGTTGAGATTCACATGAGATTCACTCATGGGCATTTACTCAAAGGAGAAGTTGTATAAGTTGTATACTAATGGCGTACTCACACTAGGTACAGTTGCCTTGAACCGTGCCAAAGCGTGCCTGTCCCCCCTCCACTCTCCCCCGAGCCTGCACTCACACTGCATATTTTATCTTCCGAGCCGGAGCACGCTTACGTCATCGATGATGCAGTTTAACAGGAAGAGAAGCGCTCTTGCTCAGCACAGTGCACATTGCTTTAGATTATATCGTTTTGTATTATTTTTTGTCATTTGGGATGCAGTGACACGCAGTCAAATATTTTGCTGAACAGATCCACCACTTTTGACGCTCATAAATCTTAAAAGTCGATCATAAATGTCCTCGTGCTGCTCGTATTAGGAGGTTTGCTGAAGGTGCAGCTGACCTTCAGCGAGGGGTTTGCATCTTTAATAAACTATGACAGTTTGTGTTCATTGAAATGTAAGAATGATTAATAGATCCATAAGAGTCCCTTAAAAGTGAACCGACCAAGTGAACCGGCCAACTGAACCGCGCTCTAGCACACCTCTTCCAACTGGGCCAGGGCCGGCCAACTGAACCGCGCTTGGGCCCAATTTGGAGCACTCACACTTGTCAAACGAACCAGAAAACACGCCAAGGCACAGTTCGGATAGCCTAGTGTGAGTGCACCCTAAGAAGTTGTATAACTTCTATACTATAGGTTATTTTTTTCCAGTGCAATGTAATGTGCAAAATATTTCAATCAGTGGTCAATGGATGGACTTTCTATATTCTTCCAGTAGAGTGCTTTCAAACGTCTTGGAATAACAAGAAACATGTCAATCATTTTAGTTTGATAACCTGGTAACTTAAAGGACATAAACCACATATTTCAGGGGTAGCTGGAATTGGTTTCGAAATAACTGAGGAAATTAATGTTTCTACTATTCCCCAGAAGGCCTTAATCATCTCACATTCCAAGATACACACTTAAAAAATGACGCTTGCTGTTTGTTCAAACTACTTATTTAAAATGAGCTGAAACAAAGCAATTATTTATTAGTTCCTTTATGTTTTTGGAATTTAAAACATATATGGGATGTTTGGGTTAAAGGTATTTAATTTCTCAGGTGTGGCATAAGTTACCCACTTGTATTAGATCAGTTTGAATCTAGTGTTAATTGACACAATCTGGGCTTTATCACATATCTGGCTTGTATTGCAAACAGTGTTGTGTAAGTTACTTTAAAAAAGTAATAGATTACAAATGACTGATTACTACTGGAAAATTGTAATCTGATTACATTACTAATTACTTCATGTAAAAAGTTATCAGAATACTAATTACCTTATTTTGAAGTTACTTTTAAAACATATAAAATATACCTATAAAAGTGCAAAATAAACTGTAGCTCTTTCAGTAATTTAATATTCACTCAAAAACATTACAATGGGTTGATCACAGCAGCTTGACATGTTCAAAAGACTTAAAGAGTTCACCCAAAACCTAAAGTACTCTCATCATTCACTTGTTCCAAACTTGTCGTCTTTTTTTTTAATAGAAAAGAAAAAAAACTGGATACCTGTAACCACTGACATCCATAATATGAAAAAGCACTGCAGTGTTTGGGTGTTCTGTGTCTGAGGTAATTAGTCTACCTAAATGTACATATTCCAAAGTATGAAGCTGAGCTCTTGTCACGTGACTCGCGGTTTTCAACTGACTGCGCCTGGGAAATGCGAGCACGCACAAAATGCACTCCCAATATATGCACGATCTATGAATAGCAATGATGCAGGAACACCTAACCCTGATTGTAAGCCTAAACCTGACATAAACAGTTAACATGTTCCTCAAATCTGATTGGACGATTGAAATGTTGTTCCAGGAACGCTTTGCACTTGGTATAATCAAGTTCTTTAACCATGCCATCCTACAGGTGTCCCCATTATTTGGCACCATCTACTCATCAATCGTGTTTATGGCTCATGCTGTGCAAAGTGTCAGGTCTGCTGGTCAGTGGATGTCCGGTGGAAACATCGCCCAAAATGCCCGAAACCTGCTATTCAAAGGGGGGTTTAGCCTACAAGCAAACTCTTCTGATCTTGGGGTGCTGGATTATGTGGTTCTGGACACAGATGGCTTTTCTTGGGAGTTGCAACCTACATACCGTATAGAGATGCATACAGATATGGTGAGGTTTCTGGGTCGGCAAATTCATTTCCCCCACGCAGGACCACCCAAAACTGATTCCAGTTGCTGGTTTACACACGGGATCATCTGCCGTGGAGGTGAGTGTGTGTTTGTGTGTGCGTGTGTTTGTGTGTGTGCTTGATGTATTGGCTCACTTATACATTGACTCAACAATCACCATCGTT
This sequence comes from Danio choprae, assembly GCA_903798125.1. NCBI lineage: Eukaryota > Metazoa > Chordata > Actinopteri > Cypriniformes > Danionidae > Danio > Danio choprae. The sequence goes on from CAIGQW010006673.1 coordinate 355,703, forward strand.
GTTACAGGCGTGAATATTTTCCACATGATTTCAATGTTCCTGCTTGGGTTTCTGTTCATCTTTTTGTTGATTGGCTGTACTTACTGCATCAGGTATTCATTAGTTAATTATCATAAATGTATGCTGTTTAGAGTGTTTATGGATATTATTATAAAAAGTTTCTTCCCAAAACATTTTTGTACAGGCGTAAAATTAATAAGATTCGACTGGTACGAGGTCCGAACAAGATTTTACTGACGTTAAATGACGTAACGTTCATCAACCCATCGCTGAGTAATAAGGTCAGTAACAATAATACGTAAACAAACAAGCAAATATTCGAGTACTCCAATAATTCACACTTTTATCTGGAATACAGAAGCTGAGCATGGATGACAGCAAGGCCAGTGACACGAGAATGAGCATTTCGGAGCGAAGTCTCATTTCTCCAATGTCCAGTCAGTCACCAGCCACCTACGAAAATTCGAATGTTGCCATTTATGAGGTAAAGGAAGATCTCAATAATGAGTTCATTCATACTGTTACTTAAACAATTCAAAATTAAGTGTTTATTTAACAACATTATTGATTGGACTATCAAAATAACATTCCCCAATCCATTCTAACTATTTGTGGAGAAAAAAAAAGTTGTAATTTGTGGATCAACAGAATTTGTCCCAATTGACTCAGACTTGACCCAAATTTATATGCCACCACGTTCTGAGTATTCAGGAGCTTGATCTACTTGCACTACAGTATTGTTCAAAAGCTTGGGGTCAGTACAATTAAAAATTAACCAAATTGTAAAGTGGGGGAGGGGCTTGGGGGAGTTGGTGTCACAGATGAAAGTGAAGAGCAGGGTGAGGGGGGGGGGTGTTGCAGATGAAAGTGAAAAGCCAGGGGGGTTCACGGATGCAAGTGAAGATCAGGGGGGTTGGGGTGTTGTGGACGAATGTGGAGAGCGGGAGGAGGGGGTACGGTTGATTGGGTTGATAGTAACTCTGGGGGCCAAAAAAGGCATGGGCCCTTAGAATTGTCCTAACTTTCCCCCTCCTAGCGGCGCCCATGACTATATATATGTATGTGCCACTATATTTACACTGTTTCTGATTTGTCAGGGTGACTGGGCATGGATGAAACGACTTCCCTATGGAACCTTCCGGAGCATCACTCCTAATACCAGTGATGTATTTGAACTGGTTGGTTTTGTCACTTATATTACATAGTAAACCTTCAGGTCTAGTGGTCATTCTTGCTCTTTGTGTTCTTCAAATCTTCACACAGTTATTTGCTCTAAATGTTCTAGATGAAGGATTTGAGGCATGAGAACATTAACCCATTCCTTGGATTCTTCCACGACTGTGGGGTCTTTGCCATTGTGACAGAGTTCTGTTCACGGGGCAGTTTGGAGGATCTGTTGGTCAACGATGACGTCAAACTGGACTGGATGTTCAAGTCCTCTCTCATTCTGGACCTCATCAAGGTGCTCTTATATTGGCAATGTCATTGGTTGAATTTGAAGTAAAGCCAATATGACCAAATTTTCACAGCAAAGATGGCCCAGAGGTGCTTCTGAAGTGCCATTTAGATGACTTTACACTCTGATTAATATTGCATTTATGCATGGATTATTTAGAGCACTTTTGGTTGCATTTACACAGCAGTTACAACTGGCTACTTTTAATGCTTTATGGCATTTATGCAGCATTGCATATTTGCTAATTTGGGGCAAAGATTAATTGCGATTAATCTGCGATTAATCGAAGCAAAGATGTATTAATCGCATTCAAAATAAAAGTTTGTTTTAACATAAGATTTGTGTGTTTATAATATAGATCTATTATCTATATGTAATACACACACATATTCAGAAACAAAACTATAATAAAAAATGTATTGCATAGATATTCATTCATTCATTTTCCTTCAGCTTAGTCTCTTTCAGAGGTCACCACAGCAGAATGAACCGCCAACTATTCCAGCATATGTTTTTTTTAGTTTATTCAATTCACCTACAGCGCATGTCTTTGACTTTGGGGGAAACCGGAGCACCTGGAGGAAACCCACACGAACAAGGGGAGAACATGCAAACTCCACACAGAAATACCAACTGACCCAGCCGGGACTCGATCCAGCAACCTTCTTGCTGTGAGGCGACAGTGAGCCACTGAGCCACCGTGCCGCCCTCTGCATAGATATTTTAATTTATATTTAATTTGGATCATATACATATATATTTTATATCTAAATATAAATGAACATTTTCTCAAATATATGCATGCATGTGTACATGTATATACACATAATAAATATACACAGTACACACACATATATTATGCCAATGTAGCCATTTTATTGGATGCGATTTATCGGAAATAATCTTTGCCCAGCACTAATATTTACATTTCATTTTAAGCAGGCACAAAGCAGCCTTAAAGGTCCTATGAAGTGCTTTGAAATGTACATATTTATTTGCTGTAATCTCAAGTGAAACATGAACAGAGGGTGGAACATATAGTAGCTCCTCCTCTTTTAAAAAAATCAAAGCTCTGCCAGTGAGAGTAGTTGAGCTCAAGCGCATCAAATGAAAAGCCTTGAAGGGAAATGAGAAATGTCTTGAAGGGGCGGTGCATTTAGATACTAGAAAGCATTTAAATGGTCAAGATTTGATGAGAAACTGAAGTATGAGGTGATGTGAAAAAAATCGATACATTTTGGTGGAAATGACAAATTGCAAGATTTGAGTTTTTATATCAGGTTTAGATCATCTAAACTGCTTTGGAGCACACTGGTTTCTTTAAAACTAACAAGCTGGAACATATCAACAATTTTATTTCTAATTTCATGGGACCTTTAACTTAACCTATATGTGAAAAAAACCTTTTTATTTATTCTCTGGAGTCTAGATGATTGATATAGAATGGCAATTATGTCACATGTAAGCTTGTGTGTATTCATGATTGGCATGCAGGGAATGAAATACCTTCACCATAGGAACGTCTGCCATGGCAGGCTGAAATCCAGGAACTGTGTGGTTGATGGGCGTTTTGTGCTCAAAATCACAGACTATGGCTACAACGAGGTGTTAGAATCTCAGCGGTTTCCTTATATTGAACCACCAGCTGAAGGTAAAGTTTATTGTTATTGTTTTTTTTTTATTATTTATTTTAATGGCATTTCCACATTCTTTTAATACCCAGTAAAATATGAATGTATTTTTACCCCTGCAGACCTGCTGTGGACGGCCCCTGAGATACTGAGAGGGTCCTATCCAGGTCTGCATGGCACTCATTCTGGCGATGTGTACAGCTTCTCAATCATCATGCAGGAAGTGGTCATGCGAGGGCCTCCGTTCTGCATGCTGGAAAATACTTTTGATGGTTATTAACTTATTTTTATTTTAAGTTATTCAGTTTTCAACTAAATATATTTAAGTTATACAAAGATTAACTTAATATTTTTAGTCAGTTTGTTTGATGTAAGTTGAGATGACGAGAAAAGTTCATTTGATTCAACAAAACAATTTAAGTCTGCAACAATTTTTGTAAAAGTTTGGGATGCCCACAGCGCAGTTGTGCTATTTGTTAGCGCACTGACCACTCGGGTATCAGCACTGACTATTGCCTTATGTATTAAAGCTGCTGTATATTTTCATATAACTTTATATAGAGAAAAACTGTTTACATTTTGGCTCAGTGGTTAGCACTGTCCCCTCACAACAAGAAGGTCGCTGGTTCGAGTCCCGGCTGGGTCAGTTGGCATTTCTGTGTGGAATTTGCATGTTCTCCCCGTGTTGGCGTGGGTTTCCTCCGGCTGCTCCGGTTTCCCCCACAGTCCAAAGATATGCGCTATAGGTGAAATGAATAAACTAAATTGGCCGTAGTGTATGTGTGTGAATGTGAGAGTGTATGGGTGTTTCTCAGTACTGGTATGTTTTTTCTACCCTCCATTATGAATGAAGTTAAAGGGATAGTTCACCAAAAACACACTATTTACAAACCCTCAAGTGGTTCCAAGCCTTTATTAGTTTTTTTCCCTCTGTTGAACACAAAAGAAGATATTCTAAAGAATGCTGAAAACGGTAACCATTGACAACCATTGTGGGAAAAACAAATACCTTGGAAGTTGGTTAACGGTTTCCCGCTTTCTTCAAAATATCTTCTTCTGTGTTCAACAGAAGTAAGAAACTCAAACAGGTTTGAAACAAGTGAAAAGTGAGTAAATGATGACAGAATATTAGTTTTTTTTTGTTTTGGGTGAACTATCCCTTTAATTGCATAAACCTGAAGGTAAAAACCATGTTTATTCTCATGATATCTGACCAGTTTCTAGCAGAAATAATAATAATAATAGTAATAATAGTTTTTATTTTCATAATTAGTTACTTTCTTATGCAATCTGAATGTGCATAATGAATTGAAATTGATTCACAAGGATGAAACTTTGTACATTGTTTAAAGTTCTAGAAATAAAAGTGAGTTGACTTGTTGATGTCAATACCCTTGTGGACACCAACTGTGCTTTATGCATCCCAGTTTTGAAATCCAAACTCATGCTCCTTTTCCAATACCACCCCATTAAACCATCCGACTTTGCTTACTAATCGTTTTCTATCACAATAAACGGAAAAATTGTGGCATAAAGGTGACTTGACTTGATTTGACATTTTACTTGTCTCTGTGTTTTTTCCTATTAAACCACTAGAATCCCACTTTGAACACAGCTGATCTATAGCTATACCATGGCTATATTTTTAGATTGTTGAGATATGGACCCTTTTCACATTTCCAGGTTTCTCAGTAGCTGAAGTCGTCATAGTTGGGTAAACTTAGAGCACAGTGAATGGGAGAGTACAAAAAATTCTTTTTACAATCTCCTTCATTCATTTTCTTTTCGGCTTAGTCCCTTTATTAATCTGGGGTGGCCACAGCGAAATGAACCGCCAACTTATCCAGCATATGTTTTATGCAGCGGATGCCCTTCCAGCTGCAACCTATCACTGGGAAACATCCACACACACACTACGGACAATTTAGCCTACCCAATTCACCTATACTGCATGTCTTTGGATTTGTGGGGGAAACTGGAGCACCCGGAGGAAACCCACGCCAACATGGGGAGAACATGCAAACTCCACACAGAAATGCCAACTGACCAGGCCGAGGCTTGAACCAGCGACCTTCTTGCTGTGAGGCGATTTTACAATCTCATTTACTGAAATAATAAAAGAAAAACTACACAATGGTGTTATCAAGACTTTCAGAGAAAGGAAAAAAATAGTGTGAGACTGATAACGACAGACAGAAGAGAGAATAATGTCAAATTTACTGTCCTGCCCATAGACACTGCATTAGAAATGCCTCGCACAAGCAGTAAATCGTTATTTGTAAATTGATGCAAAGATGATATAATACATAAATACATATAAATGTACATAATTAAAAAAAATGTAGATATTAAAAACTTTAGGATTATGATGACCATTAAACTTGTGAAAAGGGTCCATTCCTTATAGTACTTTTACAATGTTCTTGTATGTCTTAATTATATAGAAATTGTCCAGAAGGTCCGGAAGCCTCCGCCAATGTGTCGCCCGATTGTATCGCCAGATCACGCTCCAATGGAGTGCATTCAGCTTATGAAGCAGTGCTGGAATGAACAACCGGAGAAAAGACCCAGATTTGATGAAATCTTTGACCAGGTGAATATCAGCAGAACTAAACTGTGCACGATTTTGTTCTTATATTGTTATTCTTAAAACAAATCCTGTTTAATTTATGGCACAAATCTGACAGCTATACTTTGAGTTGACAACTGTTCAATGTACATAATACTGCTACAAAAAGTTTCCCACATCAATCTTGTATATTTTCCAATCTGATTTTACAGCTATACATTTCATTAAGTAAAGTATTCTTATATATTAATCTACTTTTAAAAATCAGCTTTTTTCTTCCTTGAAATGTACATTTAAACACAAAAATATATCAATATTACAGACAGTCACATGGTCACTGTCCACCATAGACAAGGCCAGTACTCATTTAACATCAGGCTAATGCACAACACTAAAATTGCAATAAATATTAACTTAAAAACAAGACATTTTAAAACAAAACACCCTAGTACACATTGTTGACAGCAAAAATGAGAAGAAGCAAAACAGATTATTGAGTTATTTGTAATAAAATGTGATGGAAATAGCCTTTAACTGTGTTTCACTTGGTAGTACCTCATTGTTCATAGCTTTTACTTCCCAAAATCATCCATTTTGTTTTTCAGTAAAATGACATATAATGCAATTAAACCATTTACAGCTTTTCACATTTGTTAAGATAACATTATTATTAGTAGTAGTAGTAGTAGTAGTATTACTACATGTTTTATATTACTTAATTTAAAAAACAAAGTAGTTCACAAAGTAGTTATATTATCTTGTTTGAAAAAGCATTTACATCACCACGCAGAGGAGACAAACACTGTTGGTACTGTTGGTATCATTTTAGAGATCAGTATACTTATGTTCCTAGCCTTTCTAAATCTCTCTCTTATTTTCTCTGCAGTTCAAGAATGTTAATAAAGGAAAAAAGACCAACATAATCGACTCCATGTTGCGAATGCTGGAGCAATATTCCTCCAACTTGGAGGAGCTGATCAGGGAAAGGACAGAGGAGCTGGAAATAGAGAAACAAAAGACAGAGAAACTCCTGACACAAATGTTGCCCCCGTAAGCATCAGATACAAAGAATTTCCTGTCTTTAGTGCATAATCCTGGTTTTTGACCATGAAAAAAGTTTTACAAAGTACAAATGTAGTAATTCTCCGTAACAGTAAACACTATTTCTGAACTCCCTCAAGTTCCATGATTGTAGTTCTGAGTATTCATCAAGTAATATACACATGCATCCGTGAGTGCGTTTACATGAATGTTCTTAAGCTGATTATGCTTAATAAGCTGATATGTGTAATGTCATCACCAGATCAGACATAGGCACATGGATAAACTGCTAGGACGCAGGTTAAAGTGTTCACATGCCATGCAAAATTGGAGTATTTGTCAAAAAACGACTAAATAATCTGCCAATGGGGTAAGCAAAATTATCCTCTTTTCACTATGAAATAAGACTATTTTGCTTATCCCAATAGCAGATTATTTTGCTTGTTTGAAGGAAAAGTTTTGACATTATTTCTGAAAACAAGACAATATTTTGGATATTTGGACTAGAAACGAGACAAAAGCATTTTTGGCAGTGATCACAGATGGTTTTTGTTGCCATTAGCTCTTTGATGTCAGATCAGTGTGGCCCAGGCTTGCCTGACACCTGAGACATACTGTACAGCAGGAAGTAGTTCTAGGTACGATGGTTGATAACCACCAGATTGAATTAGTCGAAAGTTATAAGTACCCACACTCTCAGAAATAAAGATACATGAGCTGTAACTGGGGCAGTACTTTTTCAAAAGATACATATTTGTACCTAAAGAGTCCACAGTGGTACCTCAAAGGTGCATATTAGTGCCCAAATGTACCTAAAAAGTACCCTTAATGTACAAATACGTACATTTTGAAAAGGTACTGCCCCAGACAGCTCTTGTACCTTTATTTCTGAGAATGCAGGTACTATTATTGATAATAAATTTAATTTTAATGAAAATACTGAAAGACTATGAAGGACAGGCCTCACAGTGGCGCAGTGTGTAGCACGTTCGCCTCACAGCAAAAAGGTCGCTGGTCGCTGGTTCGAGCCTCGCCAGTTGGCGTTTCTGTGTGGAGTTTGCATGTTCTCCCTGTGTTGGCGTGGGTTTCCTCCGGGTGCTCCGGTTTCCCCCACAAGTCCAAAGACATGCGGTACAGGTGAATTGGGTAAGCTAAATTGTCCGTAGTGTATGAGTGTGAATGGGTGTGTGTGGATGTTTCCCAGAGATGGGTTGCAGCTGGAAGGGCATCCGCTGCGTAAAAAACATATGCTGGATAAGTTGGCGGTTCAGCTCTGTCACCCGGGAGGAGCTCGGAGTAGAGCCGCTGCTCCTCCACATCGAGAGAAGCCAGCTGAGGTGGCTCGGGCATCTGTTTCGGATGCCTCCTGGACGCCTACCTAGGGAGGTGTTCCAGGCATGTCCCACCGGGAAGAGGCCTCGGGGAAGACCCAGGACACGCTGGAGAGACTATGTCTCTCGGCTGGCCTGGGAACGCCTCGGGATCCCCCCGGAGGAGCTGGAGGAAGTGTCTGGGGAGAGGGAAGTCTGGGGTTCTCTCCTAAGACTGCTGCCCCCGCGACCCGGCCCCGGATAAGCGGTTGAAAATGAATGAATGAATGAAGTTGGCGGTTCATTCCGCTGTGGCGACCCCAGATTAATAAAGGGACTAAGCCGAAATGAAAATGAATGAATGAATATGAAGGACAGGCCAACAAAGACTTCATTGTCTGTGAAAAATGAGCGAAGTTTAATATTGATAGGACTCTGATGGTTGCATCCCATCTTCTTTTTGATTAATTTCAAACCCTTCCCTCAGAAACTTGGTACAGGGTCCATTTGGCAACAGATTTAAATTACATTTGTTCCTTGTGCTATTGATTTGCTGAATTTAATGGGAAGAGGTAGCCGCTGTTTTTAGTGCTATTAATGTTGTTCAATGTTTGTCTTAAGAGTGTGGTATGGTATATATGTTGTAAATCTATTATGTTGGAGAACAACTCGCCCAATAAGGGGACAGAAAATTTGACAGTAACAGTATATTAGATAAGTAAATATAGATATACATATTGCATACTACATCATAAAAAAACAACATAGTATGACACGTTATCCTAAATACAAAAACTGTATATATATTTAAAAGTGTCTTTTTTGTTTGTGTTATCTAATCTTTTGTAGGTCAGTGGCAGAGGCTCTGAAGCTCGGCACTACAGTTGAACCAGAGCATTTTGAGAGCGTCAGTCTCTATTTCAGTGATATTGTTGGCTTCACCACAATCTCAGCCAACAGCGAGCCCATTGAGGTGGTTGACCTCCTCAATGACCTTTACACAACCTTTGATGCTGTAATTGGCAATCATGACGTCTACAAGGTAACATTTGGAAAAACTGTTAACGTTTATCAATTTTATAGTTAGCAGTCAATGCAAACGTCATGTCCTTTGACCAATGTTAAATTGTTGTCAATACTCTTTGAAATTACATTTAATTCCAAATTTGTGATAAACACTCAACCGCTGAGTTAAGAAATAGTTAATAAATGATATCCCAGTGCTATTTGTACATATTTTACCCAAATTAGCATTTTTAGAGTGTAAATGTGTGTTCCACATGGGATGTATTGACCTTTCGAAGAGCACTTCGGAGTGAAAATGATCATGGCTGCCATATTGAAATGTAGTTGCTTACTGAAGTGCTTAAAATTGGTCACTTTGAAGGGCTCTTCGGAATTGGATTGGCTCTTTGGAAGGATTTCGAAGGGTAAAACTTATAGTCACTTTGGTCACCCATCACCATTTGCACATACAAGTTGATTGGTATTAGGTTGACTGGGATTGCATTCTATTCAGAAGGGCTCATCCCTATGCACTATTCCTTTCAAAGCTGTCACTTGGCAGGGCACAGATATGAACCCTTCCCAATGGAATGCAGTGTAACTTCAAAAATGTTTTGTTGTAACTGTTTTCATTGCCTACAGGTGGAGACCATCGGTGATGCTTACATGGTGGCATCAGGTGTACCCGTTCCCAATGGGAACCGACATGCAGCTGAGATTGCAAACATGGCCCTGGATATCCTGAGTGCTGTTGGCACCTTCAGGATGAGACATATGCCTGATGTCCCGGTCCGCATCCGAATCGGACTTCACACAGGTCAGGCAGATCCATGCCGCTTGGTTAAAGTTGATATTTAAGTAGTTAAGTAAGATAGTTTTCTTCATGTTTTGTATTCTTTCTTGTTAGGTCCCTGTGTGGCAGGCGTAGTAGGTTTGACCATGCCGCGGTACTGTCTGTTCGGGGACACCGTCACCACTGCTTCCAGAATGGAATCTACAGGCCTGCGTAAGCATGGGACATTTGTGTTCACACTTGTCAGGTTTGATTGGTGTGATTGAGCCTGCTTCCAAACAAACTTTTGGTGGGGCTGCAATATACAAGCGACATGGACCAAAAACATCAAAACATACAAAATATGGAATGTGAATTTTCAGGATGTGACCCTAAAAAGGACAGAAAGTACAATCACTTTGACCTGTTGCTAATCACAACTGTTAAAAAAAAAAGTCATCTCCTGATGCTGTTTTGAATCCTTTACATATTTTACTTAAAAGTTAAAAAAGCACCAAAGAATAATCCCATGCATACTCGTACAACAAACGCATTTAGCCTAGAACACACTGTTTTGGATGCTCAGTATGATCTGTCCAAAAAAAAACCCCATCATTTTCTTTCTATCTTAAAAATGACACTATGAATGCTAAGCAACCAGAACTAAACATATTTATCATGACATATATATTTTTTTGGTCTGGACCAATACAACCAAGCCAACCAAACTATAAGTGTGAATGCACCCTTTCTTATCATCGGAAACAACCCAAGATTTTACTTTACTTGTTTTAAGTCAGTTTATCATAATGCTAGCTGACAGATTTTCTAAATTACTTGACAATTTGAGTTAGCAATTATTTTTTTATTATTGTAAACGGGTACAAATGAATGAAAGTGATTTAAAAAAAATAACATTTGGAATTCAGTAAAAGTCTTTAATTACTTA
>CAIGQW010006673.1:366835-399001 GCA_903798125.1 Danio choprae
GTACTGGGTTGCAGCTGGAAGGGCATCCACTGTGTAAAACATATGCTGGATAAGTTGCCAGTTCATTCCGCTGTGGTGACCTTATGAATAAAGGGACTAAGCCGAAGGAAAATGAATGAATAAATAATTAAAAGTTCCATCTTATTTATTTTAATTACAAGTGGTCTCCAGAATTCTTGAGCAGGTTATTAGATTGAAGCCAATCATAGAAAACAGCCTCTTTTTTTTTAATTGCAACCAGGAATGTACAGTTGAAGACAAATTGTTAACCCTCTTGTGGAATTTTCATTCATTTTCACATTTTTATCAAATGATGTTTAATGAAGAGAAGATCTTTTTCCCCACACATTTTTAAACAATAGTTTTAACAAATTTCTAATAACTCATTTCTTTTTGACAGTATATAATATCTTACCAGCTATTTTAAAAGATACTAGTAATATCCTTCGGCTTAGTCCCCATCAGGGGTCGCCACAGCGGAATGAACCGCCAACTTTTTCAGTATATGTTTTACACAGCGGATGCCCTTCCAGCCACAACCCAGCACTGGGAAACATCCATACACCCTCATTCACACACATACACTGTGGCCAATTTAGTTTATTCAGTTCACTTATAGCGCATGTATTTGGACTGTGGGGGAAACCAGAGCACCCGGAGGAAACCCACATGCAAACATAAAGTCTGTGTGAACCAGAAATTGCTGAGACTTTTATTTCAATATGGTGATGTAGATCCAACTGAAACGGAATATTGAGTAGGGGGCTGGGTTTTCTTTTTGCCAAACATAACAGTATCTAGTACAATATGCTTGTACCTAATAGTCATAGTAAGCTTTGCTGCTTAACTGGGCTACATTATCTTGTTTATGCATTATCTGAAGAAGTTTTGAGTTTATTAAGAGAATTAACCACCGTTTTTCCACAGTGCACACATGCATGCTTGCTGTAGTACCACAAAGGAACAGCAGTTTGGATCTAACGATCATCTGAATGGACTGTATTTGCATTGTCCTTCTCAACAGGGCAAGCGTATAGAAGAAACCTACTGGCTGACCGGGAGGGATGGCTTCACCAAACCACTCCCCATGCCGCCCGTGCTTAAGTCAGGGTAAGAGTAGGCCTTTCACTGGCCTGTGTCCCACAGTATGTGTCTGTCTTCTTGTTTATCTTCTCCAATGTATTTTTCAGGCAAATGGCTCATGGCTTGCAGATGGAGGAGATAGCCGCATACAAGAAGCGGAAAGCAGAAGCACAGCTTGCAAAGAAGAAAAACTGAGGTAATGTTATGCATGGAGAATGTATAACATTACTCAATGTGGCACAGAGAGGTTGGGGAGGGCGGCAGGACGGGGTATGAAGAGTCAGTGTGGGAAGCTGTTGCCAATTTTTCATCATTTTGGTTGGGCTTCATTCTCCAACCATAAACAAGACTCAGTTCTTCTACTTTCAAGTAATGTTTCTCAAATGATACAACACTATCATACTGTGTCATATTTCTATTTGTTTCATTTCTGCTGAATGCCAGCTTACTTTAGTAAACCTTACTTTCTTTAGTACACCTTAAAATGAAATATATTGTGTGTGATTTGGTGATGTCATCATTTCTGGAGCTCTGTACCCCCTCTTAGATATTTTTGGTCTTGAAGATTTGTGACTTGCCTAAGATAGTGGTTATAAAAGCTCTCTCCTTTCAGATTGGATGGCACTCCTCAGATTTTCAAAATGGATCGTCGGCTATGTTTGGCATGCTGTTATGTTTCTGCTTGTGTGTTCTGTCATGCTCTAAATGTCTTGTTTGTTCCCAGTGTTTTATGTTTCATGTTTTAACATAGACTAAATCTATATATATATATTACAAGATTCAGTGTTTTGCTTGAGACATGATGTCTTTATGAGACATTGTTTAGGAAATGGTCTTCCCTAAATGAATCAATTAATAAATAAATTAGATAAATAGATAAACCAATCATAATATTTTCCATATTTGTTCATAGTATGGCATGAAAATGTTCCAAAACCATGTTTCACATGTATTTCATATGTTTCCACATATTTTGTTAATCTTTTGTCTGATTAATGATAAAATCAAAGGCATGGTTCACTCAAAAAAGTTTAATTCTGCCATAATTTACTCACCCTTTACTTGTTACAAACCAGTTTAAGTTTTTTTGTGTGTATTGAAAACAGAAGAAGATATTTTTAAGAATGTTGTAAACCTGTAAACATTGACATCCATATAGGAAAAGCAAATACTATGGAAGTCAATAGTTATCGGTTTCCAACATTCTTCAAAACATCTTATTTTGAGTTCAACAGAACAAAGAAAAAGGGTGTCAAGGGTGAGTAAATGATTAAGTAAATAATGACAGAATTTTCATTTTTTCACTATCCCTTCAAGTATGTATACTTAAATATCCTCCTTTCTGTTTTTTGGTGTATTTGATAAACTAAGGATGGCGTTCCCTCTTTGTGTTTTTGTTTTACAGACTCGAATCAAAAGATTTTAAGGTGATGCTCAAGAAAGCAGTGAGGAAGATCTCAACTGTGCGTCAAGTGGCTCAGCTCACCCTGTCAGATGAGGGGAATGTCATGATCCACCATCATGACCTTTAATCTTTACCTTTCTGACAACACACCTGTGTGCAAAAAGAAATTGAATGTGGAGAAAGGGAGAACAATCTAAACAAGCTTGTTTCATTTAAAGGAACACTCCACTTTTTTTTGGAAATATGCTCATTTGACAACACTGAAAAAAATTATGTCTGCAAAAGTGTTGCAAACAATTTATATGCGTTGAATTTAAACAAACAAGTTTAATAATGTTCAACTTAATTTGTTTGTTTAAATTTAGTCCAAATAAATTGTCTATAACCGCTTAACTTTAAAAAAAAAGTAAATCCAAGGAATCCTCTTTGAATCTTTTTTTTCAATGAAGTACCCTAGACTTAAAAAGTCCATTCAGTTAATCTCTGGGTCTGGTATGAGCACTTTTAGCTTAGATTAGCATAAATCATTGAATCAGATTAGACCATTAGCATCTCGTTCAAAAAATTCCAAAAGGTTTCCTATTTTTTTTCTGGTGTATTATTCAAAGATTTTTGCTGCCGTAACATAGCTGCACCAGGCACAATAATATTACTATAGAGTCAAGCCTTAAATAGGAAAATTTTATTTGTGAGAGATTTTTTTTTAGAGAGAGAGAGAGAGAGAGAGAGAGATGCTAACGGTCTAATCTGATTCAATGATTTATGCTAAGCTACGATAAAAGTGCTCCCACCAGACCCGGAGATTGACTGAATGAATTTAACTCAACTGTTCAGCTCTAGGGGATTGTAAAATGATTGTTTTTTTAAAGCACCCGAGGAGAAAGGTTTACCTACAGTTTACCAAACTGGGAATACTCTTTCACATTTAGGTAGAGCATTCACTCTGAATAAGCTTGTAATGTATCAAAGCAGTTCAACTTCTTGTAAGATAAACCTTTTAGGGTGCTGGTGGTCCATTTCATTCCTCATGTTAACATAAACATGTTCAGCTCTAAGCTTCATTTCTGCCTGAGGGACCCCAGATTTGTATTCTCTACAGGAAGAACTTTTATTAAATACCTAAAGTCTCAGAGGGAGCTAAATTTACCCTGTGGGAATCCATTACACAAGCAGAGGGGTGTCAGGTCCGGCTCAAAGACCCAACACATACAGTGAATTCACACCATGCACTCGCAGATTATCCTGCTTAACAAACATGTCGACTGAAGGAAATATTAATTATAGTATTGAGATAAAAGCCCGTATAACTGTACTGCTAGGGATAGTTCACCCCAAAATGAAAATCTACTCACAATTTACTCTCCTTCAAACGTTTGTTGAACACTAAAGAAGCTATTTTGAAGAAAGCTAAAGACCGGTTACCATTGACATCCATAGTAGGAATAAATAAATAATATGGAAGTCAATAGTTACAGATTTTCAGCTTTCTTTAACATAGCTTCTTTTCTGAGTAAATGATAACCGAATGTACAGTTTTGCGTGAACTATCCCTTTATGTAGTGTAGAAATATGGTGTATGCTCATAAATAAAGCTTAAATGGGGATTTTTGCGGTAATGCCATAGAATAATTATGTTCTTAAACAGTTCTGGAACCATTTTTTTCTCGGTGTGAAGAATCTTTTTTTTTAAATGTACTAATTTCCTGTTTATTTATTCATTTATTTGATAAAAGACAATTAACAATAATAGTACAAACAACATATTAAACATTCCAGATTTAACCAAGACTGGTTCATTTTTATTTGTAGTCCCTTTAGGTGGGCTTATGTTAAGAACAGAAAAAAAAGTATAAACAACAAATATTAATACGCCAAATTAATAACAAGGGAACAAAATACAACACAGAAGTATTGCATTGCTGGCTACCGTATCAAATGCATAAATTAGTATAAATGATCACAGTTTCTTCATAGAACCATTAGACTCCGATAAATAAAGTTTATTTTCAACAGTGTGATGATCTGAATATTATAACCTTAGATAATGTGTTCAGATTTACTTGGAGATTTCAGTGTTATGATAAAAGATTTTGGGCCTCACGGTGGCGCAGTGGGTAGCACAATCGCCTCACAGCAAGAAGGTCGCTGGTTCGAGCCTCGGCTGGGTCAGTTGGCGTTTCTGTGTGGAGTTTGCATGTTCTCCCCGTGTTGGCGTGGGTTTCCTTTGGGTGCTCCGGTTTCCCCCACAAGTCCAAAGACATGTGGTATAGGTGAATTGGGAAAGCTAAATTGTCCGTAGTGTATGAGTGTGAATGAGTGTGTATGGATGTTTCCCAGTGATGGGTAGCAGCTGGAAGGGCATCCGCTGCGTAAAACATACGCTGGATAAGTTGGCGGTTCATTCCGCTGTGGCGACCCCAGATTAATAAAGGGACTAAGCCGAAAAGAAAATGAATGATAAAAGATTTTTGTTTTGTAGTAAAGAAGTGTTTTTCACATAGAAAATCACTTATTATAATCCATGCATAAAGTAAGGTGGCACAGAATATCAAAATACTGCGATACAATGCATGAATCTCTTTTATTTGTAGAAACAGAATTAGATTTACTGAAGAGTAAAAAGGATTATGAATATACGTACCACTCCAAGGTTTGGTAAAGATGTTTTAGATAAACATTCATGTTTTTGATCGGAAACACAGAAAAAACACAGAATAATATTATATATTAGTAATACAATTTTTTAAAACTGCTCAAAAAGCATTTCTTATAATATCTGTTGTGTTGCTCAGTACATATGTATCAGTATATATATAGTATTATATACTTTCTATATATAAAAACTGTATTTTTCAGGGTTCTTTGATGTAAGAGAAAGTTTAAAAGTGTAGAACAAATAGAAAAATAGTATATACATTTTTTACTGATCTCAAAGTTTGACTGGCACTGTAGCCTACATAGTTGTAGAAAATACTAATTTTTACTAAATAAAAAACTTAAACATCTACAATGTATTGTGTGATATATATATATATATATATTGGTTAATACAGAAGTGCAAATGATGTCTTGTGCATAGCATTTTCTCTGAGATGCAATAGAAATGCCATAGCAGCGATAAACTGTAAAACAGTGCCCTCTTGTTATTGTGTCAGTAAACGCAGCAGATGGCGACCTACATTACCATGCCCTATGTGGATTATCCAGCACTGACCATACATAAGACTGCAGGGCCACAGGTCACCCCTAACCAGATTACCTGACAGAACAAACCTGCTCATCAACTCACAGAAAGCTTACACCCCATATATGATTTTAATAATATTTATGAACTAGTCCTGCTTCTTCTCAGTGATGTCAGGTGTTTGATTAAACAGCTGGAAAAAGTTTACTTTGGTTTGCTGTTTTCTGTCTTTCATATTTAATTATTTAATAATAACAACATGGAGTGTTTGAGACATGAATGGATACCAAACATCTTTTAAGGGAATTTTAACCTCTATTTATAGTCACGATATTCAGTTCTGATGACTGCAGAGATTCATCCTCACAACACTTTCACCAAAACCTAATTCCGTATTGACTGCCCCTCATAATTATTTCATAATAACTCCTTAGCAATAATTGCTTTGCTGTTCATATGTCATCACTAAACAGCGGAGGACGTTTGTGTTTGCAGACGATCTAATCTTCAACCGGAATTAGTATCATTAAAATAAGTTGCATTTTCAAAACTAAACGTTTCAAAGCTACTTCAAACGTTCAAAGTCTTTCCTCACACTTCTGTCAGTTTGAGAAAGAATAAGATTAAAGTTTAAATTGGTTAAAACCTGTTAATCATTATTTTATTAATAATAACAAAATCAACAGTAAGCTGGAATCTGTAAGTTGTCTTTCTCACGCAAGCCTAATTTAAAATAGTATTAAAATGCAATTGAATTTAAAGAATGTTAACTATCAATAATTTAACAGTATATATAGGTGCTGTTTATTTATGCTTTGTTTTAACGCATTGGCCACTTGCGACAAAATTCAGGGTTGACACCCACCAAACATTAGACCTCTGACAGACGTGCATATCAAGTCTATATTGCGTCCGTTGGTATAATAGATGTCTTTTGGAGGTCTGTTAGAAGTCCAATGTTCAGTGGGCTGAAGCTGTTTTTATACCAGAATAACAATAACAGCAAACTAGTTGCTTAACGTTTCAGTATTTAATTAATTTCACAAGAGCGTTATCTTAACACTCACTTTCAAAACACCTCCAACTGGCAGAAGCTACTACTGTACTGTAACACTACGGCTAGCAAACCCGCACATAACATCCGGAGTGCTTGTGTTAAAATACCAATCACCGGCAAACTGCAATAATAATGAGATAAACGGATACATGCATTGATGTTTGGCAAACATGTAACAAAGGTAATTAAGCATAACCGACTACAGTAAGTGGAAAACAAGCGATACTCATCAGAGCGGAGTAAACAACACTGACCGAGGAATTTTGAAAAGGTTTGTGATAGGATGGATGTCCTGTCAGTCAAACGCTGCAGCCAATGAGCGCTCGATATTTTACTACGCATACCGCTTTGCGGTATCTCATTGGACAAAACTCTTATCAATCACCGGGCGTCACCTTGCCAGTTCAATGAAACTCCGAGTGTAACCATTGGTCGGTCGCATTGACGTGCACCGAAAAGTTAAATTGTGATTGATCGCGTGAGCCTTCAATCACACGTTTCGCTCAATCGGGCGCCTTTTCCCGCCTACAGGCGAATGACGCACGAGTCATGTGTTGTTTGTGCTGTGCTCCGTAGTGTACACAGGGCGCGAGGAGCAGATTGGTAGCCCGCTAGGAGGATCTGCCGATAATAGATCGGGTAAATGTGGTCATGTTGCAGTTGCTGGCATTGAGCTCGAGGAGCATTGGCTGGAATACCTGCTTTTCACGCGGCGGCCGAGAGAAGCGCAACACCGAAAAGACTTAAGCGCGTCGCCTGAGCCTCGGTTCCCCCCCAAACAAACATGGGGTCTCAGTCGGCAAGCCTGAGGTAAAGTCAGTTACATCTTCTCTCATGGCAAATTTCGCGAACTACCAAGAAGGCAAAGCCGCTATGTTGATGCTGGAAACGCAACAGCGGGCTATCGGGACTAAACCTGCAGCTGCAACGGCGAAAGGCGACAGCTCTGTCGGGGAACCCCCTTCCGCGCTGGATGTCGGCGGCGGCGCTGCTTTTCATCCGCCGAGTGAACAACATCAACAACAGCAGCCGCAGCACCTGGAGTCACCGGCAAGGAAAGTATCTTCGTCCTCTCTTAACTCTGCTGCGGGCAACGCACACGCTACCTCAGCCTCCCCTGCTGTGAACACCAGTTCCGCTGTGGTGGACGACATTAGGAAGTGCGGCTATCTGAGAAAGCAGAAACACGGCCACAAGAGGTTTTTCGTCTTGCGGGCGTCGAGTCATGTGGGGCCGAGCAGACTGGAGTATTATGACAGCGAGAAGAAATTTCGAAACACGCTGCGCTCGAGTTCAGCTGCTGCCGCCCCAGCCGGCGCCTCTCCCCCCAAAAGAGTGATCTATCTCTACCAGTGCTTCACTGTGAATAAAAGAGCCGACTCTAAGAATAAACATCTTATTGCTCTGTATACCAAGGATGAATATTTCGCCATAGTGGCTGAGAATGAGCAGGAGCAGGAGGAGTGGTACCAGGCGCTGAGCGAGCTCATGAGTGAGAGGAAGAGGGGACACCTGGACGCGGAGGACATTGACGATGGATACGGTACTGTGACCCCGGGGACCGACTTTAAGGAGGTGTGGCAGGTCAACGTTAAACCAAAGGGCTTGGGTCAGACAAAGAATTTAACCGGCGTTTATAGGCTCTGTCTGTCTGCCAAGAGCATCCACCTGGTGAAGCTGAACTCTGAAACACCCTGTGTGAACTTGCAGCTGATGAACATCAGACGCTGTGGCCACTCAGAGAGCTTTTTCTTTATTGAGGTGGGCCGCTCTTCTTCGATTGGGCCTGGGGAGGTTTGGATGCAGGTGGACGATTCTGTGGTGGCTCAGAACATGCATGAGACTATTCTAGAGACTATGAAGGCACTGAAGGCGTATGCTGAGTTCAGGCCCAGAAGCAAAAGCCAGTCTTCTGGCACCAATCCGATGGGCTTCATCACCACACGGCGACACCTGGGCAACCTCCCGCCCAGCCAGACAGGGCTTCAGCGACGCTCTCGGACTGAGTCTGTGGTGGGCACTCCACCAAGCAGGAAGAGTAGTGGAGCAAGTGGGTACCGATTTCGCACATCCAGCGAGGGGGAGAGTACAATGAACCGCCCCTATAGCTCGGTGACAGGTAGCCTTATTCATCTCAACACAGCCCGTGCAAACCTGAGCCGACAGGAAAGTAGCAGTGGGGCTGGGGCCCGCTATATTCGTGCCCCACCGGGTTCCACGTATCATGCCCGTTCAGCTTCGCTGCCGGTGTCACACTTTCCTTCGACCACCAGTCCAATCAGTGTGTCCAGCAGCAGTGGGCATGGCTCTGTGTCAGACACCATCACCCGCCCCTCTAGTGCATCTATTTGTGGATCCCCAAGTGATGGAGGTTTCAACTCATCTGATGAGTATGGCTCTAGCCCCGGAGACTTCCGTTACTTTAGAGTACGCAGCAACACCCCTGACTCGCTGGGAAACACGCCACCCATTCGGGAGGAGCACTGCCTTAATGACTACATGGCTATGGGCTGGAATCGAGATGTGTTCGGGACAAGCACAGCTGAGGCAACACGAGATGAGAGCGCAGATGAAGATTCGCGCCCGGGCTCTTTAAGAAGGAGGACATCCTCCTTCTCCAGGCAGGTTGGGGGTGCTAGTGCTGCTGGAGTGGCTGTTTATCAGAAAATGACCCAGACCACCTTCTCGCTGGACGAGGCTGTGGCTGAGAGTAGCTGTTGGAGTGGCAGTGCCCAGACTGTCTCTACCTCCTCCTCCCTCTGCTCTGACTACAGCTCTAGTTCTGAACACAGCCAGGACCGGCCCCCTAGCCTGCGGCCTGCAGATGCATCTAAGGATGATGGGTACATGCCCATGATGGCAGGTGTGCTGTCCTCCAGTAGTGATGCAGACTACATGCCTATGCAACCAAATATCCTCCTCTCTACTTCTCCAAAAGTCCAAAGTTCTGCTTTAAATGTTCTCCAGCACATGGACCCTCACGGCTATATGATGATGCTCCCTGGTCGGAGTGGGGCTACTGACTCCCCGGTTCTGTCCAGTCCTGACACTAGCAGACGGGCAGAGGGACGGAGAGCCCCAGACCGCACTGAGAATGCTGAATACATGGATATGTCTCAGACTAACTCCACAGCTAATGCTCAAAAGGTTTCCACTGAGAATTATTATGCCTTGACCACTCCTCCTGTCCCCAAATCCTACAGTCCATATTTTTCCCTCCCTCGCTCATACAAAGCTCCATCCAGAACCCAGTCTGTCCATGATGATTATGTCCCCATGAGTTCCCCCGTGACACCAGTCTACATGTCACCCACATCCACCCCAGATCGCAGCAGCAGGTGCCCACCCTCTGAATCCTCTCAGCATAATGGCTTCACAGACCGCCGTGTTGTTCGTCCGAATCGTCTGCCACTGGGAAGGCGCAGTTTGCATGGCTCTGCTCGAGCAGGTGAAGTAGTAGAGCGATCTTCCAGCCCTGGAGAATACATTAACGTTGAACTTGGGGATCGACCCACATATTCTGCCTGCCTGTTATCTGCTGAAGGCTCTCCCTCAACCCCCATTATCAACCAAGAGCAGCGCAGGTCCCCCCTGCCACAGGACTACATGAGTTTGGAGGTGGATGGCCTTCCACCAAAGAGTCGGTCCCCACGGCCCTCTCTGGTGGCACCCTGGAATCCTCCTTCATATATCAGGCCCTCCTCATTGTCCCACTGCAGCGGGCTCGCAGTGGGTAAGCCTGATGACTACACAGAAATGTCTTTTGGGGCTGAGGAGGAGTCTAAGAGCCCTACAGCTATGCTTGAGCGCCTGTGTGTTCTTGAGCAACAGTTTTTCCCCTTCAGCCCCCCAAATGAGCCCAAGGTTATCCGTGCTGATCCCCAAGGCAGGCGGAGACACAGCTCTGAGACATTTGTCACATCATCTGGAGCGTCAGATGGAAGTGGCTCAGATGCCAATGGCACCATGCCAAGCAATAGTGGGGCTCAGCAGGTGGGCCGCAGCAAGGGTCAGAACTTTGAATGCACTTGGATTGACGGTGTGACATCCGGCAGCGAGGTAACCCCGGGAACCTCATCAGATAGAGCCAAATCCCCCTCTGTGAGGTCTGCAAGGACTCTACCTGTGCAACACCAGAATGGCCTGAACTACATAGCCCTAGACCTGAAAGGAGATCTACGGCCTGTGAACGCTCATGAAGAGCTTCTCCTGTCCTCCTCCAGCGCTCCTCCCCCAGAGAACAGTGCCTATGCCAGCATAGATTTAATGAAATCTGAATCAGCATCGAAAGGTACGATTTATTTTATGGTTCAAATTGTTTTCTCATGCCTTAGTCATTTCTGAAAATACTTTGGTGTCTGGAAAGTGTTGTGCCTTTGTTTTAAATGTGATAGTTGCTTGCATCAACGATAATTAAAGTTTCCTGAATGTTTTAGCTTAGAATTTTAGAGTACTGTATGTCGAACCTTTATGACTTACTTTTTTGGTAGAAGATAAAACGAATCTCTCTTGGTTTTAGATTTATAGGCAAAACCTTTAGAAAACTTAAAAAAAAAAAATAATATCAGAAGAAAGTCACACAGGTTTGGAACAACATGAGGGTGAATAAACAATGACAGAATCTATTCCTTTAAGTGTGTACAAAACAACACATCTTAATTGTAATGGCCCCCCTCCTCTTGGCTTCTCCTTCCTGTTAAATTCCCTGACTCTTTTACCCTGGGTGTTTTTCTTTCATACATCCACTTTGTTTAGGGGCTGCTGTGTAGTTGGATGAGTGTGTGTTTCTGCAGAGGGAGTGAGAGAATGAAGCGTTCGTGAGTCAGTGTTCTCAGCAAGCCCTCGGATGACTCATTTGTTTATCATAGTTGAAGCAGAGATGGATGAGTGTGTATGAGAGAGAGAGAAAAAGGTTGGTTTACAACATGTGATAACTTTCTAACATCTCTCTCACCCTCTCTCTTTTTCTCGTGCCCTTCTTTTCCTCTGGCAAACAGCACTGTTTGTAAATGTACGACTCAGGTGATGACACACAGGAAACTTTATTTTCAGGCAGTATTGCCGCCAACTAGTTACAGATATAGACTGGATGGTTTAGCCAGCTGTAATATTTCTTGCATGGTATGTCTTTTGCTGAAGGATTTGTAATACACTGGCGTGTTTTCAGAAACGGGGCTGGCTACTATGCTAGTAGTCTTCAGTAGTTTATAAAAGTGGGTCTCCATGTGCCAGAGTTAGGACAAACAGGTTGTCCATCCCTAACTTATTCTGCTGAGTCAATGTCATTGTTGACTAGTACTCAGACAAACGTTACACAGGAAGTTGAATCTGCAGATGGTTTACCAGTAGCTGTCATTGCACATCTTTACAATAGAAGTAATATAATTTACGTTAACACTGGAACTACCAGAATTCTATAACTAATACAGTATTGTAACTATAAGTACTGGTCATAGCGGCAAAGTTTCACTGCAGTGAAAAAGTTGTGTTTGAAAGACATTTCTGAAATAAGGTTGTTTTTTGCTAACAGAAAGTTATCTTTTGATTAGTTTCTAGGCATGAGGCATGCATATTGAATGACACTGGAAAAAGTAGCGGATGCTGAAATGCATTCGGTCAGTTTGATCTTTATGGCCGTTTAAGGTAGAACTATTCAGAAGTCTATTATATTTTGGATTTTAATAAAATAATAATGTTAGAATGAAATGTGTGTGTGTGTGTGTGTGTGTGTGTGTGTGTGTGTGTGTGTACACACCTTTAAGAAAAATCAGGGTACTATTGTAATAAGTTTATTTTAAGAAAGTTACAAAATTTAGATGTAGTGTTAAAACAAATACACACTTTATAATTTAATTCTTTTCTTCTTTCTGTGTGATATATTCACATTCTGGACTCTTTGTTTTGAACTATATTGTTGTGTTTGCTTGCTGAGCTTCTAAAGTTGTTGGCATATTCTCTCAAAAGCAAACTTCACTTTTATGTATATATTGCATCATCTCTGTGTGTCTTGAAAGCTCACTGTGTCTGTACATGCCTGCCAGCACAGGTTTGCACATGACCAATAACATCAACTATATATTTCTAAATCTTTCAAACAATGTCTATATGCTACTAGTTTTAGGAGTTTTGGATGCAAAGTAATCATAAATTCGCTAAACCAGTGGATTTCAGCGGTGATCCTGGGGACCCAATGCTCTTCACATTTTGACACACCTAAATCAGATCATTGGCTCATTGGGGGAGAGCACCATGAACTGTGTGTCACATAACCGAAACAAGCAAAATGTCCAGAATAGTGGATCCCCAGGACCAGGATTGAAAATGACTGCTAGACAGCCGTTGCCTCTCTGTTTACAGATGTAGGCTTCTGTTTTTATTTGATAAAATTAACTGTTTTGGCTATTTTAAAGCTAAAAAACTCGACTGAATGTTTATAGGTCCCTATGCATCCTATTTTTTTTATTTTTTTCCTACTCTTTTTCTCCCATGTTACATTTATTACAATCGTACTATAGGTACTGTTTACACCTGGTCTCTTCATGTGTTTTTGTTTTCTGATCGGATAGCCCTCCGAAATGCATTTGAGATGGACATAAATTCAATCCATTCCAGACAAAACTGGACTAAATGCATCTAATTCTTGAAACTGCATATGTAAATTTTGCTCCTCCCAAAATCTAAAAGATAAACATGAGAGCACATGCTGTAGGCTGTATGACCATCAGTCTAAATGCATAAGCAGTGGAGGGCCACAGATGGCAGTTTGAGAAGTCAGTCTTGTTGTTTCGTTTTATTTTTGAAAGTAAAAAATTTGAATTTGTGAAATTAAATTGCTAAATTTAATATCAGATGGCAACATTAACAACAGAGACGCAGCACACAACAGTAGCCTATCTCTGAGAAAAGAGGAAGAAACATATTGTTTGTTCATTTACAAAGTTGTTTTTGTTTTGCTTTTGGGAGAGTATGTTATACACAAATGACTTTAAACCTTGCACATATCTTTATGACAAAAATAAACATTTCATTTAGCCTATAATGAAAGTAACCATGCATGGAGCCTGACTTATGCACTTGTAATGATGCTTTACAGCCTGCATATAAGCTAGTTTGAGTTCCAAATAAGATATATAGCTTGCTTTTCTGTGAATAATAATATTAATTAAATATAATGCAGTGTATCTAATGCTTTAGTCGGCGTAACCTAGTTAAATTTGCATATAGCGGGGGGTTTGAAGATCAGAATCATATCCATTTAGCGGAGACTCATGCATGTGGTCAAATGTAAAGGGATCCGTTTTCAGGCATCAGATAGCGATCCAATCAGAAAAAAACGCATGAAATGAACAGGTGTAAACAGGCCCATAGAGTCTAGACAAAGTAAAACCAGAATCAGAAATTGAAATGGAAAAAAAAAGTTAAAATAAGAGTAATAAAGCAATAATTATAAAATGAATTGCTGTGAATTACTTAACAGCGTCTTAGCCGTTAACGTTTAGGAATATTTAACTTTAAACTTAATTAACTTTAACTTTATTTTCTGCCACAATTTCTTTAAGTTAAATAGAACAAGCTTGAGTTTCTGACTGTGTATTCATGCTATGGCGATTGTAAAATACTTCTTAAGTGACATTTAAAGCAGCTGTGATGATCATGTCCATAAATCATTAGAAAACACCACAAAAATCACAAATGCATGACTCTGTGTAAAGTAATAGGCACAATGCCATTCCTTCATTTCTTTGTTGCACACAATAATCTTTATGGCACACATTGTTACTTTTGATTTATTCATTAAAAATGGCCAAATTCCATGAAATTCTGTTATGCATTAACATTTTTTAAAATTATTTTGTGATTTATTTTCTGCATGACAAAAATCATAGTATGTACACATAAATCACTTATGTACACATAGCAACGTGAGTTGAGGTCTAAAAGTAAAGGCTGCCATTTAAATATATAAACATATTTAGGCTCTAATCCCTACCAGAGCAAACACTTGACTCTTTGTGTGACAATCTTATTAGCCAATAGAGTGAACCCTAATTTATTCTCTCCAATCAGTTCTGTCCAAACCAGTCCCGGGTAATGTTCAGCATAAACAATCATGACAGCAAACAAGATACTTGTGTGTATATATACATTACATTAGTCAGTACCAAAGCCAAATCTGCTACTAATCTAAGAAAATAAGATTGTCATCTAGTCATCATTTGAAGTGGGTCAAAAAGGGATACTGAAATGATCCTTGTGTGTGCGTGTGTGTGTTATATCTTGTATCATAAAAGTGCATGGTCTAAAGTGCAGGTACAGTTTCATGTTTCAAGCTTGTGCATGTCTTGTTGGCTCATACACTGGTTTCTTTGATGTGAGCTAATAGTCTCAGCATTTTGCAGCACTGGACATGTGCTGCAGGAAATGCATCAGTGTTGAAAAATGTTGTTCTTAAGCCTGCTGTGTTCATACACCTGGGGGAACTATGACTCAGGTTAGCCTGTTTTGCCTTAATCTGTGCTTCTGTTCTCTTCTCTTTCGGTGTGTTATTTCATTGGTTTGTTTGTTTGTTTGTTACCTCTTTTTAATATTTGTAATTTCAAATATTTTTCGTAACTTCGTTGTACATTGGCTCTACATTTCTTTGGAAATATCTTTGAATACAGTGGTGTGTGCATGTGGTAATCATTGGTTGCCTGAAATAGAGGCAACATATATTTTTCTGATTGTACATTCATGTTTAACCCTTAATATCCTTACTGTTGACCTTTTCCCTGGATAGTTCAATTCTTTGATACAGCAAACAAAGTTAATACAATTCTGTTTTGCATTTCAACACCAACTGTGTAATAGTCTATTTATTAGGGCTGGACTATTTAACGCTATTATCTCATTAAATATATTAATTAATTAAATCTGTGTAGGGACTCTGTAATTTTGAACAGTTCATGCATAAAGTTTTCATCTATTGAGCTGGTGATCTGAGAGCAGTGTGGCGCAGGGACAGGAACTGAGAACCACTGATGTAATGATCTTGTGATTATTATTGAATGCATTGGCAGTGGCAAATAGCTTTGGTTTTAGATTTAATTTGATTACATTGTTTATTTAAGACTTGGAGAATAATTTTTAACTGTTAATTAATAAAGAGAATACTGCTGTAAACAAACATCCCAGTTGTTTAAAGTGTTATGGCACTTTAACCAGAACTATAGCAATAAAATAAATGTGTGCAATACACATCTTTTGAAATTGTTGAAAAATCATGCTATTAATTGGGAGTTTAAATTGTAATCGCTGCACAGCACTAATTAAAACTTTAAAATGAATCCAAGTTAGTGTTTAAGCATTTTTATGATTATTAATGAAAAAAAGACTAATCAAATAGTTTTTGACCATTTTTGCCGATGTGTAAACTTGGATTGCTTTGAAAATGTAGTAAATGTGAAACTTGTACGTTTAGGAAGGTGTATATTAAAGGCAAGCTCCAACAAAAATGCACAGAGTATGTGGAGTACCAGATTTTATGTACAATTTATTTTCGTTCTATCTAGTAGTCAGTAGTTTTTTTGTAGTTAGACTATATCAGTCATCAAAGCTATGCATCAGAACAGTCTTGTGTGTATCTTTAATTACTGATTTTAGCGAGACATAACTATCTGATGTATTAGACTGGGGTTTATACTGTTCATTTGTCTTCAAATGCAGACCAAAACAGGAAGAGGCAGGGTTGATCCCGTGAAAAAGAGCAATATTGGCCAATTGTACTGTTATAAAGGCGTCTCCTTTTACTTTTCACTAATTATTCTCAATTGCATGGTTCACCTTAGCTGGGTGTGTTAAAAATGTGTTGTTGTTTTTTTAGATGGATTTTTAAGACTTTGCCGTTGGAAATATTTGTGGTTTATACACAGTTTGTCACATTTTGTAATATTTCTTATCCAATACCAATATTGAAGACTGTACTGATTGTACAGTACCAAGAACTTGATAATTCCTAAAGTTAGTTGAATAGTTAGTTGTAAGCTTTAAAGTAGTCTTACTTTGACTTAATCTCCCATCCTGCTTTTATTTAGGGGGAGACACATGTACAAGTGATGGTTCACTTCAGTATTTCCTGAATTAGTCTCTGGATTAGTGTCTCTTATCCAGTTTCTGTTTCCATTTCTTTCATAATGCAAGGCCACTGTTTTTAGTGCTGAGAAATAACCAACAGCAGCACAAGCAGCTGCATGTTAAATCAGATCAGTCTCTGACCATATCAAATCAACCCTCATTATCATAACTGCTGGCATTCAAAGGTGCTTGAAAATTGATTGTAAAGCAAACACAAGATCACTGACAAAATTATTGAAATGGGTGCTTTTATCCATCAGAACTGGCACCCTCGCAGTCACACATTAAGCTTTACACTTTTTCAAACCATACTTTTGAATTATGCCACAATACATATCATCACATTTGCACATATCAATATCAATATCAGAACTACATACTGCATGATCAAAGCCATCGTTGTGGCTATTCACAACAGTTTTAACAGTCTTGTGTTCAAGTATACACAATCTGAGGTAAATGATCACTTTCAGTATAGCTAGTCCCACATCAAACACTTTTTAACATTAAATGAAGTATGTAATTGGTACGTAATTGCTAAGGTTGTCATTACCATAGTTTGTATGCTGTTGATTCTGCCAAAACATCATTAGCATACCACACCTAGTTAGGAGCAAAATTGTTCAGTTTAGCAAAATGGCTAAAATAGCAAAAACCTTTTTCCAAAATTTTGTCATTGCATTTGATTCTGACGTTGAGGGTAGGTCAGCTGTTTGCGGCACTGGGATGTTAATAAAGCAATGTTTTGGCTACACTTGTACCAGCGTCTGTCTGAATATGGGGTATGCGCACTCTTTGTAGTGTTGGAATGTAAATTAGCAAGTGCATAGCTACACAGGAATGCGTTTTAATCACAACACATAGCGCTTTTCAGAGCTCGCTCTGGGACTATCACACATCACGAGGTAAACAGCCAAGGTAACAAAGAACAGGACAGTTTGTTCTGTACCAAATTGTCACAGATCCTCCAAATGAGCTGAGAAATGTTTGAAATTGTTATTTTGGTCTCTGCTGCATATCTCATGTAGTCTTGTCTGATGCTAGGTTCAGCACTGAGCTTCTTTTTGAGCAGTGCCCTTACGGAAACTATCAGTGTGACTTCACAGAGTTACAGGTACTTAAAAGTTGCTTCAAAGAATGTTGCACCTTTTGTAAACCTTTCTGAAAATGGCTGATGTTAACCTTTATCACCGCGCTATCTCATAATATATGGCTGATTAATTTGATAAGTGATGGTAAAAACACTGTAACCGTTATATCAATATTGCAACAAAAACTGTTAAACATATTCTTGTGGAATGGCCTATTTTTAATGTTATCAGACAGCGATTTTTATTTGGAAAGACTTTAAATGAAATATTTTTAAATGTGAATTCTTCTAAAATTGTACAATTTTTATCAAAAGTTAATCTTAAATGTTTTAGATTTTTTATTATTATTATTATTATTATTATTATTATTAATAATAATAATGTATTTTATTTTGTGTATTATTTATTGCTGTTGATGACTTTAATTGTTAGAATATATTTATAATTATAGAAAAGTGATATTTATAAAATGTGGTAAACTTTATCTGTTTTTAGTTTTTTTTTGCCATGGCAATAAACTCAAAATTCTCTCTCTCTGTAGTCATTATATTTTGGTGATTTTTAGGAATCTTTTATGTTTTGATGCTGTGAGAGCAGAATTCACAAGAATTTATGAGAAAACCTAAGAATTCATGCATTTAGTCATTTAAATAAAACTATGTTAGCATGTTTACTTTATCTTGCAATTAAATATCTATACTAGTAGTGTTACCTAGGAATCCCTTCATCTAAAGAAGGTTTTTTTTTTTTTTTTTTTTTTTTTTTTTTTACTGTTTTGTATAGGTGAAGGTAACGTTTCTGAGAGCACTTTTTGGATATAAGAATGTTTTTAGTTTTTCAATTAGTTTTAAATTAAATTAACGTATAATGTAGGGAGATCTCAGCCCTTGGTTGAGAAACGGGCTTCAGATGAACTGTGCTGGGTTAAAGTCCTGCTCAAGAGGCATCATGCTCTTCTGTACATCACATATGCCTATATTTACAGCGTTATTTTGAGAGCACACCTTATTTACGACCATGGCATGTGCTGAACGGTATTGCTCTTATTGCAGGAAATGAGGACCGCAGGTAACAGGATCCTTTTCCTGTGTTAAATTCTGTTCAAACACGCCACACTCACATGTCTTGTTCATTGCTTTGCACAGAGAGAATGTGTACAAGGATGCACCGGCTTAAAGGGATAGTAAATATATTGTCTATTTATTCACTTTCAAGTGTTTTCAAGCCTTTGAGTTTCTTCTGTTAAACAAACCTGTTTGAGTTTCTTTCTTTTGTTGAACATTGCTGAACATCTTTTTGTTGAAGAATGCTGAAAACCTGTAATTGACTTCCATAGTAGAAAAAAAAGCAAATACTATGGAAGTCAATGGTTACAGGTTTCCAGCTTTCTTTTTCTTTCAAAATACCTTCTTTTGTGTATAACTCAAATAGGTTTGTTGTCATCTTATTATGTTTTTGGAGAATCGTGTCGTTTCCGGTCAAAAACCACCCCAAAAACGTACTGAATAAAAGTAACTAAGGGCGTACTCACACTAGGTACAGTTGCCTTGAACCGTGCTGAAGCACGCTTGCTCCCTAAGTCATAAGTTGCCAGGCCTATGAATAATTTCGGTCTTGACTGTGTATAAGTAATACACCCCCTTTTGTGAATTAATATTTTATCAATTTCTCAGTGAATATAGCCAATACTGTTTGATGCATTTAAAAAGAGTTTGGTCAAATATCTTATTTATAATAAGATAATAGATTTAAATTCAAATGAATTATTGCAAAACCAGATTGCAAATTACCAAATTTCAACTAAATGTAATATTTTTATGCTTCTCTTGATTTTTCCTGTTTATAATGTTTTTTTTCACCCAATATATACATTTTGTTGCATTTAATTTTGGGACTTTGATCTTAAGTTATTTTGTTAGGTTAGTTTTAGTTTTGGCTTTGGTAAGGACTAATCTAATGTATAGGCACAAATAAATTATTGTAAAGTGCCCTATAGAAAAAATTCTATTAAAAGAGAGAACTGTAAGGGGTGTACTTATTTTGAGCACTGTGTGTGTATATGTATACACACACAAACTGATTTATTTTTTTATATCGGCTGTTTATTAGTGCATGAGTATGATCATATTCTATATCCCTAATCCTAAACAATACCTAAACCCAACTACTACCTTACTAACTATTAATAATTTATTGAGCTAAAAGTCCTAGTTAATGGTTTGTTAATACCAGGAATTGAACTTTAACATAAAATGTGACCTAAAAGTCATAATTGTCTAGATAACTCTGGTCTTTATGCGTTGTGTAAAGTCTTGTGTAATTAGAATGGGTTTTGAAGGGCGATTTATATCAAATGAATATAAATATGCAAAATACACAATCTGTGTGATTTGCATTTCAGAGGTGACTTATTGCTGTGTACCAACACTGTTTGTGAGTCTGTACATCAGCCTTTAGAGTTCAACCCCAACTAGTTTACTGGTATACTGAGTTACTGATCTACATAGAGACAGACTGAAACTTTGACCTATACACAAGCAAACAAGTTTTCCCTCCCTAAAGAGACCTTCACCCCATGTTTGTGTGCATAATGATTAGTATGTGCATGATTCTTTCCTTTAACTACATCCATAAACACAGCCACACAGAGAGAACCACACACACACAGACCCGCACAAGACCTGCATATTGACCCTTTGAATAATTTGGAAATAATGCTTATTGGTTCAGAGCAGATTTAGAGGTAGTGATTCATTTCAGCTCATAAGTGTGTGCAAGAGCATTTAGCACATGTTAAGGTGTTCTGTCGAGTACTATGCAAGCTATCACATGAGCTTTTTAAAAACCTATGGACCCAATTTAGGATTGAGAAATGACAGGAATGTTTTGGTCCAGAACATGGTGTACTTAGCTTGAGAGACTTATGCACATTCACGTACACGCACGCACGCACACTCGCTTGCGCACGCACACACACACGGTCACACCACTTCTTCCTATTTAATTATTGTATTTGTGAGTTAATCAACCGGTGTTGTAATATCCTGTGTGATCAGTTTACATCAAAGGTGAATTGGAGCCTCCTTGGCAACCACATCATAAACCCCTGTGTGGCACACTTTATTATCTGTCCTGTCGTTCTCACTCTCTATATTTATGTCTATCTCTCTCATTTGCTTTATACTGTGTGTGTGTCTGTGTGAAACATGGCTCCATCCAGCATTGGTGTTGCATATTAAAAGTTGAACTCATAACTTATTTGGTAAAAGTGATGTGCTATTTGGTCAGAAATCATATTGGATGCTAGTATGATTACGGTGGACTTTTCTTTGTGTAGTTTATCTGTTTTTAAACGACCAAGCTTTATTTGATCAAAAACATTCATTCATTTTCTTTTCGGCTTAGTCCCTTTATGAATCAGGGGTCGCCACTAATCATCATATTATAAAGATTTCTGTAGGATCATGTGGCACTGAAGACAAGGTTATTTAGCACTGCCATGACAGGAATAAATGACTTGTTAAAATATCTATTATAAAATATCTAAGTTTTCATTATAACATTTCTTAAATTTAGCCTGGGCAAGCACAAGAGTCCGGTTTCAAAAACAAAAATATTGTTCAAATATGTTCTCAAACTTGTCGCATTAAAACACCATACCATTAGTGCATTACATAACGAGTAACTTAAGCTAAAGGGACAATTGCCTTTTGCATCTTATGGATTAGTTTATCAAATTTTATGACCATTTCCTGGCATAGGTGGCTTAGACAAGCTTAAGTTCCACCCGGTGTCCTCTCATATCATGAATTATGTGACCAGTCGTCATGGTGAGATAGAGGTCAGCTGTTTTCATTTAAAGAACTTTCCACAGAAGGGTGTGTGTGCGCATGTGTGTGAGTGAGTGCAAGTCTTTGGCACATTCAGGATGGTTGTGATTGGGGTTTGTGGGTCATTGCCATCAAGGCGAAGTGCTTAAGTGTCTTAATCACATGAATCAGCCCTCTGCCAGTAAATCCACCTTACTGGATGATTAAGGTCCACCTTTCTTAAATTCTTTTTTTAGTGAAAGAAGAGACTCTGGTGGAGTCGGGGGCAATTTCACTGTCGTAGGTTAGTAGCTCCTAAAATAGGCTGGAGCAGCAGTGGTTTGGTCATTGTTCCTCTGTGGTGCCAGTCTGATCTGGCATGGCACAGTGACTGACAGGCTTGTGCTATGTGAACATTCTTGTGGATGCCATTGATGTTTTTTAGGACAGTTTGAGAAGATTGCTGGCTGATATCTCTTTGATTCCAGAAAAGTGGTTAATATATCACTCCTGGCCAACCCAAACTAGACAAGTTATGACTTTTGAAATTAATCTAAAATTGGTCTTGTGTGTTTGTGGGCAGGATAGGCAATAAGAGTGTGGTGTCACTGTAGGGTAATGATGGCATCAAGGCCAGGAGGAACTCTGGGACCTTTGGTACCCCATCGGACCTGCCCTTCAGTTGAACAATGAAGCAGCGGCATTCCTGCCACTCCAGACGCCACTGTGCGGAGAGCTCTGAAAGCGGTGGCATTGTGCCCCCACCACCATTGTTAGGTCAGACAAAGCCTTTTATCAAAGCTACTGCTTGTGTACACCAGGGTCAATGCAGGGCACACTACTACCCCACTGCCCACCACAGACATAAAGGGTTAGAGAGGGCAGAACCAGGTGAGGGGCATCAGTAGGACTAAATATAAGATAAGGGACATATTAAGGGGCTAAAGGCATTTTACTTTATTTTATATACTTTGTATCATGTGTAATAAATCAGGATCAACCAAGCGTGCAAAGCAATCTCACTTTTTGGGTTTTGTGCTTAATAGGATGAATATAAGGTATTAATAAAAATAAGAAGATTGACCAAAATGTAATTGTTCTATTGTTGAAATTGATTGGTTGTATTTTCCTCGTTAACACTTTACCTTCTGTTATTAACACTTTACGTTTTATTTTATACTCCTAAATATTTATATGCAATAAACTCAACACTAACACTTCCTATTCCTGTTAAATTCCTATTTTCATGTTCCGTACACTCATCGCACACCACCTATAGGTGGCTTGGAGAAGCAGTGTGTTAAGTCCATTCAAATCAGCCTTGTATTTTTTAAAGTCATTTAGAGTAGAGAATTTAGCATCTTTGCCACTCTCTTAATTAGTAAATTGTTGAATTTGTGGATTCTCCTTTGGTCATGATGAATCGGAGCGCCTCACAACATCGATGGTGATCTTAATGACATGAATAAGTTCTACATGCCAACACAGTACAGCTTGACCAATGACATCTAACGAATTGGTGCCACCTTTCCTAAACTCTTCTACTAGTGAAAGAAGAGACTCACACAGGGCCATGGGCAATCCCACTGTCATACGCTGGCAGAACAGCTCCTAAAATAGGCCAGGAATGAAAGGGAGGCAGCAATGGTTTGGTCATTGTCCCACTTATAGCAGTGGCCTGCTGTGGCATCACACTATGATATGCTTGTGAGGTGTGAGCAGGGTGTGTGGTGACGCACATGGAGTTTGGTGTCCATGCAGTGACGCAGATGGTCTTGAGCTGCCATTCACATTTTAGGGCAGAGGATGCCTGGATTGGATCTCTTCCATTACGCGAATGAGGTTAATATATAACACATCAATGGCCCAAACTGGAACTGCTCAGACCAACTTTATCTTGTTTTGCTTTGCGTTTATGCAGAAGTAGGGGTAGCTGATATTGGCTTCATTTTCTATCATATATCAGGGAAATTATTATATATTTTTTGGTAGCTTGTTTTAAATTGCATGGAATGGTTATCTTTGTCATTTGTACAATGGGGTTTGAATTGGTGCAAATAGCTCCCAGCTCTGAATATATTAATGTCTGTCTTCACTCCCTTGTATTTGAGCTTCCTTTACATGGGCTCATGGTGTTACTACTATGTTGTACAAGTAAGAATGTTTTAAAACAACAAATCAAACTGCAGACTGGTTTTACCAATCCCAAGCTTTTAACAGGTCTAGTTTAGCAAATGTTATAATACAGTATTGCAGTAATATTTGCAGATTATGTGAAATTCTGAACTGGCATGCAGAAATCCTTTGTTGAGCTCTGGGGCTGAATTAGATAATGGATTCTGTGTAGATGGTTTATATGTAACTACTTTTTAGAGCCAATAGCCTCATGGGAAACCCATGTTTAAGTCCCTGCTCAGAACCTTTCCTGATCCAATTCCACTTCCATGTCAGTTTTTGTAGTCTGCCATGTAAAGCAGGGGTCGTCAACCCTGTTCCTGAAGATCTAACTTTCTACACAGTTCAGCTGCAACCCTGATCAAACACAACTGAACAAATTAATTAGGACCTGAAGCAGCACTTGATAATTATAGACAGGCATGTTTGATCAGGGTTGCCGCTGAAATCTGCAGGAAGGTAGATCTCCAGGAACAGGGTTGGTGTCCCATGCTGTAAAGTAAACAATGGCAAAAGCAAATCCTTGGGGAAAAAAATGTGTATATATTAATTGTTGTGTGTAATATAAGTTTTGTATATATTTCCATTGTCTGTGAGAGTGTATTTGTGAAACTGGACTCAAACTTGAACACTTCTAAAAACCACAAGATGAGGGCGTACTAAATTAATAGATTGGTAAAATAAGAGTGTGGTATCACTGTACGGTAATGTTGGCATCCAGGCCAGGAGGAACTCTGGGACCTTTGCTACCCCATCAGACCTGCCCTTCAGTTGAACAATGAAGCAGCGGCATTCCTGCCACTCCAGACGCCACTGTGCGGAGAGCTCTGAAAGCGGTGGCATTGTGCCCCCACCACCATTGTTAGGTCAGACAAAGCCTTTTATCAAAGCTACTGCTTGTGTACACCAGGGTCAATGCAGGGCACACTACTACCCCACTGCCCACCACAGACAAAAGGGGATAGAGAGGGCAGAACCAGGTGAGGGGCATCAGTAGGGCTTGAGTCTGAATGAGGGGGATGCAAGGAAATCCTTTACCCAGGCACATGTACTACCAGTCCTGTCAGAGGATAAATGCATCAGTAATAAGCAAGGTCTTGCATGTAATACGGTGTCATATCTTAGTAGAAATCATAGAGATCATAGAGATGAATGTGAAGTGCCGTATACTGTATCCTATTCTGATTACTTCAATGGAACTGCTTTTTTCTGATATAAACTCTAAAAATGGATCAATCCAAAATGTTTGAGATGCTGATAATACATTTTAATAACATAATGTTGCTTTCTAAAATAAGCATTTTCCCTCATATTATTCAGCATAGTGAAGGCCCTCCTCCATTGACATTCATAAAAAAACAACCTCTTGTCTCCCTAACTGTACCGTTAGCTTAGATGTTATGCTTTCTTTTCTCTTTTTTTTGCTTCTCCATGTGTTCAGAAAAAACTGAATTGGACTGTGGGATAATAAAAGCTCTGCTGATTTCATGCTGCTTCACTCTTGTCTCTCATCAACAATTTGAGTCTTGTTTTGCTCCGCTTTCATACTACCCAAGTTTTGAATACATTAGCTCACACACACACACACACACACACACGATTTCTTAGGATGTAATGAAGACAACTCCCATGATTGCACACTCAGTCACTGCGTCATCAAACTACACCTTTGTTGTGAATGCGCACACCCATCCCCCCCAGCAGTGAAATTTACATAGTTATAAGCAAAGCTCTTAATGCATTGCATAGAACACATTACAAATTGTAAACAACCTCAGTCATACTTGTTAGGTACTTGGGAACAAATAAGACTTTACAAGTTACATTAATGTCTTCATTTGTCTTTTAGAGTTGAAAATAAAATCTTATTGGTTAGGAATGCTGTTAGGGTGATTTATTTTTTGGTTGAGCTGTTAAACATCTGTATGATCCATTAATTTGCTTCACTCCATGGGTTAATCCTGCATCTGTCTGTCTTTCTCTCTCACAGACTGAGGACTGTCCCATCAAGCTCCTGCAGAAATGCCAGTTAACAAGAGAGCACACAACCCTGCGGCACAACAAGAGGATCCCGAGTTTTATCTTAATGGACTTTTATGGTTCTTTTTATTTGTTCATGTGCTGTCTCAGAGCAGATCCATATGTTCTGTCTTGTATGAGTTTAGTGCTTTATGTGATTCACATCACAATGTTTTATTCGCTGCGTAAAAAGGGAGGTTCATCTTACGAAGACACCACAATCCGCAAGTCTGGTCTGGGCAGTTGCATGCTGTTTACTAGCATCACGCCGCATTTGTACAAATTATATTTATTTCCCATAAAGATTTCAGGTGCAATTACAGATTTCTAGTGTTTATGTTTACCATTTGCTTAACCGAGAGAGCACTCATTGGCACGGTACAGACTGCAGAATGGATGTGACAGTACAGCATTAGTGTCTTTTTTTATTATTATAACATTTTTTTACAAATGTCTGTCTCCAGTTAGGTCCTCATTCAGTATTTCATGCACATCTTCAGTTTTGGACTGTCGAAACCTCCTTTTTGTTTTTTGTTCTGTCGTGAGTGTCAATGATGTTTCCGTCTGCTTGGCTCCAGGTGTTTGCCGCAATGTGTTCTTGGCATGTGGCGCAGCCCAAACATAGGCTTTTCGTATCTCTTCCCGTATTAATTTTTGACCAGCATCTCCTCGTCTTTGCCAAGAGTCCTGTAGAGAGAGAGAAGGAGTGGGGTGCAGGAAAAGAGGAGGGGGTCTATTCTGAGACTCCCCACATGAAATCTGCTGCAGTTGCTAAAATGCCACTAGGATGAGCACAGAGTTGGTGATTTATGTCATCCAAATGAATCTAAATTAGTTCTCGGGTTACGTTTTGGTACCTACAATAAACTAACTGTAAGGGGAACCTTTCTGCGACTTGGTATGAACAAACAGCACAACTCGATAGGTACAAAAGCCCAAAAGTTTTGTCTGTATAAAACTTTATGCATGCTCTTGAAAAGATCGAAAGGTCTCGTTCGGTCAGCAACACAATACGTCACATTTCATTTTAATTTAGATTTAATATTTTAGTATTACAAATCTGCTGCTCTTTGTTCCATGACTCTTCTCTCAGTATTGCGGTGTTCATCAGGCTGTTCTTCAGCAAGCGGTACAGTTCATCCTTGACTTTTCTTCTTTTTTTTTTTTATTAAACTCTGTTTTTTAAAGGAGTGATATGCACACTACTCAATCTTAAAGTAAATTATACTGCTTTTCTTTTAGTTTTTTATATTTTCTGGTTCCTGCACATTGTTTTAAAGGACAAAATTAAATGTGAAACTTGTGACGAAGAAAACAAAATGCAAAAACAGTGTATGGTACAGTCTTTATTATGCTCTTAGCGGTACAAAAGTGAACTTTGTCGTCTGGTAAAAGGACCCATTCCTCATGGAATTACCAAAGCGAGTGTTAGTAGCACAGATCGGCTATTACAACTCGATGCTTTGCCGTGTCCCAATACTGCATCCAAAACTCCAAATTAGTTTGTTTCTAATGGGACTTTAACAATAAAAATGTACAGGTTACTTTCTTGGCTAATGTTAGCATGATATTTGTAACCGAGAGAACTCTTAAAGGGATAGTTCAGCCAAAAATCTGTTACTCGTTCTATACTCGTTCCAAACTTGTTTGAGTTTCTTCTGTTGAACACTAAAGAAGGCATTTTGAAGAAAGCTGTAAACCTGTAACTTCTAAAGTATTTGTTGTTTTCCTCAACGGTTACAGGTTGTCACCTCTCAAACTCAAAGGTTTAAAACCACTTGAGAGTAAATAGTGAGTGCATTATCAGTTTTGGGTGAACTGACCCTTTAAGAACTACACTTAGATATTCCTGTCAAACATAAAAGCTTTCAATCAGCCAAATTGTTGAACGGCACTCAAATGTATTCGATATCAGCCTTTTGCTAATGTAAATGACCAAGCCGACTGCTTGTTGCTCTGATTTTCATTGAATTGACATCTTTACCAAGTAACATTTTTATTTGGAACTTGATTCAAGTGATTGCGTAGAATACAGATGTGCAGTGGTAGAGCATTACAGGGATCGTTCATCTAAAAATGAATGATTTGTCATCATTTACTCATCACATTATTCCAACCCTGAATTAACTTCTTTCTGCTGAACACAAATAAAGAATAGTTCATGCTAAACATCGGCGAAGGAAAGAAAGATATTAAGGCAGCCAATGGTTGCCGTCAACTATTTGATCACCCAAATTATTACTATTATTTCTTGTTTTAGTTTTTTTTCCTGCCAGAAGAAAGACACTCAAGGAGAGGATGAGTAAATGGTGACGATTGACATTTTTGTTTGAACGTTCCCTTTTATAATTTTTTTTTTCTGATTTTCTTTTTTAATATCTCTGATCTTATGGGATGTTTTTTTAAAGGCATCTCTTTTATTTGACTTCATTTATAAATCAAAGAGATAGGACGTTTGTGCATCCCCTTTGCCATTTATGTTTTGTCAGACCTCACGAGTATGTTTTGGTACATTTGTGTTCTGTTTGTTATTGTTTTTAAAGTCTAAGCCTGACTGAAGGCAAAGTTCAGTTGTGCAGGTCAGTTCTTCAGATTAAGTCTGAGGGAAAGTACAAAAAAGGAACATTTCTATGATTGTGTCCATGTGTACATACTGATGCTTTGATTTATCTTTTTTTCCTGCAGTTGATTGAAATGTCCTTTTTCCTCTGGTGGGAAAATGAGAACGATAGCAGGCAAATCATTTGAGCATTGCTTAGTGTTTGTATTTATCTCTTCTCTTCTCTTTTTTTTTTTTTTTTGCTTTGAATAGAGCTATTGCAATAAAAAAGTTCTTGAAACATGCTGTTGAACTTTGATGTTTGCTTCAGAAAACAGATTCAGGTCAGTAACATCCAGTGACCCTTCTTTCTCACTATCAGTTCAGTGTAAACATGACATATTTGGGAGGATTATGAAACAAACTCTCTGCGTTTGCCATCATTTGGTACTAAGAAAAACTGTAATAAGATATTTTGTGGGTTTTTTTTTTACAAAGTGATTTATTACACTAGGTAATCGGTGTTTTTGTTATTCTTGTTTATTTGGGGGCGCTGCAGAGGGATGAACCGCCAACTATTCCGGCATATGTTTTACGCAGTTTTCCAGCCCCAACCCAGTACTGGGAAACATCCATATGTGGGAGAAACCGAAGCACCAGCGGCCTTCTTGCTGTAAAGCGACAGTGCTAACCACTGAGCCACCCGCTGACCAATAGTTATTGAGGATAAAAAAAAAAAAAGAATTATTATTATTTTTTTAATATATGTTTCTAATTTTGTCCACAATCTGTGCTGGGCTGTTACTTGTGATATTTGATATACAGTAGTCAACAATTAAAGTGGTTAAAATCCTTTTATCAAAATTGCCCTAAAACTATTGAACATCGAAACCTGCCTTGGGACAATTTTGAAAACCCTTTTTTTTTAATCCTCTTCAAACTGCTAAATTTCTTGCTGGTCAATTAACATTTAAACATGGAAGATTCTAAGCACGAGTCCTTCAAGAACAAAATCAGGTCAGTTTAGAAAATGTTCAGACACAAATGCTTATGAAAGTAGATGCAGGAATATTTATGAACTATTGAATAAGTGGAATTAAAAAAAAAATCAATCCATGAAATTAAACTAATCAAAGACAATAAAATATAACAAAAAAGTATCAGGCATATTTAGAACAAGAATCATTTAATGACAGCCCAAATGACTAATTAATACATTTTATTTCGCAGCTATCCTTCAAGCACTGTAAAAAATATCCATCAATTAATAATTTTTCATGCTTTTGTTGTTATTATTATGTATTGTGGGACCTTGATCTTCCCCCAACAACTTTTGATGTTGAAAACTTTGAAAAAGTTACTTTTATTGATATTTTTAATAATTTGATGTGATGCATTGTCTGGTTTGGTGTTGAAAATTACGTTACAGAACCTGGTTATAAACTGCCAGATCTTTTTCTGTTATTTTACACGCCAAACTTCATTCATTCATTTTCCTTCGGCTTAGTCCCTTTATTAATCTGGGGTCGCCACAGCAGAATGAACCGCAAACTTATCCAGCATATGTTTTACATGGCGGATACCCTTCCAGCTGCAACCCAGTACTGGGAAACATCCATACACACTCGTTCACACACATACGCTACAGCCAATTTACCTATAGCGTATGTCTTTGGACTGTGGGGGAAACCGGAGCGACCTTGCTGTGAGGCAACAGTTTTATTGTATACAGTCGTGGCCAAAAGTTTTGAGAATTACATTAATATTGGAAATTGGAAAAGTTGCTGCTTTATTTTTTATAATAGCAATTTGCATATAGTCCTGATTACTCTTCATAACGTTCTGATGAATTGCATAGTCCTTCTTTGCCATGAAAATGAACTTAATCCTTTCCACTGCATTTCATTGCTGTCATTAAAGGAGCTGCTGAGATCATTTCAGTAATCGTCTTGTTAACTCAGGTGAGAATGTTGACGAGCACAAGGCTGGAGATCATTATGTCAGGCTGATTGGGTTAGAATGGCAGACTTGACATGTTAAAATGGAAGTGATGCTTGAAATCATTGTTCTTCCATTGTTAACCATGGTGACCTGCAAAGAAACACGTGCAGCCATCATTGTGTTGCATAAAAATGGCTTCACAGGCAAGGATATTGTGGCTACTAAGATTGCACCTAAATCAACAATTTATAGGATCATCAAGAACCTCAAGGAAAGAGGTTCAATTCTTAAGAAGGCTTCTGGACGTCCAAGAAAGTCCAGCAAGCGCCAGGATCGTCTCCTACAGAGCATTCATCTGAGGGATCGGAGTGCCACCAGTGCAGAGCTTCCTCAGGAATGGCAGCAGGCAGGTGTGAGCGCATCTGCACGCACAGTGAGGCGAAGACTTTTGGAAGATGGCCTGGTGTCAAGAAGGGCAGCAAAGAAGCCACTTCTCTCCAAAAAAACTGACACTGACTCTTTGCATAAATGTGATGTAATTGTGGATAAAAGCCTTTTGAAACGTATGGAGTGCTTGTAATTATATTTCAGTACATCACTGAAACAAAGATCTAAAAGCAGTTTAACAGCAAACTTTGTGAAAACTAATATTTGTGTCATTCTCAAAACTTTTGGCCACGACTGTACAATATATTGTTTAAAACCACTAAAAGTTTAGCAATAGTAACTTTGATGAAATGCACAGTTGAATTTTCATCATCAAAAGTCGGCAAAGCAGAGCTCAACATCTCATGATACAATTCACAACTGTAAATAAACAAAATACTGTAAATCATGAAATGCAGAACCTGTTAATGAACTGTTTTATTTACAGTGCACTGTATTAAATATTACAGTATTCTAAAACATTTTTTTACGATTTAATATAACATTTAGTATGATCATT
Organism: Danio choprae; assembly: GCA_903798125.1. Classification (NCBI taxonomy): domain Eukaryota; kingdom Metazoa; phylum Chordata; class Actinopteri; order Cypriniformes; family Danionidae; genus Danio; species Danio choprae. Next base: position 398,198 of record CAIGQW010006673.1, read on the forward strand.
AATTTTATGACTTGCCTTCAATATGCTGTCTATGCACACACAAACACTGAGATTTCATGTCATTTTGACCCATGCATCAAGTGCACACTTTAACCCTACCCATAAGTCCCGGTGGGTTCAGAATGCTTATACCAGTAAGCAGTGTCAGTAAGAAGCTTGCGGATATTAAAGCGGATAACTGACCATAGCAAGTGAACTTTGCAGAGGGGCTCGACTTCTTTCCCAGAAACTCTGATCTTATTTCCTCATGAGCATGGAGCAAGACACTTAAACTGGGAAACTATTATCTCCTTAAGGAGCTCACACCACTGCAGAAATCCACCCACACAAATAGTAATGTCTGAGGATTGATACCGGCCTTATAAACAAACTAGCCGTGTTGTTCCACATATAACGATGCCCTTAATTGGATTCTCAGTATTTGAGAGTAAATGTTTTGGCACAGCTTGCTAGTGTACAGGACTAGTCCACTATGCATTGTGCCTGGTAATGTATACCGTAAAACTTCACTGGTTGCAGCTCACACTAGCTATGTTTCCACCCCAAAATCCAAAAACTAGAATACCCCATAAACACTGAAAAACATGATTCATTGGATTTACTAAAATCTTTTTTTAGATAAGTGTTTGCAAACAATTTATATGGGCTGAATTTAAACCAACAAATGAAGTTGAACACTTCTCAATTTAATTTGTTTGTTTAAATTCAGCCCATATAAATGGTTTGCAAACACTTACCTTAAAAAAGTTAGTAAATCTAATGAATCATTTTTTTCACTGCATTTGTGTTTAAAGCATCCTTTCC
>CAIGQW010006673.1:399101-410471 GCA_903798125.1 Danio choprae
AATTTGCTGTGGTATAAATTACTTGCTCCTCAGAAGACAAAACGCAATGCGAGACATCTCTTTGGGAGTGCATTCTGGGAGGCAATAAAGCCAAGACCCTTTGATGGTGGTCTTGATTAAGGAACTTTAGAATGACCAAAACATTAATACCCTCCCATTATGGCCATTTTTGCTATAACATGATCTGCTAAAATAAAATCACAATGCGCAAAAGCTTTTTATGCACAATTTCAAATTCTATGTGCATCTTGGCGTTTCATTAAGCATTTCTTTATGCGCAAAGAAATAGGTCAATGTAAACAACGGATCCAAATGCTGTGGCTGAACTTAATGTTGAGATTATTCATTCAATCATTTTCCTTTGGCTTAGTCCCTTTATTCATCTGGGGTCGTCACAGCGGAATGAACCGCCAACTTATCCAGCATATGTTTTACGCAGCGGATGCCCTTCCAGCTGCAACACAGTACTGGGAAACACCCATACACTCTTACATTCACTACGGCCAATTTAGTTTATTCAGTTCACCTGTACCGCATGTGTTTGGACTGTGGGGGAAACCGGAGCACCCGGAGGAAACCCACGCCAACACGGGGAGAACATGCAAACTCCACACAAAAATGCCAACTGACCCAGCCGGGACTCGAACCAGCGACCTTCTTGCTGTGAGGCCACCGTGTCGCCCCATGTTGACATTATGTAAGATCATATTCTCTTTCATGAATGTGCAAGTTTCATTTAAAAAAATAAAACGCATGACTCAAACCATTCAGTGCTCTATGTTTGTTTGCTAATTTGAAACTAGTGATTGAATCGTTAACTCAGTTGATTTGGTTTAAAACATTGGTTAACTGAGGAATGAAACACCACTACTACATATGCCACAGTCCAAACTATCTGCAAGTTATTTTAAAATTGCCCAGAAATGTACCTCAATGAGATTTATACTTCCATTGGGACACCTTAATGTCCCATGAGGCCACGGGAAAGAAGTAGTGTTTGAATTGAGCTATACTTCTAGTTAAAATGGAGACATCAATTTGGACACTTTCCACTTTAAGTAGTGAAGCTGGTTTGGTGTTTGCCTTTTTTTTTCTATATGTGAAGCAGATTGCATTAAAAACAAACACTGCAGAAGCACTTTACATTCATTATCTCATTGAGTGCTTAATTTTGTGCAATAAAAATATAGTCTATACACACTTGTAAGTGGATTCTACTTTAGTAAATGTGACACAATATGGCATTAGGGTTACGTGAAGAGATTTAACTGTACAGAATAAACATGAAACACACATGGACCTTGTTTTCGATGCTTCCAGCTAAGTCCTGCTCTCCTCTATGGGCATGTGAGTAGAGCTTGACCTGGTCCCTGTCTAATAGGTGGTGTTATGTTAACTGATAGAGTAATGGTTAGTTAGGATTAGCTAACCAGAATAGGTGTGTTTGGAACGTCAAGCTCCACCTGTTACATCTAGCTGGATGTCCATCTCAGTTCTTGTTTAGGCTGACCTGCTCTAAACTCTTCAGTCAAACTCAGCTGTTATTAATGGCAGTGTAACGGCAACTGGTACAACTATCAATGACAACTTGTTGTAGGAATTCACTCTGATTACATTCATATGCTAGGTTCTTTCAATCCAATTTTGAGTTAAATATGGACAAACCCAATTTTTTTTGTTTATTTTTATTTTTTACTTTTACATGAATTTAGGTTGACATACCCTGCATTTTCAGAAGTAAAACCACATTCTTTGTCTATAAATACAAATACTTTAAACATTCATTCATTCATTCATTTTCCTTCGGCTTAGTCCCTTTATTATCAGGGGTCACCACAGCAGAATGGACCGCCAACTTATCCAGCAGTGAGTGCACTATTCTGTGCTTCTGAATGGCTGTATTTAAATTTCTGTTGTGTTTCGTCTGGTGCAAACAGCCAAATTGCTTATCACTGCAAATCTTATCAGATAGCGTATTGTTAGGACACGGGGTTACAATGTAACCTGCTCACCTAATGTTTACATTCGTAATATTCATATTATTTATTCATCATTCATTTTCTTTTCGGCTTAGTCCCTTTATTAATCTGGGGTTTAATACTTATCCAGCATATGTTTTAAGCAGCGGATGCCCTTCCAGCTGCAACCCATCACTGGAAAACATCCACACACACTCATTCACACATATACACTATGGACAATTTTAGTTTACCCAATTCACCTATAGCGCATGTCTTTGGACTTGTGGGGGAAACCGGAGCACCTGGAGGAAACCCACGCCAACACGGGGAGAACATGCAGTCTCCACACAGAAACGCCAACTGACCCAGCCGAGGCTCGAACCAGCGACTTTCTTGCTGTGAGGCGATCGTGCTACCTACTGCGCCACCGTGAGGCCCTATTCATATTATTTGCTAACTAATAATCACCTCATGTGAAACTCTAAATATGCGTCTCATTTTGGTCGAGGACGCATGCTTTGAGAGCCTTCCTGACTGAATGAATCAAATACACGGTTTTCCACCAAGGCAACCCGGGATGCTGAAATATAATTGGCTAAACTGGCAGTGGGCGGGTTAAACGGACCAAAACAAAGACAAACGTTCCGGCACGGAAAGCATATATTCAAAGCAGAATAACTAACTTTAGCATTGTTTAACAGATAAACAAGAATGTTCACTTAGCATTTTCTTAAATATCTGCAAACATATTATGGCATTTTTATGCTTTAGAAGAGTCAAAAACGTACATACAGCACCTTTAAGGTACCAAAGATAACAATCTCTTCTTATTCTTTTTCTTCAGTATTTACACTGGATTTCAAAGCAGCGTCCTGTATAGTACTACATTCTCATCCGTTTTGTGTAACTGCAGCATCTCTGAACACCTGATCCGAAGCTCAGATTTAACTGGATTTCTCATTTCACCCGAGGGCGACAGGGGAAAAAAAGATTGACACTTCCAGACAGCACACACAAATGTCTGCAAGTTGTATTTTAAAGATAGTTTGGTCTGGAAAGCATGTGCTCTGTTCGAATTAGTTTATAGAGGGCAATTAAACACACAACCAATGACCAGTTTGCTGTACAAAGTAAATAGACATTAATGGAATTAAGGCAGATATGGTTACAAATAAAAGCAGCAAAACGTAAAAGAATTGAAAAAAAAAAACCGATTGAATACAAATGATTTTAACCTAGATTAAAAAATGAATAGTGTCGGGACAGTTCTGATTTCCACAGGTAGGCGGTTCCATAGTTTTGGAGTAGCCATGGCAAATGCTCTATCACTCCTAGATTTTAGTCTACTTCTAGGAACCACTAAGAGCCTTAAGTTGACAGACCTAAGAGCTCTTGGAGGTTGGTGTTCATTCAACAGATCAGTGAGATATGAAGGTGCTAAACCATTTAAAGACTTAAAAACTAATCAGAGAATTTTAAATTAATCCCGAATCGGACAGGCAGCCAATGTAATGACATAAGGACAGGGTTAATTATGCTCACTATTTCAAGCACCTGTTGGCTGAATTTTTAACCATTTGTAGACTTTTTAAAGAAGATCCCCAAATAAAGAGTTGCAATAGTCCAGTCTCATCATGATAAAAACATGGATTACTCTTTCAAAGTTAGTAAAAGAGAGAACAGACTTCATTTTCACCAACTAATAAGCTTGATTTTGCAGCTTGATTGAGTCGCTAAAGCACCAAGATTTGGGTTTGGTGTACTGTTTTACACTCATTTAGGGATGTTTAATATGTATATTTAATGGGATTCGAGATATAACACCCAAGAGGCAGTCAACTACTGGGTCTGATCCATACTTGTTTCAAATGAAGATATATTTGAGTGTCATCAGCGTGACAATTATAACCATACTTCTCAAATATAGATCCAAAGGGGAAGCATATACAGAGCAAATAACATGGGGGCTAACATAGAGCATTGGGGCACCTCACAGGTCAAAGGTACTGATGAAAATGGAAATTTAGCAATTTTAATTAAAAGAAAAACAGTTTTTTAATGTAGAACCAACTACATTGAACACTTTTTTGAAAGAATTACACTGTACAAATGTTGGGTTCCACACAATTGATTTGTGTTGGGACAACATGAAGGAATTAAGTGAATTTATTAGTTTTTACAAATTTAAGTGAATTGAACATAAAACAATTATGTTGTCCCAAAGAATAATCCAAGAGGCAGTCAACCACTCGGTCTGATCCATACTTGTTTCAAACGAAGATATATTTGAGTGTTATCAGCGTTACAATTATAACTGACACCATACTTCTCAAATATAGATCCAAAGGGAAAGCATACAGAGCAAATAACATGGGGGCTGAAATAGAGCCTTGGGGCACCCCACAGGTCAAAGGTATAGAAGAGGATTGAAATTTGCCAATATTAAGTGAAAAATTCATGTGCTGTGTGCTGTGCAAGGTCAATGTCTAAAAGAATGCCATTAAACTTAAAACTTTATAAAGCTCATTAAACTTTATAAAGCCAGATTGGAAGGATCAAAGATTTTGTAATTAACCAGAATGATTTGGAGTTGTTGAAGAACTACTTTCTTTGAGATTTCTGCTAAATATGGAAGATTGCAATTTAAAAATGTAAAACAGAATAATCTTAATTTGGCCTCTTAAGTCTGGGTTGTACTGAGGCATGTTTTATTTAGTTAGGGACCAAAAAGGCATTTATTAATACATTTTTGGAGTGTGGGAGCAACTACATTGAACACTTTTCTGAGTACCCAGGAAGGAATTATATATAAGGGTGAACCAGTAGGTTTGAGTTGATTAACACTATGCTTTTAAAGGGGGAGTGATAAGAGCGCTATAAACAGGATAAACACTTTTATAATTTTTTTAAACTCCCTCCCGTTTGCAGGTAGATCTCGAGAACTCCCCTGCTTATTTATGGCTAATGACAAATTAGGGATTGCTATGAAGAACAATACTGCCGACTAAGAGCTCATCCATGATGCCAATTTGGTTTAATCAATTCACTTATGTCACATGTTTTTAGACAATGGGAGGAAACCAGGGGACATGTAAGCTTCACACAGAAAGGTCAACTGTGTCTGGTAAGGACTTGAACCAGTGACATTCTTGCTGTGAGGCAACAGTGCTAACCACTGGGCCGTCATGCCACCCTATCTAGGAAAAGGGAGGAAGAGTAGGGGTAGAAGGGGGGATTCTTCAAAACGAAAATGACTGAGGTAAGAAACTGGTTATTTATGGTGGCTTAGGAATCGTCTGATGTGTTAGCTAATGCGGGACCAGCCGTGGTCAATCCTCTCAAAATTAGTTTATAAATAAACTTCACTGGCGACGCGGTGGCTCAGGGGGTAGCGCTGTCACCTCACAGCAAGAAGGTCGCTGGTTCGAGCCTCGGCTGAGTCAGTTGGCATTTCTATGTGGAGTTTGCATGTTCTCCCTGTGTTGGCGTGGGTTTCCTCCAGGTGCTCCGGTTTCCCCCACAAGTCCAAAGACATGCTATAGATAAATTAGGTAAGCTAAATTGGTCGTAGTGTATGTGTGTGAATGAGAGTGTATGGGTGTTTCCCAGTGATGGGTTGCAGTTGGAAGGGCATAAACATATGCTGAATAAGTTGGCGGTTCATTCCGCTGTGGCAAACCCTGATTAATAAAGCAACTAAGCCGAAAAGAAAATGAATGAACGTATAAACTTCTTGATGACGTTGATACAAAACATTACCAAAAAGGAGGTGCCGGATCTGGGAAAAACTTGAACCCACCCTTCCCTTCAAAGACTAGTGGAGTGTGGGGGTGGGATTGATCAAGACTAAAGATGAGTGGTCGCTGTGAGATGGCTCGAGATGCTGGGCTCTGGGGACTAAAGGGTTAATTTTCCCAACAATAAAACAGTATAACCAAGCCAGCCTTGTGCTGTGTTTGTTCCTGTCATTTTGCTGATGATACACGGGATTCGCCGGCCATTTTTTTAATAAAGGAAGGATCAGCAAAGACTATTAGTGTACGGGACTTTGTCAGCAAACAGTTCATATGGACCAGTTTTTTCTTCCTCCAGATTACAAACTGTAAGTGTGATTAAAATGATTGCCTCATTGTTTTCTGTAGCTTGCAAAATATGCATTTGTATTGTGTTTTGTAGATTGTAATCGCTCTACGTGGCTTGGTTCTCTCTGGTTAAATCTTTATAGGGGGTAAATATGAATGCTTTCCCAGAGATGGGTTGCAGCTGGAAGGGCATCCGCTGCGTAAAACATATGCTGGATAAGTTGGCAGTTCATTCCGCTGTGGCGACCCCAGATTAATAAAGGGACTAAGCCGAAATGAAAATGAATGAATGAATATATGAATGCAAATTATAAGACAATAAAAGTGTTTTTTGACCTTGCATGCATATCAGCCTGTTGTTGAAGACCCCCAAAACAAAACAAAAAAGACCTTTTATAATGCACAGTAGGGGCTTTTTAATAGAATCCCAAACATATTGCACATTTTAGTTCATTTCTTAGCAGCATTCAAGGCAGCAATGGCTTTGTGATCAAAAAGTGTTATTATTAGTTTGTTTTAATAGTCCTGTATCTCTTGCCTGATGGCAGCAACTCAAACAAAGGATAACCAGGGTGAGATGAGTCTATCTGTCTATTCTTGGTCTTTTCAGCCAATGGTAACTGTACAGTTCCTCCAGTGATGGGAAAGGGCATCCGATGATCTTCTTGGCAGTTGTGATGACTCTCTGGAGTGCTTTTCTGTCTGTAGCTGGCAAACCAAACACCAACACAGTATGTCAGGATGCTCCCTACACAGCAGTGATAGAAGGCTACCAGCAGTTTTCTAGAGAGGCGTAGTTTATTGAGAAAATGCAATCTCTGCTGGGCCTTCTTAGCAGGCACTATAGTGTTAGCACTCCATGTGAAGTCATCCTCAATGGTATCTCCCAGGAAATTCTGATAGGAAGTTGGCTACCATTTTCTACACAGTCCCCATTTTTATTCCTCCTGCAGTCCACTACAACCTCTTTGGTCTTGTTGGGGTTTGAGTTGCTTTCCCTGCACCACCCAGTCAGCCTCTCCACCGAACTCCAGGTGGACTCATCTCCTTCAGATATAAGCCTGCCCAAAGTTATGTTGTCCACGAATTTAATAATGACATTGCTGGGGTGGAATGGGCTGCAGTCATGTTTGTACAGGGTGAAGAGCAGGGGGCTCAGCACACAGCTTTGTGGGGTGCCGGTGCTGAGACTGAGCTTAGAAAAATGTCTTTAAATGGTCTGATGAAGGAACATTCTAAGTTGTAGCATCTTAAAGACGTATTCTAAATGTCTATTTAATGTCTGAACGTTGATGTTTAACAGATGTTTTGCAGATGAGCAAATAAATGCGTATTCCAGATGTAAACACAAATGTTGTCTCCACAATGTAAGTCTTGCTTTGTCATGGTGCAATTGATCATGCCTGGTTTGAATAACTCATAGAGATCCTCTTTGCCATTTAAACACAGCGCGAAAGAGCCTTTTGAGAGCCAAGTGAAAAATAATCAGGACAATTATAATGGTGTTATGACAATCATGTTTATGACAGATTTATAACAAGTTATTTTGTCTTTGTAATATCAAGTTGTCATGACAAACACATCTCAAGCAATTAAAATGACATCTGAATGAGCATAAGCATGCAAAAAAAAACTCCTTTATATTTATGACGTGTCATGTCATGATAATTAAGGTCTCATAACAGTCTTATGAACACCCCCTTCAAGTAAAGTGTTACCCGTATGTTTAATGTCACAAAGTACGAAAGGATGATATTGAGCAATTTTGCAGCGTTTATATCTATGTAAGTAGGCTTAACGGCAATATCATGTTTAAAATGTAATATTACCCAAAACTGCAGTGTCCTTGCATTTACAGCTGTGGTGCTAATATTAGCAGCATCTGCGCTCGTGTTCCTGCCATATCACTTGATTAGTTTTGAATGGCAGATCTGTTTTAGACGACTGAGTCAGTGAAATTTCTCAAAGCATTTCAGCAACCTTTGCTTTCTTGGCTGCAGCACTTGCGAAGGGAAATCCACCTCTGACAGACGTTTCTGCATCATTAGGAGCTGAGGTTTCTCGAGCCTGCAAGCTCATGCCGTTTCAGTAGCGTGCGCACGGTATGCACACTAATGTAGGTTGTATTAGGGCTTAGGCTGCAAGTGGATCATGAGCTCAGTGGCAACATGTGAAAGTTTACGTCAAATTCCACTCGAGCCGAGGAGTATCCAGCACTCGAGGGATGTAGTATTTACCCCTAATGCTCATGTTTCAAAACAGACATGGGCAGTGATTCCTTTTTAAAGCTCATTAAGGAAAAGGTTATTCTCTAAATCATTCAGGGGCATCTGATATGCCCCTAGAGGGCAAATTACCTAGAAATACAGCTTTGACGTATACATCATTCCCTGAATCATTCCACAGACACAAATAAACACAGTTAATCCAAAGGCATACTGACTTCAATGGATATCATCAATGGCTAATAGCATTAATATTTCAGATGTTATAGGCCTTCTGCCATTAAGTTTAGCTTTCTGTCAGTTAACGAACTTTAAAGGTATAGTTCACCCAAAAATGTAACTTCTGTTATTATTTACTCTCACTTCACTTGATCCAAACCCAAGTTTTTTTTACTTGTGAACACAAAGGAAGATATTTTGAAGAAAGCTGAAAAGCCATTGACTTCTATAGTATTTGTTTTTCTTACTATGGATGTCAATGGATTGCCGCTTTCTTCAAAATATCTTCCTTTGTGTTCAACAACAGCAAGAAACCCATAAATGTTTAAAACCACTTGATGATGAGTAAATAGTGAGTAAATGTCATATTTGGGTGAACTATCTCTTTAAAAACAAAACATAGTTGCTGTATAATAATAAAAAAAACAACGTATGTTTATATGCTTGACTAAACGCCTGGCAAGAAGTGAAGTTTCACTCCAAGACCACCGCTGACCTTTGTTTTGGTTCTTCTTAGGAATAACACCACTTAAGTAGTTTTTGTAAAGAGCTTGGCTTGGCGGCTGCCCATTCTGTTATTGGCTGGAACAAAGACCATTGTCCAATGGCAACGGGGTCACTGTCATCTGCTCACTGATCCTATTGAGAGCTTAGCTGTTGCCAAATATCAACACTCAGATTGTCAACTGGATCTTATATGTACTATTTAGATCCTAATAACCTCTCCTAAGCTCATAGCTTAGTCATTAACCAATCTGTCTTGGACAACAAGCACTTTGTTACAGTCAGAAATAGCGTGGGGTGGGGGGGATGATAAACTAACTGAAAAAAACAGACAAAAACATATTTACTGTAATTAATTTTACACCCACTTAACTGTATTGTCAAAAAGAGTGTGGCTATAAATCTTGAATCGTAAGTCTTGTTGTTGGGATGGCCACTTTTGCAAGATCAGAAAGAACGATAAAGACACATTTTAATTTTTCATGAAGGGTGATAAATGCCCTTATTTTCCTTATGCAAATGTATACATTTGTTCATTAAATGCAGTTAGATTAAGTCATTATCGAGCTTTTACTAATCAAATGAAACCATTATCAACATCTGTGCCCTGCAGATGTGGCACTTATTTAGATTTATTTATGTGAATTTTACAACTCATAGATGCAAAGCATACATTTTCTTTGCAGATAGAATCACACAAACAATGGTACGAGATTGCTTTAAAAAACTGGATATAAAAATATGCGACGTTGGACCACAAAACCAGTCATAAGTGTCATTTGCTTTTATATTTAGATTTATACATCACATAAGAAATCTACAAAATACCTTAATGGAACATGATTTTTACATAATATTCCAATGATTTTTGACTTAAAAGTAAAATCTATAATTCTGACCCATACAATGTATTTTTGGCTATTGCTCAACCTTTGAACTTAAGATTTGGTTTTCTTTTTTCATATGATCCACAAATGAAAAGTTGGAAATAATGAAATTACACTTTTAACATCTTGCATATTGAACAATTATTTTGCTTTTTGAAAATGGCTCATATATATATATATTGTGAAAACAATAACATCATGTGCATTTTATGCACTCCGGCTTGCTTGATAGCATGCATATTACAGCATTTTTAGTTTTTTAATGTGGACTTAAGTGAAGTGCTTTTTTTAATCATTCAATGCTATGAAAAAGGTCTGGTGTGACGTTTGGGTGACACATCATGCATCTTTTCATCTATGCGGTGAACAGCGATCATGTTGTCATCTGTACATGAACGTTTTAAACATGCATTTGTTTACACATCAGCGATGTAACATTAATAATTCTTTAAACTCACTAATCCCTGATTTATCGGGGGTCACCACAGCAGAATGAACTGCTAATTACTCAGGCATGTTTTATTCAGCAGACGCCCTTCCAGCCACAACCCAGCACTAAACCCCTAGGCAATGCAAGGCAAGGCATTTACTTATATAGCACATTTCATACACAATAGTAATTCAAAGTTATTTTCATATACATGAATAAAAGAAACCAAAAAAATGATTAAAAAAATTTAAAATATTAAAATGTGTTAAAACAGGTTTTAAAGGAATTAAAAAGAAAAGAAAGGCATAATACTGTGATCTGTCAGACGTAGCACAGTGCTCATTCAGTAAAGGCACAGCTAAACAGATGTGTTTTAAGTCTTGATTTGAATGTACCTAATGTTGGAGCACGTCTGATCATTTCTGGAAGCTGGTTCCAGCAGCGGGGGGCGCTGTTAGTAGCTGAAGACGGATTCACCCTGCTTTGACTGAAGTCTTGGAATTTCTAATTAACTTGATCTTAGTGATCTCTTAGGTTTATATTCAGTGAGCATATCTGTAATGTATTGACATCCTAGGCCATTTAGTGATTTTATAGACAAGTGGTAATACTTTAAAATCTATTCTCAATGTAACTGGGAGTCAGTGTAAAGACCTGAGGACAGGTGTGATGTGCTCTGATTTTCTAGTTCTGGTTAGAATCCTGGCAGAAGCATTGTGGATGTACTGGGTTGTGGCTGGAAGGGCATTCGCTATATAAAACATATAAGTTGGTGGTTCATTCCGCTGTGGCGACCCCTGATGAATAAAGGGACTAAGCCGAAGGAAAATGAATAAATGAATGAATAATAAGACCAGACAAACCAACCAAATACCATCTCTAAAAAAAATTGCACCTTGCACAGACAAAGTTTTTTTTCTCTTTATTTCAGTCATTTAAGTTCATAACAGCTGGATACTAAACATAAAAGTGGGAAATGATTTTAGTTCAGTTTTAGAAAAAATAGTTCAGTTTTAGATGAGCTCAACCACCGTCGGTCAGCAAATTGTAAATGACAAATAT
>CAIGQW010006673.1:419886-438377 GCA_903798125.1 Danio choprae
ATATATATATATATATATATATATATATGTATATATATATAATAGTATATAAACTATTTATTATATGGTCATATACAATCTCTGAACAATGTGTTGAGGTGTTATAACCATAATATAAGTGGAATAAATGACTCCTGTCTTTTATCTCATGTCTCTCTTATTACACAATTATGCACAATCGAGCTGTAATGGCATAACCAGCATGAATGTGCATAATTGAAAATACTTTTTGATTATTTCTTAATTAAAGCATCTTAACAGAAGACATGTATTATGTTTACCGGAAAGCCAGAAGAACCATATTCTCCTTTCAGTCCTGCTGCACCTGGCGTCCCAGGGACTCCAGGCAAACCCTTTTCACCCTTCACTCCTCCGCTACCTGCAGGTCCACGTGGACCCTCGAGGCCAGGAGGACCTTCACAATTACACAACAGAAGTTAGTTTTACCATGAAACATTAACAATCAGCATGCATCTCATATCATGAAACCACAGTCAATATCCTTCAATCTGTCAGTAAACTGTTGTGTGCATGTTTGTAATGTGTATTTTTGTATACAGTGTGCTGATTAGATTTTGGGATGTTGTAGGAGAGAAGGAAGGCAAAAGTCAGCTACTAAGCAATCAAAACTATATTTCTAGACCTGAACATAAATAGGAAGGATAAAAACAAAAAAGGAAAAAACATGAATGTTACCCATCCAACATTACCCAACCTTTAGTGGTAAAACATGTGAGTACAACTGAAAGTGCACTGAATGACACAGGTGAGAATCAAACCATGTTGTCTAACCTGCGGGACCTATAGTGGGTGTCAAAGGTCAACGGGTTCCCAAAAGTCCAATAAGAGAAGCAAAGAAGAAGATGAAAGTTTTAAATAAAGAGGACATGATTGGTTGAGGAATGTTAAAATGAATGCATTACTGAAGAAACAGCTTAACATCATTGATAAAGCATTTACATTAACATTCAAAAGTTCAGGGTCAGTAAGATTGATTTCAAATAATAATAATAATGATAATAATAATAATAATAATGATAATAATAATGATGATAATAATAATAATAATAATAATAATAATAATAATAATAATAATAATACTTTATTCAGCAGATATATTCAACTGATCAAATTAGCCAAACTATTTCTGAAGGATCATGTGAGACTGAAGACTCGAGTAATGACTGCTGAAAATATCACAGGTATTCATTACTTCAATCATTCATTCATTTTCCTTTGGCTTACATCAGAAGTCGCCACAGCGGAATGAATCACCAACTATTCCAGCATATGTTTTGCATTTTCGTTAAATATATGCAACCTTGGTGTGCATAAGAGACTTCATTAAAAACAAAAAGACCCCAAACTTTTAAATGGTTGTATGCATACATGCATATGAACATTATTAATTAAACACAAACTAAGCTTAAAGCATATACAAATACAGCTGTACACACCACAATAATCATCATATTTTGAATAATAAGACATTTTCCCAACTATTATTTATTTTAGAAAACAATTATTCTTGAAATTTTAGGTTAACTGTGTTAACATTTATAATCATATTATGAGCAAATTTTAACAGAGTAATGCTGTTAATAATCTACTCAAATACAGGTACCAAGTTACACATGTAGCCTATTACACTTTTGTATTGTAATATAAGATTTGCATAAACATATCTTTCTAAAAAGTGGTATTATCACTACATGCATACTAAACACATAATAATCACAAATAAGGTTAAATTAAAATTCTTTCCATCATGGAAATATGTATTGAAAGATTAACAGATCTGTTCTATAGCATGAAAAAGCTGACCTGCTGGGCCTGCAATGATCCCATGTCATCAGGAGGAGCAGAACCATGGCGCAAGAAACAGAAAATGCATATAATACCTAGAATGCATCTGGGTAAAAAATAAGCCTAACAGACACTAACCGAAATGGTCTCCTATCCTCAAATTCAAATGCTTATGGTATTGTATTTTCAGTGTTGGGTAAGTTACTTCCATAAAATTATTAATCACTCATTTTAAAATTGTATTTAAATAACTTTTCTAATTACTTTGTCTGAAAAGTAACTAAATTAACTAATTTAATTACTTGACTTAATACAAAAATCCATATTAATCTCAACTCATAGATAATAGAGATTAAACACATTTAATTCTTAAACGTTGAGTCAAACTTTCAGTTTAATAAAAAATGACACTTACAAACATTAAAACGTTCTAAAATAATGACACCATGTTTCATACATACCGTATATTGTCAAATTTCTAATTTCATTATTATTTTTTATTATTATTTAGGCATGTCCAACTGTTGAAGAAATATAATATTCTTTAGTTAGTATTATGCAAAATACATGAATAAAAATATAGGAGCAATATAATACTCGCAATGTTGTTGTATATAAGCACTGGTGGGACGTGTGCGTAGGCACGAGGATTCATGTTTCACATTAAACCACTATACAGACATCCATCATAATCCTGAATAAGTAGCCGTCAATGGAGTCCTCTCGATGGGCAATGAAAGCTGGACAGCCACTGACAAGGTGAAAGTCACATCTTCGAAATCCTCTTAACACATTTTCAAATAGGAACTATCCTTGCAAAAATGGCATATTTGAAATCTAAACTACATTCTCATATGAAAAGTGTCGAAATGTCCCCAAATTCCCCAAAACATTCATCATGTGGTCCAGCAGCTGCAGTATTTTAACCTTTTCAGCAGTATTAGTACTTTTTAGCAGAAAAGTAATTTAATTACATTAACTAGTTACTTTGTAACTAATTACACCCAACACTGGTACTTATCAACCTAGCTCACATGTAATTTCTTTATAAATATTATGCATTTTTACCAAGATGGAGCCCATTTTAGATAGTCCTGCATTGGCTTTCGTTTCTTACAAATCAGCACATTTCACATGCAAAAGTGCCTGTTGGTCCTCTTTCAAAAGGCTGCAATTTGGCTGCAGGCACACAGACAGTATCCTGTGAGGGACATTAAACTGTGAACAATAACAGACGAGGCTGGGTGAACAGCTGAGCATGGCCAGGGGAAGCAGACACTGTGTGTGACACTCATAAACTGGGCAACGGAAACACCAACGCATAAAACCTCTGCATGCATGCAGATTCATTTCTCTTGAAAACAGGACACACAATTAAGGAAATGAGAGTGACGACTTTCAGTAAAGGGAACGCAGACAGCGGGTGTTGTGCTTCTTGATCTGAGAGTGAGTGTATTTGTGCACAGTAACACAGATATGGCGTAATCATAATTGTTTGTGCAAAACCCATGCAAATCAGTCAAACAAGCAAACAAAAGCAAAGCCAGTATGCCCTCTGGGTCACAATCATAACACTGTACTTCTAAAGTTTTTCTCAACTAAGAGAACTTCTTGAATTTTGGTACCTAATGTTTTTGTTAAATCTATAAATCAAATTACGACTTAATAGTTTTAGTTCTGCCAGTAGGTAAAATGTATGTGTTAATCATTATTAAACTAAACTCTGTGCCAGTTGTGTGTGCCATGACAATTACAAGCCACTAGATCAAGACTTAATCTGTAGTTACTTGATTGTGTAGGCATACATAAGAAACAGAGGCAAAGCACATCATTAAATATTAGTAGTATACAGTGAACAAAATAATTGTGTCTATATATGTGTAGATATTTGTTGGCCATTTTTGAAGTGCTAACAAAATGTGTTTTTTTTTTCAAGTACCTTTTTTATGGCTTGATTTGATAGTTATGATTCATCACATGGTGGAACCCAGAAGGCAGCGCTGGACAAAAGGTAATATAATATATCGAACTTACCAGCTCTTCCAGGGGGACCAGGTGGGCCTTGGATACCTTTAGGTCCCTGCAGTGGCAAACCAGGGGGACCAGGTGGTCCTACAGAACCAATTTGACCAGGCAAGCCAGGGAATCCTGCATCACCCTTTTGACCAGGAAATCCAGCACTACCAGCAGGACCCGGAAAACCAGGATCTCCTTTAGCGCCTGTAACATAAGACAAACAGTAAATCACTGTAAATCTGCTATGAAAATCACTACAAGGACTCATAACTGGTGTACAAAATTAATATATAGGACACAAAATCTCTACCTTTCAAACCAGGTTGACCAGGCACGCCAGGGCCACCAAAGCCTGGAGCACCTGAGAAAGCAAAAGCAAACAAACAAAAAATGTATTAAGCTACTTTTGCTACACTGAGCACATCCAACATATTCCTCTGTAGACAGTCCTACCTGGTTCACCCTTTTGTCCTGCAGGTCCTGGAATACCATCACGACCAGCAAGACCTTTATCTCCAGGGATGCCGGGTAACCCAGATCGTCCGGGATCTCCTGGCCTGCCAGGTGCTCCATTTAGACCAGCGGGCCCTGGAGCACCATCCAAACCTTTTGAACCAGGGCTGCCAGCTGCACCTTGAAATCCTGGGAGTCCCGGATCACCCTTTGGTCCAGGGCTACCAGTCAAGCCTTGAGGTCCTGGAAAGCCAGGCTGGCCTTTCATGCCAGAGGGTCCAGGAAAGCCTGGAGTGCCTGGTTCACCCTGAGAATTAAATAACAATAAATATATTAAAATATTAAAGCCAACATTCCCAATGTTCACAAAGTAAACACTATATTTTTACCTTTAGTCCGGGATTTCCAGGTAATCCATATCCTGGTAAACCAGGCTCCCCTTTGGGTCCTTGGAACCCCGGTCCACCTGGGGATCCCGGCTGACCAGGTTGGCCAGATTGGCCAAAATTTCCTTTGACTCCAGGAACTCCTAAAACAAAAAATACCTCAGTTTAGCTTTAAGGTTTCAAAAAGTTGAAAATGGTTGTGTTTTAGATACATATGTGAGCAAGGAGATGACCTGGCAATCCCATCTCTCCCATAGCCCCCTTTAATCCTGTGGCTCCTGGGGAACCTGGAATTCCTGGGAGACCAGCATCACCTTTGGGGCCTAAACATGTAATAAAAAAAACACATTAAGCAATCTATTTTTCACAGTATTTGCAGTCTAGCAGTCTATACCAGTCTATATTTCGTTTTGTTGATTGCAGATGCTTTGATGGCTTACATTCAAATATATGTGTGCTTTACCTGGGGGTCCTGGTAGTCCTGGTCGTCCATCTTGCCCAGGCCGACCAGGATCTCCAGAGATACCTGTAATACCCTTTGGTCCTGGTGGTCCACTAAAACCTATATTGAAAATAGAAGACAATTGATGAATCACCAAAATACATTTACAATCAAAAGATTCCTTTAAGATTCTATTAAAATTTGAGCTTTGATTAAGTTTACTTAAAATAAGAGATGGTCCTGGACAGAGAGTGACAAATGACAAATGTATGCAAGTAGTGGTGAATCAGTATATTTGCTGATAAACCAGATAGATTTGTTTAAATAACTAAGAACACCTTATAAATTTGTCAGTGGGATTTTAATATTGCAATGCTAGAGTATAGAAATCTTTAAGGGGACATCGTTGTTGCTTTGGTTTATTTATATAATTTAACAAACAAAATGTTGATCATCAGTGTATGTATTGTAGAAGCTAACAGGTTTGACTCACCTGGAACACCAGATTCTCCTTTTTGTCCTTTTAGTACACTTGCAGATGTGGTTATACCAGGTGGGCCTTGAATGCCTTGTTCACCTTTGTCTCCCTTTAACCCTGGAAAACCTGAACTTCCTGAACGTCCTGGGACCCCATCATCTCCTGTAAAGCAATAGTATGATACATCACTCAACAAGGGACTTTATTAAATTGTTTAAAAAAAAAGTAAGATTACAGACCTTTCGGTCCTGGAAAGCCTTGAACTCCAGGATTACCAGGGTTTCCTTTTGATCCAGGAGCACCCATTGTGCCCATGTCTCCCTTAGTTCCTGTAATAATGATAATGGGTTAGTAGAGAAAGTCCAGGATAAAATAAGCTAATTATATTGCTAATTAGTGGATACTGCTATCAGCACATTACCAGGGAGTCCCGGTAGGCCATCTTGTCCAGGTTGACCTGGACCACCAGGTGGACCAACTGGACCAGGAGGTCCAGGAAGTCCAGAACTTCCTCTGTCACCCTGGAAGCCTGGAGTACTCAGACCTGGGGGGCCTCGGTCTCCTTTTTCTCCATTCGCCCCAGGGACTCCTGAAGTAGAGAAGATGACAATGGTGGGGAACACTACATACAGTAATCGTAATGCTTTAAACATAGTATCATAGTTTGACAATGCTTGTGAGACACACTTCACTTGACACGCATTTGAAGATCACAAAATTATAAATATTTAGACTAAGTAAATAATTATAGGCTGCCAATAAATGATTATAGTTTATAATGCCTAAAATTCTGTGTTCTGTTGCATACAATTCTGCATTAAAATGTTAATTATAAAACAGTTGTATACATACCATTAGACCCGATAGAGCCTGGAGCTCCAGGAGGACCAGGGGGGCCCTGAAGACCAAAAGCAGGAGCCCCCGGGGGGCCACGAGGACCAGGACCACCAGGAAAACCAGCATCACCTAAATTCACAAATGAAAAACTTAGATGATTTGATTTATATAGTTTTCACTATAAATAAATGCCTCTTCAGTGGTGTGAAGTGCAGCATTACTATTTAATTTCTGTTTGAACATGAGGTCATTGTTTACCTTTAGGTCCAGGGGCCCCGTTGAGACCTGGGCGGCCCGGTGCACCAGGGCTTCCAGGGAAACCAGAATCACCTTTAGGACCCGGTCCACCTTTAATGCCTGGTGATCCTGTGGGACCTGGAGGACCAGGCAGACCATAACCAGGATCTCCCTATGGGGAAAAACACACATTGTCAAACTTTAAACTCAAAGCTATTAATTACAATTTCAGTTCACTCATGTATACCCACAATGCACTCTGAGCACAAAAATGAAAACAGATGCATTCATTTCTTCCTTTAAATTTTTATCTAGATTTCATATTTCATATATTTCAATAATTTAAAATATAGCACTTAAAAACATACTACCGTTCAAACTATTTTATCTCGACAAAGAGTGCATTGGATTGATAACATATCACCAAAATTTTTTTACATAATTTAACTGTTTAATAACTGTTTTGTATTTTAAATAAGGGATAATGTACATCCAGCCAGTTGTTATTGCAGAATAAAGCCCAAAGGGCTTATCAGCTGCCCGATGTGAAGCAGAGCACTGTTATTTAAAGCCTTTATTCTGTGAAAACAACTGACAAGATGTACTGTACATTAATCTGCTTAATAAACGAGTACTTGCAACAATGAATAAAACAATGATGATTTGTAGTTCCCAGATGAGACTGTGCTATACGTTTAATTAGTTATTAGTGATTCAAGTAATAACAAACTCAAGTTATTAGTTATCTGGCAATAACCTACCTAATGTCATGATTGACCAATAAGAATTAAGTAGAGCCGCATAAAAATATATTTTAAAATGCTATTAATTCCTTTCATGGTAAAGCTGAATTTCCATTAGCTGTTATTCCAGTCACATGATCCTCCATCTAATATGACGGTTTGGTGCTTCTTTTATTTTTACATGAAGATTTTTTGGGAAGGACATATTTTTACTGTTTTTAGTAAACAGAACATGTTTTTACTGTTTTTATTAATTGCTGAACATGAATATATAAATAAAACCCTTGAATGGTAAATAATAATTTAGAAACTGATATAAATAATCAGGTATAACCTAATGATAACATTTGTAAGTGTGTACTGTTGAAATGTACAAAATTATTATATATTGTATATTGTATATATATATATTATTACATTAAATGTTTCATACTTTGGATCCAAGTAATCCAGGCTGACCAGGCAGTCCATCTAAACCTGGTCGTCCAGGAATGCCAGGTCCACCAGGGGAACCAGCAATACCAGGGAATCCTACAAAATATGGACAACACAGTAAGACATTTGGACAAATCCATATGTCCATAAAACATTATTTGCCTAATGCTAAGTGAGATTCTCATGTGCCTGTTTCATCTAAGCCAATTGATTATTATTTGATAATGTTACTGGCATTTAGGTTAACTAGTTTCTGTAGATCAAATAGTAGAACTTAATACTAGCAATGCCAAGAACACTGATTCAATTCCCAAGCAAAGCAAGAATTGATGTACCTTACCTGCTGTAAATGTACCTTAATGCACTTTTATTTGTTTTTGATAAAAGTGTCTGCGAATTCTGTAAATATAGGTAAGGCTTTGTCCCCCCCCCCTTTTATTGAATGAAACAAATTTTCTGTTTGAAATAATTTTTGGTGAACTGGCAGAGTCAGTTAGTGCTTAATAGCACTGGCAGGAATACATTGTACCTTTAGTACCAGGCGGTCCTGGCAAACCAATACCAGGAAGACCAGGGTCTCCTTTGGATCCAGGCAAACCTGGGAACCCAGGCTGTCCAGGTGGGCCTGAATCACCTGCATAGAAAATTAAACACTCTCTGTTGAACTTTAAATTCCCAATCTGCTCTATGTGCATTCAAAACCACAAAATGTATGCTGAAAAAAGCGTAGTGAAATAAGTAGTTGTTTGTTTTTTGGTTTACCTGGACGTCCTTGTGAACCAGGATCTCCATCTTGTCCTGGTGGTCCACGTTCACCAACTTCTGGCACAGCCAACCCAGGTTCACCTTTCTGACCTATTTACAAAAACGAAAAATAAGAAAATTATCATAGTAGATCACTACCAAACTGAAACTCACCAAGCTACAAGACATTCCTGCTCCATAAGATAATTAGCTGTCAAAAACGACACTTCTCTGAATGGTTTTATCATGTTAATGAATAAGACAATGTAAATTAATTTAGTCTTGTAGGACTGGATCTGCACATGCAGCTACAGAGGATTACTGCCAATATATACATAGACACACTGCTGTGAGCATGTAAGACATGCTGCTGATGTTGCATGAATAAGCATACAGTACATAAATGTCAAAGCCAATAGAGAGGTGCTGGAGATTTAAGGAAAAAACTGCAACTCAACCATATTATTTAAATGTTGAGCAAGAAATCTGATTGGCTGCAAAGTTATCAGAGGGCAATCCTTCTGTGCCATCTAGATTATTAGACATCCTTAAAATAAAGACAATTTTAAAAAGACATTGTATTGCTTCTTACCTGATAGTCCAGGTGCCCCTGGTCTTCCTGAAACACCCTGAATACCTTTTTCTCCAGGAGATCCCTGAGGACCAAATCCTGGGGAACCTGGCAGACCTCTGTCTCCAGGAGATCCTGGTAAACCAGGTTCACCGTTAGGACCTTGTGTACCTTTCAATCCCAAACCCTGTTAAAAAAAATGGCTCAAATTCAGTGGTGAATCAGTATTTTGCAAGGCTGTTAATAAAGTCAAGCAAAGTAGGGTTTCTCATTTTAAATTTGTGAAAATTAGGTTTATGTGAAAGCCACAAAGGGTTAGTTCACACAAAAAGAAAAACTCTGTTATTAATTACATATCCTCATGTTGTTTCAATCCCCTGAAACCTTCGCTCATCTTCAGAACTAAGTTTTCAGGTTATTGGAGCAATATGTGGTTCAGTGGTTCAACTGTAATCATACGAAAGCTCCAAGAACATTTTATGTGGACAAAAAAAACTGCAAATGCGACTCTATTTACCTATATTTTCTCTCTCGCATCATATCAGGGTGTGGGTTTACTAGAGGCAGTATGACATATTGCCATTAGACTCAGAAGCACAACACACAAGCGTTTTATTAACCGTAGTAAAAGCGCACCCTGGTCTGATTGGTAAACATTGGTGGACAAAGTTATTTTAATAGTTTTTTTGGTGCACAAAAGTTTTTTTGGAACTTTGTATGATAAAACCATTAAAGCACTGCAGTCACTTTGAATGTTTTAACAATGATTTTGGTTCCTTTTCTGGATTTTGAACAGTTCAGGACTGTTGCTGTATATGGAGGATGAGAAAGCTCTCTGATTTCATCTAAGACATCTTAATTTCTGTTCCAAACATGAGCAAAGGTCCGAGGCTTTTCAAACTGCACAAATATGATCCCCATGTCACCCTGTAAGATTTCAGTTGTCATATTGTCAGACTGATCGACAATGAAAATGCATCAAACACGGACATGCAAGAAAACTCATCTGGAGTTTGAAGTCATCCATCCATGACTCATTCCCTAACCCAGTGTTTCTCAACCACGTTCCTGGAGGACCACCAGCACTGCATTTTGGATGTCTCCTTTGTCTGTCACACCCATTACAGGTCTTTCAGTCTCTGCTAATGAGCTGATGATCTGAATTAGGTGTGTTTGGTTATGGAGACATGGAAAATGTGCAGAGCTGGTGATTGACCACTTGTTCAAACTTCTTATTTATAATGAGTTTTTTTGGGATAACTTAATTGTTTTATGTTCAATCAACTTAAATTTGTAAAAACAATTAAGTTCGATTTGTGTTGGGACAACATAAAAGGAGTTGTGTGGAACCCTGCATTTTTCACAGCATCTACATCTTACATTTCGGTTACGATTATCGTGCCATCGATTTGGTTTAATTCGATATCTCGGTGCATCACAGTGCATTGGCGATGCTTTCCATAAACAATTTGATATTTTACTTCACAGCACAAGAATTCTTGTATTAAAAAGTATAATTTATAAATACATTTTCTGTGTATTTGTAATACAATTTTGTCCTTTAATACAAGCAGTCAGATATATGTACTGTACCTTTAATTTGACCTGCTCAAAGAAAACACTCTTTTTGAATGTTTCAAATCAATCTCAAGTACATGGACAGCACAACATGAGGATTTAAAGCAAATAAACAAACTCAAATATTATTCTGCTTTTTTTGAGCATTGTCGAGCGAGTTGACAAGCGCCTATGATTGGTCACGTGCTCAACAGAAAAAGCTGCGATTGGCTCTGACGCTCTGGCGCTGTTCACCGATGAGTGACACTGATAAAGGGATGCGGCGATCACAGCTGATACATGATAAACGCGGTGGAGAAAACTCGCTCTGCAGACACGCTCTGGATCCACAAGTATCGATGTAACTGCCGAAAGGAGAGGAAACGTCACGCCAGCAGGTCAAAGGTCCACAGTGAGAGAGAGAGTTTACGGCTTGCACATCTCCACAGCAGTGAAATAGTGGCTTCTGCTTTAACTTCAGTGTCAGTGAAAAACAAACCCACACAGCAAATCCACACTTAATGAATTGTGCAGAGTTTCAGCGTTTTTTAAGTAGTTGGAGCATTTTAATTACTCGCGCTCACCTTCCTCGCCATATACCGCAATATAGCGCATATGAGATAAATGACGTCAGTACATAATAACCGGTTAGGATCTATTACTGAACCCATACCGAATTGTCCGTGTCTGCATCACGGTGCACTGAAGAAACAAATAATTTTGACACACCTAATCCACAGTGGTTGATTCGCCGTTCCTATTGGTTCTTGTTTTGATACTCATCGTAGCTGAAGTCACACTGCAGAAATCTTCTGACACTGACAGAACCTCATCAGAGGGAAAATCAAATCACAACGGCCATTAGGCGGCTGTCAGTGAACATGTCAAACCAATGATCAAAGACCATGGATTTTAGCCTAGGACTACTGGAATATTTTCCCCAAATATGTCTTAGACGATCAAATCAAGGTGGAAATCGCAGTGTGAGCTGGGCTTAAAGTAAAATGAACAAACACTCACAGGTGGTCCTCTGAGGCCAGGTGGACCAGGCACTCCATCACGTCCAGGTCTTCCTTCGAGTCCCGGCAGACCTGGAGGGCCAGGAAAACCTGTGTCTCCTTTATCTCCTCTCACACCAAGAACAGAGAGGGTATCGCCTGGGTCACCCTTCTCTCCAGGGAGTCCAGGGGAACCCTGAGGTCCTGGTATTCCCTAAGGTTGGAAGTAAAAAAGTGATGTACTTCTAAATCTCTCTGAAGTATTTGCCACTTTTATCAAAATCTCAGGTAATTAGCATGGAGAAGACACTTACAGGTGGACCCATGAGCCCTGGCCCTCCCGGAAATCCCCTGTCTCCTTTAGTTCCAGCCACCCCAGAAGCACCTGACATAAAACAAGCACAATATTCAGCTTAAAAGCATCTGTGTTTCATATTAAATAGACATTTAGTCCTGAAAACATGTATAATTATAGATCTTTCTGCATTTCTGTATAAGAATTGTACAATTTTATTATGTAAAACAGGATTGCTGTGTTTACAATATCTGCATGGTACAACTCATAAGGGAGAGTGCTTATTTTTAGTTGCCTTAAATCTTACCTGGAATGCCAGGAGGACCTGGAAAACCTTGGGGTCCTGGAACAGGGTTTCCATTGGAGAAACAATTCACACATGTCTCGCCTTTTTGACCTGCAACATTGGACATTGATAGAGTTTTTCAAACATCTAAAACTATAAGATTCCATCTCAATCAGCTCCCTAGCACCAGAGCTTGTGAATTAGCAGGTCGTGGATACAAATTCTGGCACTTTTCAACCATTAATCAATTATAAATGTTTGCTAGATTGATAAACATAAATAAATAACAGATTCTATTCAGAAAAAAATGTCTATTGTTTGTCGTTATGTTTGGTTCACATGATTCCTGTTTTTCTGAACTTCCATTAAGGGAGCATAGTGAGCATCGATGCGCCCTGATTTTCATGGTGCATTGTGGAACTATCAGGATGTGAAAGTTTCAGTGCACTGAAAGTATTTTGCAATTGTGGCAGCACTTAAAATATCTGACTCGCTGATCAGTGCACTGACAAGTGAACAAGGGAGTGGACTGAGATGCACCCTTAGTTTAGTAGCATACACTAGAAGACAAACCTTTCTGTCCACTATCTCCGGAAAACCCACGCTCGCCCTGCAGGCCTGGAGGACCAGAAGGACCACGATTACATTCCACATCATTGTTGAATGTTCCTGGGGGTCCAGGTGGTCCTTGGATGCCTTTTGTTCCTGTTGGTCCAGGTCTCCCAGGTGGTCCAGGAAGTGAGATGCCAGGCTGTCCCTCATCACCCTTTTCTCCTCGTTCTCCAGATAATCCTTGTGAACCAGGAGGTCCTGGACCTCCAATTCCTATAATAAGGCATTTCTTTCATTCAAGGCCATGTCCAATGTTTTTTCATGCACTCGGACTGTTTAGCATTGAGAAAGAGCTAGATTCTCACGAGAAACATCATCAAAGTCTCAGAAATTGTGTTGAATATTTTTTTTTGTAAGGACAGCCTTGTATGATTATATAGGATTCCTTGTTTGGGCACACAGAAAATACACATAAAAATACAAGGATATAAAGAAAGCTAATTTAATTTAAGTGTTGTGCCTTCCCTTTATTTATCATGATGTTGGAGCTTGCAGGAAATTGGTATACAAAAACTGCATGTGCTCATGATGTTTTAGCTCAGTTTATGATGAATTCAGGAGCTTCATTGTTTTAGGAGAGAATGGTACAGCTTTATCTGTCTTTTAATAATCCAATTAACTAAAGACTCTGTAGTAATACGAAGAATACAACCCTATTCTATACTGTATGTACTCAAGATTAACATGAAAATGGCATAAACTGTGTGTGTTGTGACCACTTTAGGTTGGTACATATGTTTTTCATCTGAACTATTGCTTTAACTGGAAATAAAAACATAAAATTAAAAATACAGTTGCTTAAAAATAACAAAATACTATTAATAATAAAAAAAAGCCTCTTACCTGGAGGACCCTGTGGACCAGGTGGCCCTTGAATACCTACCAAAAGACAAAACTAGATCAAATGCTGACACAGATAACACCGGGAAACATATTCGTATAGATAAACAGTAGAAAAATTTTGCCAATTTCTCTAGGGTTTCCAGAGCTATTACAAGCTATTACATCATAATTTGATAATAAAGAACCATGATTTACCTGTTCTTAAAGAAACACGCCACTTTCTTTGGAAATAAGCAAATTTTACAAGTCACCTGGAGTTAAACAGTGGAGTTTTACCATTTTTTAATCCATTCCGCCGATCTTCAGGTCTGAGCACTTTTAGCTTTGTATAAATCATTGAGTCAAATTAGACCATTAGCATCTCGCTCAAGAAATGAAAAAAAAGAATTTCATAATTTTCCTATTTAAAGCTTGGCTCTTCTGTAGTTACATCATGTACTAAGACCCACAGAATATTAAACAGCGCTGATTCTTAGTTACCTAGCTGGACTATTTTCAGGTGCTGCATAATATCATTGCGCCTGCTGCAAACACGGTACGGCAGCAAAGTTCCTTGGATGACAGCATAGTACTAGCCATATCGGCCTAGAAAATAACAAATTTTCAATCTTCCGTTAGCCTTAGTACACAATCAAAACTTTTTAGATTTTTTTAAATGAGACGCTGATGGTCTAATTTGACTCAATGATTCATGCTAAGCTAAAAGTGCTCCTGCTAAACCTGGAGGTCAACTGAATGTTTCAAAAATTGTAAAACTCAGCTGTTTAACTCTAGGTGAATTGTAAAACAGAAAGTAGTGTGTTCCTTTTAAGCTTGAACTTGACTAGTGTGTAAATACCTTGTAGTCCTCTGTCTCCTTTAAAACCAGGGGATCCTGGCTCACCACGGTCTCCTTTTGGTCCTATTCCACCTACACCTGTGAACTGATCACCCTTGAAACAAAAAGGTTTAGTTTAAAACTAAGAATAAGATATATAAGAATCAGCTCAAAGAATATATCCCAAAATAAAAGTATTCAACATACTCTGTAGGAGGGAGGTCCAGGAGGCCCTTGATCACCTTTCTCACCCTAAAAGTGTTAATAAAAGAATAATGTATGGTTTTCACCCATGCGCAAAACAGGTATGCAAATCTGACTATCTACAAAGCTAATTTGAAACGACAAAACGAACTAGTGAGCGAACTAGTTCTTCATGAACGCTCAGCTTGTCCAGTGTTGTGTTACATTACACTAAGAAATGTTCAGTACTTACTCTAAAACCATCTCGTCCAGACAGACCAGGAGGCCCTTGATCTCCTTTATCACCCTGAGAAAGGGATATGACAAGCAGTGTAAAATATTTCAGCAGTGTAACGCACGTCACTGGATAGAAGATGGTTTGACTTTAAATGCCAAAATGAAAATTGTAGAGGCTACCTTTCTAATTGTGCTTGATTATGGTGATACATTACACATGCGACTTGCTCTATTTTAACAAACCTTGAATCAGTGTACTAAGCTTCTTTAAGTTTGTTACAAATCTCAGCCTCATGTTCTTATGTTTACCCGCCACCAGAGGTCATCCATTATCACTACAGACTCTCACACTACAGTGGGTGTGATTTGGGATTTCTGGATTAACATCTATAGTGATCCTGGAACATCATTCCTGTTCAAAAATGCAATCCATATTTAATACCTACCCCTAAACCTAACCCTGTAGGTTATTCCTAACATTAGAGGGAACTAAGAGTTGGATAACAGTAATTAAGACCCACATATCCCTAACAGTAAGCCTAAACTTAAGATAAACTGTAAACGTATCCTTTAAATCTGATTGGCTGATTGTAATGTTGTTCCAGGATCAACATAGACATTGATCCAGGAACATGTCTTAGATGGTGAAATTACTCTATACCTTACACTACATAGACTATCATGATTTATTGAACTACACTTCCCATGCCCCTTTGCACATTCCCACGCACATTCATGCACACCTGTAGCCAATCAGGATACAATAAAATGAACTCTCAAAACCTTCTGGGCCAAGTATTGCATGTGCGTATCGATAGATTTACTTATAAAGCCACTTCCAGTTCCAGTCCTATGTGAAAACTTTGAGCCTAGCCTAGTCTGAATTTCCATATTTGGCATTATGCTCATGTTTTTACGTCACCCTTTTGTTTTCTCGTTTTGGACTTTGTTAGCACCTCACTCTAACTTCATCCTGTCTTTCAGATGACTCTTTAGCCTAGCCCTCTTGGATTACTAGGCTAACACCTGTTCCAGAACTGAAGTATTCTGTCTCACCTGCATTAATATTTTACTGTTATTGATTTAAGTTATCCACTACATCTCTGACCAAGAAATGTTTGCAGACGGATCCGCACAACTCATTTACACAAATCATAACAATGTTTCGCCTCACAGTGGCGCAGTGGGTAGCACGTTCGCCTCACAGCAAGAAGTCGCTGGTTCGAGCCTCGGCTGGGTCAGTTGGCGTTTCTGTGTGGAGTTTGCATGTTCTCCCTGTGTTGGCGTGGGTTTCCTCCGGGTGCTCCGGTTTCCCCCACAAGTCCAAAGACATGCGCTATAGGTGAATTGGGTAGACTAAAATTGTCCGTAGTGTATGAGTGTGAATGGGTGTGTATGGATGTTTCCCAGAGATGGGTTGCAGCTGGAAGGGCATCCGCTGCATATGCTGGATAAGTTGGCGGTTCATTCCGCTGTGGCGACCCCAGATTAATAAAGGGACTAAGCCGAAATGAAAATGAATGAATGAATGAATAACAATGTTTCATTACAAATGCAAAAACACATACTATCGCATTTTATATGAGATGTTGAGTTGGACATCACCAGCTATTAATAGAAAAAAAAGAAACACTGGCAAATATTTATCTATAAAGCAAGTCTTCTATGTTTTTGTTCTGGCAATTATGTTTTAGTGTACCTTGAATTTATACAGAATAGCTGAATTTTTGTACCATGGGCATGGAATAATTCCACAAAAGGTGTCCCTAAAACTGGATAAATTTGTGTCTATTGGTAAACTGAAACGCATTATAAAGAGAGAGGTAAAAGAGACTAGCTATTGTTTTATAGAGAATATGTTTAAATCTGGCTGTAAATATGAACTTGTTGTTGTTGTGTTGTATTAAAATGCTCTTACTTTATGGTTGCTTCCTTGGTTGCTTCTCTTGTAAAAGAGATTTTGGTCACACTTTACAATAAGGTTTAATTAGTTCATGTATTTACTAACATGAACTAAGTATGAACGATACCTGTATAGCATTTATTAGGCATAGTTCAACATTTACCAGTGCATTCTTAAAATCCAAAATATTTTAATATAAATATTTTTATTAACTAATGTTAAGTAATAAATAAATAGAATAAATGTATTGTTCATGACAGTGAATGCATTAACTTAGATTATCTAATACAACCTTATTGTAAAGTGTTACTGAGCTTTTAAATCACAATGAGACTCTGGATAAATAAAGTAAATAGTATCCATTAATGACAGCTTACCGGATATCCAAGGAGACCTGGTTCACCATCTTTGCCAGGTTTTCCCTTAAAAAAACAAATGCATCACGGTATGAATGCCACAAAATGCTGTTTTGTAATCAACTAAAGAGTTTATTTGCAAAAGCAGAGCCTTTTTATAATTTAGTTTAATATAAAAATTATATATATAAAATTATTTGTGCAAACACCTAAAATATAAACTAGGGGTTTCAGTGGGCTTCAACCTACCCTCTTTCCAGCATCCCCAGGTTCTCCTTTCTCTCCTTTCTGACCCCCTTGTGGACCCTTTTAAAGAAATACAGGATTGTTTTTTTAGAAAAAATAGCCATAGGCATGGATTGACATTTGAGGGTCAAACGCAAAAAAACAACATACGTTTTTATGCTTTTGTTTGGTTTTAATATTTCCTTTATACACCTTCAGTTTGACTTTTAGCTTAGGAGACTGTATAATCCAGACTGTAAATGAGCATATCTCTTTTACAATCTCAGGATAGCATTATAAAAAACTATGCCATAATTATTATTAGGTTATAAGCAATTGTGTTTATTACTTTAGACTGATATCTTTTTCATTCAAATGTTCATTATTAATAATATGCCAATTGGACAAGTAGGCTATAAAACATTCATTTAGGCCAAATTTATCTAAAGAAAAGAGATGAACAGAGACCGTGCATCACTCTTCCCATTCATCAGCACATAGCATAAATGGATGTTTGACTGTTTCTTTTTTTCAAAAGTGTTGAAATAAAAGCACTAAAACATGATTACTGTGCTTAAAAAGACAAATATTAACAAAATTATATTACAAAATAGTCTCAAATGTAAACAAAGGATCTCAGAGATATTTTTGATAAAGAAATGCTTTGACCTTTAAATGTATCTTTTGAGGGGGTTCTTTTGACATGTGCAACAGAAGTAACAATAAAGCTGTGTTGCCTAATTTTTACCAGCAGTGCTTCTGTGAGAGGAACAAAACATGAATTTACATTAAAGCTATGCTACCCCCATGAAAACATCATCATTATTGTTGTAGTCCAAGATGAGAAGTTTATGTATAAAAATATTCCAGTCAGGAATTTTGTTTATTAAACTGCAGCATGATTGCTTATTTACATAATTAAATAAGCAGAAGCCAGCATAAGTTATTTCATTTTTAAATAATAAACAGGTCAAAGTGAATGCCGATTTTTTTGTACCATAATTGTGTAAAACATGAAAGAAAACTTTTAT
>CAIGQW010006673.1:446576-458413 GCA_903798125.1 Danio choprae
GAAGAAGAAGAAGAAGAAGAAGAAGAAGAAGAAGAAGAAGAAGAAGAGGAAGAAGAAGAAGAAAAAGAAGAAGAGAGACAGCCTTACACAAATGAATTGACACATGAATAAACAGTAACTTGCTATGAAAGTCAAAAAACACATAAAAAATGCAAATCAATTTGATATCATATCCTTGACGTCCATTTGACATCCACACACTGATGCCCTTTTGACCACCAAAATAATGGCACGAAAAGTATTAGAATCACAAAACTGAAAGCTTTAATTACAAACTACAAATTTTCATTAGATTTTCTATCCCTACGATAGACATAAACTACCTTGATGTCAAAAACAACATCAAACTGATATCTAACATTGGCATCAAAAAGCGATTACAGGACATACAGTGTTTTTTACACCAATGTTAGATGTCAATCTGATGCCGTTTTGACATAAAAAAAATGACTTAACATTATTTTCATGTTAAACTGCAGCCTGTTATCAATTCAATGTCAACATTTAAGTTTATACATGATCTAATATTACCTAAATATGTGAGTACTTACTATTATTATTAGAGCACTTACTATTATCAATGTAGTACATACTACTATTAGATTGATAACACCATCAATATTTTATTTGTACACAGATATTGGCAGGTAAGTAAGCAAATTATTGGAGTAAAATTAGGTGAGCTTAAAAAAGCTCCAAACGAAAAGGCTGCAAACCCTAAACTGAAGACCATATTGAGATATTGCTCAAGTAACAGACATCTACATCTTGGGGAAAGGGAGGTGGGGGCAAATCAATGCTAATGTTTTAATAGAAAGATACATTTAAATTAATTTTAATATTTTATTTTGTCTGCATACCTTAAACTCCTCTATGTGTGACGTGACTATAGCACTAGTTTTGTCCTCTTGCTATGATTATGAACAGTGTTCAGATTTATACGATTTATATTACTATACCTCAACAGACCTACCTGCATGTAGGTAGAAATTAGCATTGTGTAGGGACCCTGTGTGCTGGAACGTAGCTAAATAATAACGTAGATAAATATTTGATTGTGAAATAAATAAAAAAACACTCACCTTTCCTCCTTTCACTGAACTGCAGTCACATTTGGATTCAGTCCCACAACCATGGCATGCCTAAAAATCAAACACAAAATACATTTATTAATAATATTCACCTGTAAGTCTTGAGATTTATTTAATTTTTTCAGTCAAAAGAAGAAAACATGAGCTCAGATAAATCAGGGACTAAGCCGAAGGGAAAAAATGAATGAATAAATGAATGAAAAAAGAAAATATCTAAATAAATGTTTCTTTTTATCACACTTTATTTACTTTAACTTAATTAACATAACTTATAATTAATATCAATACTTTTTTCCCCTCAAAATGAATTTTATCTCCAGCACTGAGCTATAAATCTCCACTTCAGCAAAACACACCAAACATAACATTGTATTCTACATAATAAAAGTTAGAAACAGTATTTTCCCCTAGCTATTTACAGTATTTTGTGAATTAATAAAGAGATCCCCAAAATCCTTTTTGTAAAAACCTTCGACTCTAAATAAAGTATGACAAATAAAATTAAATAAAAAATAAGAAAGAAACACATTCGAACTTCACTTAATCGAGTGTTTACATTTTTTGTGGTAGAAATGTATGCAAACAAGCACATTTTTCATTAAATAATGATTTTGCACATTTAAACATAACATGTTAGAAAACGGTTTGTAATTCTTAACACAATTAATTAATTGTAGAAGTATTGTTGTGATTATTCATTCATTCATTTTCCTTCAGCTTAGTCCATTTATTAATCTGGGGTCGCCACAGCGGAATGAACCGCCAACTTTTCCAGCATATATTTTACACAGCAGATGCCCTTCCAGCTGCAACCTACTTCACACACATATACACAGTTCAACACTATCAATAGTATCAATACTACGGTCAATTTAGCTTATTCAATTCCCCTTTAGCGCATGTGTTTGGACTGTGGAGGAAACCGGAGCACCCGGAGGAAACCCACACCAACACGGGGAGAACATGCAAACTCCACACAGAAATGCCAACTGACCCAGCCGGGACCTGAACAAGCAACCTTCTTGCTGTGAGACGACAGTGCTAACCACTGAGCCAATGTGTCGCCATTGTTGTGATTACTATTAGGTCTACTATTATTTGTTTCACTATAAAGTGTCTTATTTAATTTTTTTTAATGTAAACTACAATATCATTTGACTACAATCTTCATAATGTAATCTTGTTGACCAAAAGTAAATGCAAATAAAAGTTTTTAGTCTAGAATAAAAGAATAAATTGTGTCAACTACAGTAGTTACATGTTTACATGACACACTGACTCCTAGTGGCGTGAACAGGACATCGCACACAACAGATAGCTTTATGCTTCTGACAGATGGAGACTTCACTACATCATCTGAAATATTTATTACAAAAAATACTTTAATAAGAGAATAAAATACGAGAACATTATACGTTCAAATAGAAGTTAATCTTCAGTGGATTTGGTACAAAAAAGAACTCAGTGAAATGATTGCAAAATGATGCCAATAGCATTATATAAGAGATGTTTATTGTTGACACATTGTGATAAATTGACTATTCACAAAGGATTGTAGACGCTTTCTTTTTGCACCATTGAAGAACCAAAAGTATTCCTAAAATATGCACTAGATGGCGCTATATGACATATCTTATATTATATATTATATTATTAAATAACCACACCTCAAATAAGGACCACCCAAATAGAAATACTGCAGTTCAAATAACAGAACATTAAGGCAAGGCAAAGTTAATGAAGTTAATGATTAACTTATTAATTTTATATTAACTTCAGCAACAAAATAATTAAAGGAAAAGTTCAAGTGTTTTTCATTCTTCTGTTGAACATAAAGGAAGACATACTGAAAAAACTGAAAATACTGTTGGGGGGGGGAGAAGCCACTGACTTCTACAGTAATCTTGTGTTCCTACTATGGATGCCAATGGCTGTTTCCCCCCCAACATTCTTCAGAACATCTTGTTTTTGTGTTTAACACAAAATTTATTTATTCATATAAAATAAAAATAAAAATAAAATTTATTCAGCAAGTAATCAATAATAATAATAATAATAATAATAATAATAATAATAATAATAATAATAAGAATAATTTTATTTGCATATCACATTTCATAGATAAAATGCAACTTAAAGTAATTCACAAACATAAAAAAAAATTAAAACCAACATCAGCATAAGGTAATCAAAGATTCAACAAGTATAAACAAATATACAGAACAAAGTACGCACAAAAAAAACAAATAAGGAAATACAAGCAATACGCATATTAAAGAGAAGCCATATAAAAGCAAGTGGAAATAAATATTATGTCATTTTCAGCATTATGTGATTCCTAAAACCACATCTTTAAAACAATGATCCAATCAAAAATATAAAACATACATTTTAAACTTGACTTTATCCTAAATTAAATTAAATGTATGCAAATTAGTGCACGTTTCAAAATAGAATGGCTCATTTGCAAATTTAGACATTGAAACACTTCAAATTATCTGCCAGCTCAATAATATATACACTGACTTTTACTGAAACAAATATACAAAAATCCCACACACAAAAGCGCTCACAGGGTTTAACAGACAAATATAGGACAAATCTGAATTGATATAATAATAAGACTTCAGTATTTAAGATCAAAGTATTCTATCCTCATAAAAACACAACATAAATCACTGACAAATAAATATCATATCAGAATCGCATGATTCGCATCCAATGTGGAATACAGCAGTGCAACATTAAAAGAGCATCTTATGACCTGCAGAAAACACAGATTCTGACAAGCATGTGTGTGTTTGACTCAGCAATCATTCTGCTGCAAAATAAAGGAGATGATCAGTGTCCAATGTGCTTACTTCACAAGGGTATGAGACATAATTACAGGATCTATAAACGTTTTGAATAAAAATAAAGACTTTTTAGATTTTTTGACTTTTTGAATGTACATGAGGGGGCAACACGGTGGCTCAGTGGTTAGCACTGTCACCTCACAGCAAGAAGGTCGCTGGTCGAGTCACGGCTGGGTCAGTAGTTGGCGTTTGCATGTTCTCCCTGTGTTGGCATGGGATTCCTCCAGGTGCTCCGGTTTCCCCCACAGTCCAAAGACATGCGCTATAGGTGAATTGGATAAACGAAATTGGCCGTAGTGTATGAGTGTGTGTGAATGCGAGAGTGTATGGGTGTTTCCCAGAACTGGGTTGCAGCTAGAAAAAGGGCATACACTGTGTAAAAATATGCTGGATAAGTTGGCGGTTCATTCAACTGTGGCAACCCGTGATGAATAAAGGGTCTAAGTTGAAGGAAAATGACTGAATGAATAATAATAATAATAATAATAATAATAATAATAATAATAATAGTAAATAAAATATTAATATTTTTATATTACATTTATTTTATTAAAATATAATTTTATTAAATTTAATTATTATATTTATATATTTATAGATAGATATTAGTCTTTATTTAATACATTTCACAGTTTCAATATATTTAATACATAATAAAACCAATACAAATTAATTAATTAATTAATTAATTAATTAATTAATTAATTAATTAATTAAATCTTCTTACCTCCAACTTATATAATATATAATATAATATAATATAATATAATATAATATAATATAATATAATATAATATAATATAATATAATATAATATAATATAAAAATCCCCAAATTTCATTAAGTCTTGAACTTGAACAAGCATTCCTTTAGTAACTGTTTTAGCATTGTCTAGCCTCTAGAGTGCAGAGTTTAGATTCATAGTGAAAGTGGGAGCAAAGCTCAGTGTGTGTAGATTTGTGAAGAGAGGAACAGGGCCACCCGCTGGAGGATATTAAGCAGTGCAACAATTCATCCAGAAAGGCAAAATGCTAATCCCAGTCTATGCTCAGTGGATTAACTGACCCCGAGTGAAAAATGGCCTGAGGACAAGTGAATGCTGGGAGCAGACAGAAAAGAGCGGCAGCAGACCACGAGTAATGCGTGAGTCTGAATAACTCAATTAAACAGTCTCACACACACACACACACACACACACACACACACACACACACACACACACACACATAGAAACACCTTCAAAAGCAAGAACAAGGTGATGATGATGGGACGTTTTGGTTTGTTATGCTGAATTAATCCTAGAAACGGACAAGAACACCTTTAAAAATAAATATAAATTGAACTGATGACTGGGTCTGTTATATTAGCTTGTTGCAGCATAAAATGTTAATAATTTGGAAAAAATGAAGATTTACTGAAAGAAATGAAGCATTCAGATAATAAAGAGAAAAATAAAGTGCAATAAGTGAGTTTGTCTCTCGATCTAGACATTCCACACATCATTTTTACGCGGATTTACACAGACATGATTTTTTTATATTGTAAAAACTGTACATTCTATACATCCTGTATTTTTACGATGTCAAAAAACAATACTTTGTGACTCTGGATAAACTTCTGGGGTCAAATGCAGATTTAAATGTACTGCTGGGATTCGACATATCAAAGGTTCAATAAATATATGCAAATTATGGTCATTGAGAAATAAGATCACAATGGGAGTTACGATTTAATTATCCATTCATTAATTTTCCTTCGGCTTAGTCCCTTTACTCATTAGGGGTAGCCACAGCGGAATGAACCGCCAACTTATCCAGCATATGTTTTATACAGCGGATTCCCTTCCAACTGCAACACAGTACTGGGAAACATCCATACACACTCATTCACACACATACACTACGGACAATTTAGTTTATTCAATTCACCTATACCGCATGTCTTTGGACTGTGGAGGAAACCGGAGCACCCAGAGGAAACCCACGCGAACACCGGGAGAACATGCAAACTCCACACAAATATGCCAACTGACCCAGGCGGGACTCGAACCATCTTCCTGTGAGGCGACAGTGCTAATCACTGAGCCACCATGTCACCCCGATTTAATTACTATTTTATAATATGCTATCATTTGTTGTCACCAAAAATATTCAGTTTATGATCTTCGCAATATGTCATTATTGTAATTATCATGACATCCATAGTAGGAACAAAAATATGGAAGTCAGTCACCCTTTTTGTTTCAGAACAGAAGAAAGAAACTCAAACAGGCTTGGAACAAGTGAAGATTGAGTAAATGATGGCAAAATTTTGGGTGAACTATCTCTTCAATATATTTTGAAATCAGCATTATTTGTTGGATAATCTGAAGTGTTTCACACATTTTATCTAAACACAAATACTTGTTTTTATGGTTTATGAGGACTCTCCTTTGTCGTTATGTATTTTATACTGTAAAAACAGCTTATTATATTGCCTTACCCCTACACTACCACACACACAAATTTTAAACATCCACGCTAACACTAAACATATACGCCAAAGTGCTTATTTAGGTTCTGTGACCATTTTGAATCCCTTTAGTGTTCACTAACTCTCTGAAATGTGCCTGCACTTCTCACACTGTTTAACCAAAACACATGAAATGTTTTTTTCTCTCCAGGCACCGTTAAGCAAATAACAGTGTGAATAGCAGATTTCACCACATTCCTTGTCCACAGTTACTGCTGGATTTTCATGACTTCAAGGTCCATGAGATGAGAAAACAGAAACAAAGATTCCCAAGAAAGCTCCTCTTAAACATGTTTTTAGGGCACAACTCTTTCAAATCTAATGAGGCAGAAAGCACCTCCCTCTAAAGTCCTGCGATGCTTCTGCCCTGGAATTCTTTTATTCGTATTCCTGCAGAGCTAAGAAAAGACTGACCTTCGACCTCCACCAATTAACCAGCTGAGGCCCAGTGGTTTGAGTGGGGGGCAGGTGAGGGGGGTAAAATGCCTACTAAAGTATTGCCAGAAAATTATCTTATTGCACCACTGCTCTGTTTAAACCACAACTCAGAAAATAACAACAAATTGCTGCTCACTCAATTCAAACACATGCTAAAGTTCATAGCTGTGGCCTGATGATCCCAAGAGTTTAAAGGGAATCCCAAATGGGTCTTAATGACAGATATCCATGCTTAAATACTTAATTAATTATTTGTTATTTCTGTACACTCCTATTCAAAAGTTTGGGGTCAAAAAAATGATTTCATGGAGCAAGGACAATTTAAATTAAAGAGTGAAAACGGAAATATACAATATGCACAAAAGATTAAACACTTTTCAATAATGTTAATAACAGGAAATGAATCATATACTATTAGTTTATGAAGGACTGTGTGAGAACACAATAAAACATTATTTTAAAACATATATACAACATAGAACATTCATTTTCTTTTCGGCTTAGTCCCTTTATTAATCTGGGGTCGCCACAGCAGAATGAACCGCCAACTTATCCAGCATATGTTCTATGCAGCGGATGCCCTTCCAGCTGCAACCCATCACTGGGAAACATCCATACACACTTATTCACACTCATACACTACGGACAATTTAGCTTACCTAATTCACCTATAGCGCATGTCTTTGGAATTGTGGGAGAAAATGGAGCACACGGAGGAAACCCACGCCAACACAGGGAGAACATGCAAACTCCACACAGAAATGCCAACTGACCCAGCTGGGACTCGAACCAGCGACGTCCTTGCTG
Source organism: Danio choprae (assembly GCA_903798125.1). Taxonomy (NCBI): domain Eukaryota; kingdom Metazoa; phylum Chordata; class Actinopteri; order Cypriniformes; family Danionidae; genus Danio; species Danio choprae. The sequence continues at coordinate 454,279 of CAIGQW010006673.1, forward strand.
TGAGGCAACAGTGCTAACCACTGAGTCACCGTGTCGCCCTGTAAAAATTATTGTTTATGCATAATAATATCTTTAAAATATCTGTTATTAGTATTTATTAAATAATTGTTTTTTATATCAAAGTCATTTTGTACTTCAATAATTCTTGACTTTTTAAATTACTACAGTCAAGATGTCCAACCAATAATAAAAATAACTAAGAATTAAAATAACTTCTGGATATCTGTAATTATACAATTAACAGACATTGGTATTTATCATAGTAAAACATATTTATTATTACTATACAACTTTTATAAACTAAACTAATGTACTGCTTATTGATAGTCATTACATTTTTAGTCGTTAAATTAAGGTTAAGGGCTGTAAAATATATTCATGCAAAATAAGGCATTAAAGGGATAGTTCACGCAAAAATGAAAATGTACTCGCCTTTTACTCACCCTCTAGTGGTTCTAACCCTTCATGAGTTTCCTTTTTTACTGTTGAACACAAAAGAAACCTGTAACCATTGACATCCACAGTAGAAAAAACAAATACTATAAAAAGTCAATGGTTACAGGTTTCCAACATTTTTCAAGATATCTTCTTTTGTGTTCATCATAGAAAAGACACTCAAACAGGTTTGTGACAAGTGAATGTTGAGTAATAATGACAGAATACTCAGTTTTGGGTGAACTATCCCTTTAATATGTGCTTTATAATTACTAATAAACAGTCAATAGTTAATAATCAGCTAGTTAGACTTGGAAAGGAAACTGGTTCTCATACTAAAGTGTTACCGAAAACCCTACCGGTGGGTCAGTCTAGCACAAGCAAGTTATCTCATCAAAGAAGAACCTCATATCATAACACTGCACGCAAATGGCAGAGTATGACTGATCATTATATTTGAGGATCAGATCGGCTGTAGAATTTCTGACATGAATGTGGGAATCAGGTCAGTGAAGCGTGGCTGATGTATTGTGCATCACCTTTGTGCAGGACCAGATTCAAAACAGTTCACACAAGTGCTGCTGATAAGGAGGATCAAGACATCTCTCACACACTGACAAAGAGAGAGAGACTGATGGTGTGTGTGTGTGTATTCATGATCTCAGACAGCAGAGGAGGCTCTTGAGTCAAAACTATCACTCCAACACTTAACAAATCCAACAAATAATGCTGATTTTAAAATATATTAAAGGGATAGTTCACCCAAAATTTACTTGCCATCATTTACTCAACCTTCACTTGTTCCAAACCTGTTTGTGTTTCTTTCTTCTGTTCTTGTTTTCATTGACTTCCATTGCATGTTTTGTTCCTACTATGGATGTCAGTGACTGCTTTTCTCCAATATTCCTCAGAATATCTTGTTTTGTGTTTAAGAGAAGAAAGAAATTCATAGTTTCATTCTTCAAATGTGTCATTTTTGGGTGTAAAACATAAAATAATTGTATTTTTTTCATGCAACTCTTAATATTTAGGCTGTTTGTCTTTTTTATAAAGTGTTTTCTAGGTCTAACGGGGAAAAAAACTATAAAACACCTTTAAGTGATTCTTATTAACATTTTATAAATTTCCTTCTTACTTTTTAAAAGACTCTTTACTCAAAATTAGATTTTTTTTCTTCTGCATTTAGTCATAAATCTCACTTTTGCAGCATTCACATAAACCACACTTTACAGTTTTATATTTATTGATTTTCATCATGTTTATGCTGATGTCCATATATAATTTGGCTGATTATTAATAGTTAAAAAAAAATTAATTCTGGCTGTTTGCAGTGTTTTCTGAATTATGGCATGATAAACAGGAACCCAAAATCCTCTCTGTAAAAAACAATTGACTCAAATCAACCAATGCTTAGATATCTGTGCTAGAAATGTATGCAAATCAGTGCATATTTATAAGGGGTATGAATAATTGAATATGAATAAATTCAGGCTTGACTTTATATATGGAATATTTGGATATTTTTAAATAAATTATGTTATTGTAGAAAAAACATATTTGCATTTGTTAATGTAATCAATTAGTGAAAATACAATAACTATTAGCAAATTTTTCTTACTCTATTCACCTTGCCTTAAACACAAAATAAGATATTTTGAAGAATGTTGGAAACAGGTAGCCATTGACTTATTCATTCATTCATTTTCATTTCGGCTTAGTCCCTTTATTAATCTGGGGTCGCCACAGCGGAATGAACCACCAACTTATCCAGCATATGTTTTACGCAGCGGATGCCCTTCCAGCTGCAACCCATCACTGGGAAACATCACACTCATTCACACACACACACTACAGACAATTTAGCTTACCCAATTCACCTATACTGCATGTCTTTGGACTGTAAACCCACGCAAACACAGGGTGAACATGCAAACTCCACACAGACATGCCAACTGACCCAGCCGAGGCTCGAACCAGCGACCTTCTTGCTGTGAGGCGATCGTGCTACCCACTGCGCCACCATGACGCCCCTGCTATTGACTTACTATGGGGGAAAAAATCAATGGCTACCTCGTTCCACAGAAGAAAGAAACTCCAACAGGTTATGATGAACAAGTGGAGAGTCAGTAAATCCTGACAGAATTTGCATTTTATTTTTGGTTGAACTGTGCGACTCTTTACAAACTGAACAGATAAAGTTATCAACATCTCATAATACACACATTTCCCAAAAGAAAGTTACATTGGCATGTTTCCCGTATCTCACGGGCAGTAAAAACATCAGAGAAGGCACAATATTTACAGAAATGATCATCCTAACCTGCACTTGTTTAAAACTCAACTATGTCAACATGTCCAGGTGCACCGAATGCGATTTTGCTGTGAACGTGATTCTCTCTAAATATTTGCAGTATATATATCAGTATAAAGCAGTTTATGCAACAGCAGCTGTGCTCATGAAACATCTTGCTCTTCTTTTCACCACTAGAGCACGCAAAAAAAAAGAAAAGAAAGAAAAAACAGGGCTTCTGTATCCAGCGTAATGGTCAATAGATCTAGGCTGCTGTATAAACAAATCCATCTGGGAATCAGCTTTCATTTGTAATATCAGAGTAACGTTAAGGAGAAAAACAGAAATTACAGTGAGGTTTGGATAGTGGGAGAGAAGCGAGTGGACGTGGACTGGCACTCCAGTGATTGTGAGACAAGTTCTCACCTGAGCTATAATCTGGAGATCTAATTCTATCTCCCTCCGAGCGTGTTCAAACCTGCATGCCATGCGCATGAATCTAAAACTGCAGGGCTCGAATGAATTACATCTTCAAGCACTCTTCAACTTTTTTAGATTTAAGCAAAGGCAATAGCTGTGGCGGGATGATCTAGGACAAACTCTTTTTTTAAAAACAGTCATCATTGAAAAACTTATTAACAATAGTGAGTAAAAAATATTTTTGATGTTATTGTTTTCTCTTCCTTTGACAAAGTGTTCAAACGTTGAGTGTTGTCACAAGGCAAGAGGAGGATAGATGGTGAAATGCCACAGATGCCGGAGCATTATTGGAAAAGCACTGATGGGCTAAAGACAACAAGATTAAATACTGCAGTACATTTGTATACTTATTAAACAACAACAACAACAACAACAACAACAAAAGGCTCTAACTTGTGAAATTAGGGTGAAGATATCCCATTGTTGTGTCTGCATCAAATTACATTTATAAATTGATTTGTAGTAGATTTAATGCCTGAAATAACAATAAAATCTATATTATTGCTTTTGATTATTATTATTAATAATATTATGTATTAATACTTTTATCTATATAGTGTTCATGCACAGCTGTGTTATATTTTAAATTAAATGATTAAAATGCTGACAAAGAGGTAAAAAAAATAGGTTTGAAGGACACAAAAAAGTTAAAAAACAAATATAAAGACAAATATAGGCAGTTATCAAAAATCAAAAAAGAAGAAAAAACTATTCATTATATTTAATAATTCTAAATAATATTCATTATATAAAGAGCAGCACAGTGGTGCAGTGGGTAGCACATTCGCCTCAAAGCAAGAAGGTCGCTGGTTCGAACCTCGGCTGGGTAAGTTGGCGTTTCTGTGTGGAGTTTGCATCTTCCCGTGTTGGCGTGGGTTTCCTCCGGGTGCTCCGGTTTCCCCCACAAGTCCAAAGACATGCGGTACAGGT
>CAIGQW010006673.1:494657-522888 GCA_903798125.1 Danio choprae
GCGATTGTGCTACCCACATCGCCAGCGTGAGGCCCCTATTGCAAAATAAGGTCACACATTTTTCCTGTGAAATGAAAGGAAACAATGGGGATTGATGCAGAGAATGGTGTCATTTGTTCCTGCTCTTATAGGATCCATAAGCTCTGGCTTTGTGTTACAATCAAGACTGGTAAGAAAATATTCACCTTTTAACATTTGTTCACTTACAAACTCAGATCAGATGATGAAGTTTAAATCCTTTCTGGCTAATACTCTCGAACAATGCCTTTCCTGAGAATTAGGTCACTTGGTATTTAAGTGGTCTCATGTGGCTGTTCAAACATATCTGACCACATGAGAGTCTACACACTAAAAAATGTTGGGTTGTTTTAATCCAATGTTCGGTCAAATAAAGACAAACCCAACAGGTCATAAAATGTCATTTAAATTTAATAATAAAAAGACAACAATGTTGGTTTCGTCCACATTTAGACTAATGCTGGGTTAAAACAATTCCAGCATTATTTAGAGTGTAGACAGGGATAACAATCTGGTTAAATGTGTTTTTGACCACCTCTGGAAGTTCTTGAATGTGAAGAAGCCTAAAAGTTTCATACTCTCTACTTTCTTATTTAGCGCCGTTCTCTTGTCAACAAAAACACATCTTAATATCAGGTGTAAACAGGGCTGTTTGGATGGATTGTCGACCAATAGATGGATAGACCAATAGATTAAGACATGAATAGATTAGATAGATTGGTTGATTGACTGATAAATTGACAGATGTTGAGTTTTGTTTTTAAAATATTTCACAAAAGTATTTTTCCATTAACAAAAAAATGCTGTATAAATAGCATTAATTATCTCATCACCCTGTTGATAGGACCTCATGTCTATGCTTGTGTTGCTTTGGGCGTCACAGTCTGTTGGTTGGAAATAAGCTCTGCTGAAACCAGGGGTTGCCATGGGCAAAGGATTTACTTAGTTACAGACCCCAATCATCTCACTAGCACGCAGGCCACGGGGAGGTTTGAGCAGCGCACAGCCTGAGGTGCCAGGAGGAGCAAGAGTGGAATGACATCAATAGACTTTAAATGGCTAGAAATCAGAACGGGAGTGTGATGGATCTGATATTGATCACTGACATCTGTAGGGCCCTGGAACAAAAATAGAGATAAAAAACAGAGCATGTTTGTGTTTTTCAGGATGGGTGATTTTCACCTGATTGAGGGCTCACGCTAAGACTTGTTAACAGAAGTTTGAATGTCAGAATGTTTCCTTCAATCACCCACTCCGCATTCCTTTGTATCTGTCCATTTCTGTATGTTGCGTTTTCCCAGCTGAAGGAAATGACTTGCCTGGAACTCTAAACTTCCACAGTATTAATATCCATTAAGAGTCGTCTTTCTCTAAAGCCTTATTGACTGTAAATATTGACATTGAATTGTACCCAAAAGCCAATGGGGGAAAACAGCTTTCATGACACAACAAGCTGTTATATGTTTGGAATTTTCCCTCTAAACAGATCTCAATCATTATAGATGTAATGGAAAGCCAGGGAATGGCTTAACACCTGTGAAAACATAATACGATGGCACGGGATTGGTTGTAAATATCTATCTTAAACTGAACACATTGATTTTTTTCTCAAGTAATTTATAATCCACAGTGTTATTTAATTAACCCATGAGGGAGCAGAGAATACACACACACACACACACACACACACACACACACATACACACACACACACACACACACAAAAACATAGATCTAAAAGATGTATATTTTTAAACTGCTTTAACTACTGTTCTCTATTTAGAGCGCTTCCACTTCTGTTGTCATGTTAAAGACTTTCCTGAAATAGATAAAGTGGATTGAGGCAAAGACATTCTGAGCTACTGTTTCACGTACCTCTTTACTTTCTTTGACCTTTGCTCTCCCTTACATTTTCTCATTCATCAAACATGCTTTCCGTTTCCTTTGGAGTTCTTTGTGGATTGTGGATTTTTTGCTAGTTTCAGCACAGAGCAGCTATCTCATCATGTCCTGCGCCATGTTGTTTAAATAAGAAATTCATTTGCACCCAATTGTGCATCCATGAGTGTGTTGGTCTGAAATTGAGTTGTGTTAAGGTACATTGTTGGCACGCTGCTATTTTGAGGCAACCATTGACCAACTAAAAGCTGGTCTAAAGTCAGTGGCGCAGTTTTGTTGTTGTTGTTGTTGTTATTTAAAGAATGCATTAGTGATAGGTGGCACCAAAGTGCACGCACACATTGCTTATCACACACATGCGCAGCAGCACAATAATATATTTAAATATAAGAAATTAAAGGATTAAAATGTAAAAGATTATTATTGTCTACATAAATATATAAAAACGATATCACCTCCTATGCCTTCTCCTCAGGGGGCTTTGGTGGAATCTGTCATTTCGTAGATGGTCTACTCATGCAGTTTTAACCCCCTATTCTTCTCACTATTGAAGCATCCAGTTTATCTGCTTCCAAAGTCTGCCATGTAAATGTGCCATGATGCGAACACAACTCGCTTTGAAAGGGAATTGGAGATGAGACTTTGACTGGTTTAATGCTCATTATATGACCAAAACACACCTATAACTCATTCAGAGCATAAGGATAACCCTTTTAGACCATGTGCCAGGTGTAGCGACCATTTTTTATATCCTTGAAATAGGAAAAGTGGATTCGGACATGCCCTAAGTGCACCTGTGCCATGTGCTTAACAGCATGCTCTTAGGTAGTTTCTCTGTCCATCAAACCTGTTTTATTTAGCTTTCTGCAAGTATTTTTTATGGTTTTCTTGTTTACCAAACTTATACATTTATTCACTAACTAAAATCTCCACTAACATTAGGAGTCAAGCTTCATTGCATTCTAAAGATATAGATGAATTGCCTTTTTCTGATATTTTCTACATTGTTTGGGAAAAGTCTGTGGTAAATGGAACACATCTCAAAAGTATTGCATAAATAAGCTGAATGCATCACTAAATTGCCAGCCAAACCTAAGCTAGCTTGCTTGTGACAGGCAACAGGCATGCAATTTTGTGGAAATCAGAAGATAATGCTTGCATTCCATGTGTGCAGATTTCTGTGTGGGCCTGCCAATGATTCATCTTATACTGATGGTTATCTTTCAGAGGTCAGTTAGCTGAATATGCCTTTGATAACCTGAACTTGCAATACGGTAATTGTAATTGTAGTTTTTCTTTTGTTATGGGTTAAGGTCTGAATATGGTCTGAATAAGGTCTGAAAATTAAAGCCGATTATTTTAGATCCCTGGAATAAATATGGACAGCCTAACACTGCTATTAATCACTCATCCACTACTATTTTTGTGCAATCAGTATAAATGCCTTAAATAAATGTTTTAAACAGTATTTTGTCAAATTATTAGCCATCCTGTGAATTTTTAAATCTATTAACAATATTCCCCAATTGTTGCTTTATGGAGAGAAGAATTTTTTTAAACTCATTTTAAACATATATATTTATTATGTTTAAATAAATGAAAACTAGGCAGCACGGTGGCGCAGTGGGTAGCACAATCGCCTCACAGCAAGAAGGTCGCTGGTTCAAGCCCCGGCTGGGTCAGTTGGCATTTTTGTGTGGAGTTTGCATGTTCTCCCCGTGTTTGCGTGGGTTTCCTGCGGGTGCTCCGGTTTCCCCCACAATTCCAAAGACATGCGGTATAGGTTATTTGGGTAAGCTAAATTGTCCATAGTGTATGAGTGTGAATGAGTGTGTGTGGATATTTCCCAGTGATGGGTTGCAGCTGGAAGGGCATGCACTGCGTAGAACATATGCTGGATAAGTTGGCTGTTCATTCCGCTGTGGTGACCCCAGATTAATAAAGGGACTAAGCCGAAAAGAAAATGAGTGAATGAATAAATGAAAACTAATTTTTCATTTATTCATTATCCTTCAGCTTAGTCTCTGATTTATCAGGGGTCACCACAGCAGAATGAACCGCCAACTATTCCAGCATAAGTTTTACGCAGTAAATGCCCTTCCAGCTGCAACCCAGTACTGGGAAACACCCATACAGGCTCACATTCAGACATGCACTTATACACTATGGCATGTCTGTGGGGGAAACCAGAGCATCTGGAGGAAACCCAGACACATAGGGGGTGAACATGCAAACTGTACATAGAAATGCCACCTGGCCTAGCCGGGACTCAAATCATCAACCTTCTTGCTGTGAGGCAACAGTGCTAACCACTGAGCCACCGCATAATAGTGCGGTGAGAGTGCATAATATTTATCAGAATACTAATATTCAGCTTAAAGTGCAATTAAAAAAACTTGACTGAATTGAGACTGACATAAAGAGCCCATGACCAGCTGCAACCCCCATGGTTTTGGAAACCAAACTGAAAAAGGTCTATTTTGTTTATATCTGACCAACATAAAACATTACAGTGCTCGTTTAAAAAAAAAAAAAGGTTTATGCATATTTGCGTGTGAACGTGTTTGTGTAGCTTGGAATGTCTGAAAGGGTCTCTCTTGTCATGGCCAGTGACAATCATTTGTCAGATTTCAGATAATCAAGAAGATAAACAGCTTTTCTTAAAATGTCAAACCAAAGCCTGCACTGATGAACATACACAAAAAGCAAGGTGAGCACACATTTATTTTTCTCTGTCCTCTGTGAAATGAAGGAACATAAGCACATATAAACACATGTACATGTGTCTGCACGTTAGCACAGGTTCATGCATTGATGAGGCTCTCGGCTTTAGAAGGGGCCTCATCGCACTGTCATTAACCTCAAATGCCAGAAAGTCAACCGGGCAAAGAAAGGCCCCCTCAGTATTGAAAACCAAGAGTAAAACTCAACATACCTTTCACAACAGCACATCAGCCCCTGTCATTCTACACCTTCAATCTGAAGCAGAGCCAATCACCTCTAATACTTGCTTACACCTTCATGTCAGCATTCAAATCAGCCGTATATAGAAGTGCCTTGTGTGTTTAAATCTGCCTAATTACATACTATACAGTTTGAACCAGCTCACACAACATGCATATCAGCAAAGGTTATCCTAGAAAAGGGCTTCTCAATGTCCCAATTTAAGGGTCCAATTCTGAATTATCATCAATATCAAAGAAACAGAAAAAATAACAAAACTTGTATTTAATAAACATGCACATGTATAGATTTTTTTTTTAAATTAAGTTTGTTTTGCATTTAAAAATACATAAATAACAAGTGCAAAAGGGGCAAAAAAGTGCACAAGTGACACTTTATTTAAGTGTCAGCAATTTTTATGAACAAAACACAACCAGAGGTAGATCAAAAGTGACATGGGGAAAAATACTGAGCAGTCTACTGTGAGAAATACCACTGTCTGTATTCAAGCAGCTGCCTAAACGTTTGTTTCATAGTGGTGTTTGACATTTCCACTCTTCACAACTCCAACTGTCTCATTACAATTCAAACACAGAACATTTTTGTGATGGATTGGAGCAAAATGAACGCACGCCTCTCTGTCCAATCAACTTTGAAAACTCAGAATGGTCAATTGATGCTAAATAAAATTTTAAACCAATTTGAGCTTTTAAATTATTTTTCTAAAAATGCAAAAAAAACACAACAACAACACACATATGGATTAACTTTAGAAAACAGCTTGCAACAGCGGGTGAATTGAGAAAATGAATCCTCCATAAATAATACGTTTGCCAATTTGATGATGAAATTATTCCTCACCTAAATTCAACAAAACAGCTTTGCAGATTTCCACTAATTCTATCTCATAATTAGAGCAAAAAGAGGGGTGAGATTGTGTAATGGTGGGATACACTTAATCTTACCCTTGCAGAAACATGTTACGTTTTTGTCTACATAACTCTCAACTGAGAAAAAGAAGGAAAGGATTTGAGTAGAGAGTGACAGGGAGAGAAATGCATGGTTGTGAAATACATGAATCTTGAAATGACAGTAACTGTAATAAAAATACTACTGTTTTGTGATCATGTCATTATGCGATGCGTGCATCCAAGAAGGTAATTTGTGGAAAATGTTGATCCTTAATAATACGTTTCTCTTCTTCACCTTATTACTTCTGAGCTGTTTTAATTCCAATGCAGTATTATCGTCTGCCTGCACAGACTTGATGACAGGAGCAATTTGAGTGAAACACTAGCCATACTTGGTATCCATCTGCAATTACATGTGCTTTCTGTGTTGTCAGGGGGACTGTACTGGCAGCCAGCAAGCAACAGGGTGTCACAGTAGGCGACCATATTTCAACAGGCTTTCCCACCTCTTCGTTAAGAGGGGCCAGCTCCAATACCCCATATTCCCATTCACTCACCCCATCTCTGTGCTCTACTGACCAGTCTTTCACAAACAGGGTTTCCATTACCCTGTGTTAATTCACAGTTTTAAGTATCGCATGAGAAAGGAGTGATGAAATGACATATTTTTGAATAAAAATCCCTTAATTTGCAAATACGTTTTTGCGCTCGCTTGAGGTGGTTTTTGAAACAAAAAAGGTTAATGCGAATAATAGGAGATGGAAATGATTTTGCCGAATAAACTCTGTTGTAACAAAAATTACACCCACGTGACTAATTAGCTGTTTCCATTATGCTTGCCTTGTTTGCTGGTTGCTAGGTTACCAATACAACAGTCAGCTGCTCTAACAACTTGATGGAAACGAACATAAATCGCACTTGGGATTTTTTCTTTTTGTGAGAACTTTGAAATGAATTGTTTCAAGTTAGGGTGGAAACCCGGCTATAAACTGTTTATACATGTAGATTCATGTTCTCAGGTTTTTAACAAGCTACAGAACTGCAGTAAACCTTTTTGAGCCTCAAACTGTTTTATTCTCGCCTTCATAGCCACTAAAGATTTTCCATGCCACACCCTTCGCTTGTTGTGTAAAAGAAGCAACCACTGACCAGTGTTATTTCCATAGTCTGTAAAAGGTCAGGAGTGGCCAAACTGTATTTCAAGAAACATGGCCACCAGTGGACAAATACATAGCTGTTTTGTTTCATTTTGTGTTACCAGAATCAGTAAAGGAGATCGGTATAGTCAAGTTGTTTAGCCTCATTTAATGAAAACTGGCCGTGAGGTGTTGAAAAGTGCTCTGTTCTTGTTTATTCAGTCCTGCACTATCTGGTGGAATGTTTCCTGGCATTAGTGTAAATCTTAGACATAATACCTCACATTGTGGCCTGACCTACCATATTCGGCCTTAATCTCTCTCTCTGTCTCTTGATTAAGAGTCACATTTTTATGCACCGTCTTAAAGAATTTATGCCAGTTGATGTGATTTTTCAACAATGATAAATAAGACAAGTGACTGGCGACTGTGAACCAAGCGAATCTCTTGGAATCGCCGTGAGCCAAGAACGACTCTGTCTGTCGAGTTCAGACCAGCTCAGTCGAGGTTCAGTGCTGCCATTAATCAACAGCTCAGAGAATGCATGGAAAGAAGGTTTCCAGGTAACAAAAAAAATGCAGCAATTCATCTCAATTCCCATTTCAGAGCAGGTTTATAGACAAAAAATATAAAGTATTCAGTTGTAACCTAGATATTTCAGAAATGGCTGTGCTTTCTGTTCACACGAAGAACCTTTAGCACTTTTAAAGCTAATCCCGTAAGCTTCTGGATTTAACAGGCCTCTCCAAATCCAATGTATGCGCACCCAAATAGAAAGGGAAAAATAAGCTCTTTCACACTCTTCACCCTGGTCAGACCTGTGCATTCGTGACCTATACATCATTTTAGGGATGCATCATCAAGCCCAGAGGGTTTGTGCATCTCATGGCCTGGTCGTTAACCTCTGCATCCCCTGGGAACTCTGGACCTACATTTGATGATAATCAGTGGAGCGTGACCTGGCTGCTCCAGCTTCACCATCTCTGCTGAGATCGCAAGGCATTTTGCAGGTTCAACTACAGGCATATGTCGCACTTAAGGGATAATAGAATGATCATCTGATAGGTCAACATTGCCTTCCTGCAGCTTAAATATTTGAACATACTAGGTTTGGTTCCTAGGGAATACATTAGATCAGTGTTTCTAACCACATTCCTGGAGGACCACCAGCACTGCCTGTTTTGGATGTCTCCTTCACATCCTGTCACACCCATTACAGGTCTTTCAGTCTCTGCTAATGAGCTAATGATCTGAATCAGGTGTGTTTGGTTAAGGAGACATGAAAAATGTGCAGAACTGGTGATGCTCCAGGAATTTGGTTGAGAAACACTTCATTAATTGATAGAATTCATACTTTCAACATATTGTTTGTCACTTTAAAGGTAGGAGCTGTTTACACCTGTTCTGTTAAGATGGGTTGGATTGGTGTTTTTGTTGGAGGTCAAAAATGATCTGGGGCCATTTTATCAGTAGAAATTATGACTTTGTAAAATGACCTCAACATCAGAAAGGAAAAAAAAAAACATTTTCAGTGGCCACTGATTAAATATTGATGAAATACTGCACACTGATGAGGGGAAAACCTAGACATTCACAGAGATTATGATGAACGAGGAGGTTGTTTCTTCATTCAAAATAGATTTGGGAATTGAAATTAAGTTTAGCTGCTTGAGGATTAGTGAATGCAGGTCATTTTTTACCCTTAGGACAATAGGAATGTACAGAATTCTAAGACCACCCAAGCATTAAATGTAAGGTCTATGGGTGGTTGTACTGTATGTATGGCCATTTTGGAACTTTCCATTTAAATAATAAAATAAGCTCCCACAGTTGAATGATTGAAGAAGGAGTCAACAGGTAGCTCTGATAGCAGTAAAACTATTGTGTTAAAATCAGAACTGGTAAGTACATTGTGCTTTTAACATTTGCCTTCAAACCAAACATACAAATTAAGGCAACATAATTTTTAACCCTGTCCTGACTAGTGCCTGAAACAAACATCCTGAAATATTTAAGAATTGGGTCAGTAGGTGAAACACATTCAACTATGTGTATGATCATTTATACTATGAAAGTAATTTGGTTGAATTTGTTTCGACTACACTTTTGGACAAGGTCAAAAACGGACAAGTTCAGAATGTTTTAAACCCTGCATTAGATAAATAATTGTGAATTTCTTCTATTCCTCAACACAGATAGTTTGTTTTAGGAATACACCTGAGGTCGTCCCAGGAAAGATATTTATCACTTGTGTATTTTGCACAGTTAAATGACATGAGGACATATCTGACTGGATAGATTTCAGTTTAGGCATGCATAACAAAATCAGTCAGGAATTGTGAGTTCTAAAGAGGTTATGAACATGATGTTAACTCTGTGCTTTTTAAGAAGTCTTTAACGTGATGTTTCTATGTCCAAAAAAAAACTACCAGCATTTAAAGGTGCCATCATAGATGCTCTGGTGATATGAAGACAGTTTCAAAAGAAATACTGAAAACGGAAGCACAAGTCCATTACTTTCAGTGACAAAATAAACAGTAACTATATGGTATGTCCATACAGTACATTTTTATGAAATGAAGTCATTTATATTCTTTAAAATGTTGCTATTTCTGTTGTTTCAAGATTCGTTTAGTTAAATTCCTATGAAGTACAAAATATGGCGTGTATATAATTTACACACATACTGTTCTGTATATTATGTCAAAGCAAACTTTTATTTTGGAACAATTAATCATGATTAATTGTTGCCCAGCACTAATTATTATAATAAATATATTAATTAATTAAATATTTGAATTACAATATTGAGAAAATTACAGTTTTGCAGTATTGCATGACATTTAAGTAAATGCTTTACGAGCTCTGCAGTTCTGCACTTAAGTCAAGTAGCATTTTATACAGCAGATAGCTTTAAATCAAGCAGCTTTACAATATTAATATTTATAATAATTGCTTTCAATTGCAATTCCACTTCAATTTGTACTATAAAATATGTTTATATTTTTACTTATGGATGTCGTGCCTCGAAGGACTGAGGCTGATTCCATTCCCTTCACTCGCTAACTTTCCTCTGTCTCATTTCCTCAGACGTACGTCATTGATTACGTTACACAAGTGTCCACTACTGGTGGAACATCTGAATGAGTTTAAATGAAATGCCCTAAACCAGTGGTGTCAAAATCAGTTCCTAGAGGGCCACAGCCCTGCATAGTTTAGTTTCAACCCTGGTTCAACACACCTACCCGTAGGTTTCAAACAAGCCTGAAGGAATAAATTAGATTGATTAGGTGTGTTTAATTAGGGTAAAAGCTAAACTGAACTCCAAATGGACTTAATTTTGGCCCAAATTTAATTGAAATGACATCAGAACAATTTGTTCTTAGTTTCGTTTGAGGTAATTTGAGACCTGATTCATGAAAACAGGATGTACTCATTTAATTGAATCCAAGAGGCCGCTCTGTCTTGAGTCAACCTTTTTATAACAGGAAACAAATGAAGAAGATGCATTAAAAAACGCCAGTGCAATCGTAGTTAAATACTTCAAATGCTTGCCTTTTTTTGTTATTAAAACAATATAAAAGTTGTTTGAAACTGCTCTACACACCAAAAGTTGTAGGAGAAGAGATCAATGACCAATAATGCAATTTGAAAGTCTAAATAAACTTTAAAAAAACACACCCATGAATTATGAGCTGCAGTCAATTGTTACAGTGTTTAACAGATATTTTTTTGCATGATTCCATTTCAAATTTCCATTTCTTTTCTTTTTTTACATGCGTTATTGTGAGAAGATTTTCCTGTTTCAACAGATCTAATGGAACAATAGACCCGAAAACTGCTAATGCGCTTCAAAAGGCCTCCTGCCTTACATGTTGAAATGTAGTGGGTGTGCGGAGCAGCAGGTGGTGCAGAAATGGCTGTTTCTCGTCTCCTTCATACGTATCTGTCCAGGATGTAGGATAAAATCACAGCAGGCTGTATGTAGTAGTTCTCTATCTTGTAACTGTAATGTTTTTTCTGTGGCCAAGGAAGGTCTCCAATTATCATTGTAAAGGACCCCACAGAAAGGGGTGTGGGAGGTCTCATGAGCTCCTCTGGGCTCCTGCTGTGTGACCATTAACACCCTCGTCCCCCTTTCACTGTCCTGGACTGGACTTCAGCATTTTCTACTTTCCTCTCCCTCTGCTCATGCATGGTGCTCTCAGATTTGTCTTATCTGTTGTTTACACTGGAGGAAAGGAAGATGTCGCTTGATTTACACTCATATAAAGAACTCTGATGTGTCGTGACCTTTTTGACAAAGGAGAAAGTCTTGACAGTAATTAAATATCTGCCAGCAGAGAAGCCGAATAAAGCCATTCACAAATCACTCTGGTTTTTACGAGCTCTGCGTCCCGGTGAACCTCCATCTCTAAAAAGGAGCCCTTATTTAAAGCTCCTGCATTCTCTCCCTCTACTTTGTTTCGGGCCCCATGTTTATCTCTTTTTTTGACAGGTGGGGGTTTTACATTTCTGTCTATGTCTGTGTTTGTAGATGGGAGTGTTTAGTCTCATATTAAATAGGCACTATACTGGTGGGTGGCAGGATCATGGTTTAAGTCATTTTATATCACATTAAAGAGATACACCCAAAACCTGTATGGACTCTCCAAAACACAATAGATGTAATTTAAATAAATATCTGAGTTTTGGTGCCCATTTACTTCCATTGTGGCCAAAAAACCCCAACAACAAACAAATAAAACTGACATTTCTCAGAATATATATTTTTGTGTGTCCCAAGGAAGAAAGGAAGCTCAAAGCCAAAGTCACCATTCAATCTTTTTGACACATTTTGATTTATTTTTAAACATATCGTTTTGATTGTAATGGCATTTAGGTAGCATTTTTTCATATTTGAGTCATCTGGATTATTCTAGTTTTAGGCTAGTTTTAGTCAACCAAATATAGTAGGATTTTAGTCAACTAAATCTATGGTACAACAAATAAAATACAAATATTCTCATAAAGAATATAAAATCATCAGTGAATACAGCATGCAACATTCTGTGTTCTTTCAAGCAGGCATCCTTATTTGTATAAACAAAAAAATTCTCAATAACAGCTACTAAAGTGATTTGGTTAATAGCATTTTCTCTTTTTTCGTTGTTGTTTTATTGACTAGTGTTAGAAAGCATCACACTGTCAAATTGATCTGCTCTTCAAACCTTGATATTTAAACATTTCATGAGACATGCGGCAAGTGTTGGCTAACTTATGTCCTGCAGAGTAGAGTATTATGTTACAGTTCCCCAGTGGGAGGGGAACTTCAATGCTATGTTATGCTATGCTATGTTCAATGCTATGCTATGCGCTTTCTTAATTATTTCAGAGGCTCCTGGAGCATATGTCACACCGCTCAGATTGCTCCATATGAGACCACTTTAGCATTGGCTTCAAGATCGGGTTCCCATATGCGCATGGCACGTGGGCACGTACTGAGCGACTGCAACTCCGTTGTGTTGCCGCACCCTCAGCCCCTGGACAGACCCTGTGTTTGTACAGGCTGGAGTGCCTCTAGAACAATTGCCCAGGCATGTTGTTGTCTCGACGGATGCCTCCAACACTGGCTGGGGGGCCATGTGTTGCGGGCATGCAGCTGCGGGTCTGTGGAAAGGAACCCAGTTGCATTGGCATATCAAATGCCTAGAGCTGTTGGCAGTTTATCTCACTCTGCACCATTTTTTATCGGTGCTATAGGGGAAGCACGTGCTGTCAGGACAGACAGCACGACGACGGTAGCGTATATAAACCGCATAGGGGGTATCCGCTCATGCCGCATGTCTCACCTTGCTCGCCGTCTGCTCCTCTGGAGTCATACGCGGCTGAAATCACTGCGTGCCATTCACATCCCTGTCGAGCTCAACCGTGCAGCCGATGCGCTCTCAAGGCAGCTTCCACATCCAGGAGAATGGAGGCTCCACCCCGATTCTGTTCAGCTGATATGGGTGTGCTTCAGGAAAGCCCAGGTCGACCTGTTTGCTTCCTCTAAGAGCACCCATTGCCAGTGTTTCCCCCCCTGATTAAATCCACCCCATCCCCCTCTCATGCCCTCTTGGGATCTCTCTGTAGTGCTTACGAGCCTACGCGGAGGTCCGTTCGAACCACTCGACTCATTATCCTTGAGATTTCTGTCCCTGAAGTCTGGTACCTGGAGGCATTTTTGGTCAGTGATTCGTGCCTGGAATTCGGGCCGGCTTTCTCTCACGTGATCCTGAGACCCCGGCCTGGATATGTGCCCAAGGTTCCTACCACATTGTTTAAAGACCAGCTAGTGAGCCTGCAAGCGCTGCCTTTGGAGGAGGCAGACACAGCCCTTTCATTGCTGTGTCCTGTTTGCGTTCTGGGTATTTATATGGACCGCACTTAGGTATTTATGTGGACCGCACTCCACTAGGAACGTCGCTTCTTCTTGGGTGTTGGCACGCGGCGCCTCTCTAACAGATATCTCTAAAGCTGCGGGCTGGGCGACTCCTAATACATTTGTGAGATTTTATAATCTTTGAGTGGAGCCGATTTCCTCACATGTGCTGGTGAACTCCAGTGAATGAGGAAATTCAGTTGGTGTTATAACACGGATGCGACACCTTTCTCTCAAACAGAGAGATACGTGCAATTTTTTTACTCTGTTCAATTGAGTTCCCTATCTGGCGAACCCTACAGAGTTCCTCCGAGGCCCCCAGCATCTGACTCAGCGGAGGAGTCAGGTGCTTGGCCCATTACATTGTTGGCATGCCCACTTGGTCAACCCATGTTTTAAGTATAGGTGCCTGCTATGCCCGATCCCCACTGGCGATCCTATATGCTTCACTCAGCTACGGTATAGTTCCCCCTTCTTAGGTGGGCCCATGTCTTCCCTCCCCGCTAACCATCCTTCGTATGTGTACTCCTCCTTCTCAGGGTTAGTCCATATGTCTTCTTGCCACCAGGTCTCCCCAATTGAGCACCAGGTGGCCTCCGCAGCGTCCTCCCTATCGGGACTGTACGCTTTCCCAACATACTGTCATAGTTCTAGAACTTAACTAGGTGTATTTTTACATCTCCCCAAAAGCCTTAAATGCCTTAAATGCTTCACAGGTAAGTAAGGTAAGTAAGGGCCAGGGGGCACGTTGGAGGGCTACGTCTCTGGTGATGATGGTGCGCTCACGCTGGAGCCTGGCTAACCTCTCACCAGTGACGTGGTAAGGTTCAATCGCGGTGGCGTTTTTCATACATTTCCCCACAGTGGAAGGTTCCACATAGCATTGAAGTTTCCCTCCCACTGGGGAACGAAACGGTTACCACGTAACCCTTGTTCCCCGAGGGGGGGAACGGAAATGCTATGTTCCTTTGCCACAGCGGTTGCACCTTAGCTGACAGCTTGGTTTGGCTCTTCAGCTAGAAAAGGTGTCTTTGCTGTGCATGGCTGGCATCTTTATACATGATTGATTGTGTTTGCTGCCAGCTGTGTACGCTGACGCCGCCAATTCATTGGCATTTCATTGGCCCTTTTTATTAATCTTTCAGATGATTTGGCTTCTGAAGAAATCCCCATAGTGGAAGTTTCCACATAGCATTTCCGTTCCCCCTTCGAGCAACGAGGGTTACGTAGTAACCGTTTCGTTCTATCTTGTCCCTTCTGGATTTTTATCTTGTTTTAATTTGTTGACTAAAATGTCAATAGATTCTCTATATATTTATTATCATCCAAAACTGATTTAAATATTTAGAGTCATCATCTTATTTTATTTTTATTTAAAAATAACAAAACATTTTTGCTGTGACCAAAGTTAACAATACTAGCACCTTAAATTCTCATATGTAATCTTAAAATCATTGTGAAGTGCAATGTGGTTGTTTTGGTATTATTCTTTACATCATTCCAATGTGTTGGCCTCCCTTTTGAAAGTATTTATGTAGGAGTAGTGGGAGCCCACCATCAGCGACGCTCAAAATGTAAAAATTTGTCCTGCCATTGGATATTAAGGAAAGATCAAAGTAATGTCACTGTGATCTTGAAGGGGGCCAGGTCTTCTTGACCATGCTTTCCAGCTTAAGCGTCTGGAATTCCCATGGTGTTTTCCACCTCAGCGTCTGTCTCGCACAAAGCTGTCTGTGTATGAAGAGCTTGTGGAATTTCAGAGCAAAGTCTTTCTTGTCTCTCTCTTATGTTTTTTCGATTCCGTCTTTGTTCTTCTGTCTTGTCATCGTACACATATTACTAGAGACCATTGTGGACCTTTAATCTTCTCCACTGAGACAAGGGATTTTTCATCCCTGCAGATCTCTCTCTCTCTCTCTCTCTCTCTCTCTCTCTCTCTCTCTCTCTCTTTCTGAGGCATGCAGACAATCTTCCCTCCAGGCTGGCCATCTAATTGAACCTATTATTTAGTGAATCAAACACCTGCAGGGCAAATATACCTAGCTAATGTATTTTAACACCTCTTTCCATCAGCTATCCAACTGCCCATCTGCCTACCTTGATTTAATCGCCCCTTATCAGATAGATCATATCAGTGTTCTTTAAACTCAGTTCAAAGCATGTTGGGCTGAATGAAATTTGCAAAACACTGCTTCCTGTTGTTATGCTTATCTTGTCTTTGAGATATTAGCGGATTAGGTGTGGAAGTGGGTGTTGGGTGTAAAAACTATTATTTTAGAAGCTATGAGAATTTTTTTCCCAAAACAAAATAGAAAAATTAAGCCGAATATGAAGAGTAAAGGCCAGGTACAGGTCATGGGAATAGGATAAAGTGGTGTAAATGTTATTGACAGTTTTAAAAGTCAGGGTTTTGACTGACGACTTGCAATGATAGCACTCTCTTCCATTGAGTAACATGACCTTCAACCTCTCCACTTTTTTTCTTTTAAAAAATCTTTTCAGGAATTCTTTTCAGTTGTGACCATTGCCGCAATCTATGCAGCTGTTGCCCAGCACCGCACAGCTGTATGCAAACTTTACTCTCTCATTCCTTTTTTGCTTTATCTCTCCATCCTAACTGCCCGCCGGGGCAGCCGAGACTGGAGGGCAGGAATTAGAGGGAAAAGGTGACATGGAAAGTAAAAGAAGACAGCTACAGTAGTATAGCACCTATTTGTGTCTTTTTATTATAATGGTACGTCATTAGTGTCTTTTTGAATGTTGAAATGATCACAACAGACTCAGAGACACTGTGTGCAGTTTTAAAAAATAAAAATGAAAAAGTTACTAAAACACTTCACAGAGAAAAAAATATATTCAGAAAAGTTAAGAAGATCACAGCAAATGTAAACATTGTTATTCTGACCAATTGTCATGCTGTGCTTTAAAATTCACAAATATTGCAACTATTATCATTTAACCCACAACTAATACATACAGAAAATCCATAGAATCGGATTTATTTTTATTACTAGTATAAAAATATGGTTACACAAATTTACATACTTTAGAAATACTTGTTTACTTAATACTACTTGAACTATCAAAGTCTTATTTTTACTGTAAAATAAGCTGTATTCACCCTAAAGAAATAAATTGTAAATCAGAAATCACATGAAATTTCAAATTGTATCCTGACATACACGTATATAGATGGCATTCAGGGTCATAAACACAAAACAGCCATGCCATAACAAAAATGGTGCAAACTAAAGGCAATAAACGTGAACGAAATAACATAAAATGTAACACAAAACACCCTAATATACATTAATCATAGCTAAACTACTACTGTAAGCCAAACTACTGTAAGAAAATTATAATCATAAAGGATGTGTCGTAAAGAGGCCCCCATAAAATATATGGCAGGTCATACACAGATATTGGGTGTGTTCGTTCTCACAGCTAAACCCCCCACTCTGCGCCCCAACTAGTGTTAGGACAAGCAAAGATTTGTGGCATAAAACAAACACTATTCAGTGCCAATCAGCCTGACATCAGAGTGTATGATAGCAATCAGTGTCTGCCATCTGCAAACCATCGACTGACATGTCTAGTCACATCCATTCCTCCTTACCCACCCACCCTATTATTTTCACTTAAATGCCATCAGTCGGGGTTTTAAATGTGTGTGCTGTTTCTCAGGTGATTTAGAAGGCACCTGTTTTGTTTTTCCTAAGAGAAAGATTTGAGCAAAGTGGTCCGTTCAGATCACTGAAACTTGGTCAGATAGTGGCCTTCCCACTGTATGTAAAATTTCCATGTATTATTATAGCTTTTTTAATGCATTTAATTGTGTGTGAACAGCTAGTCATAAATAAATGTATTTGGCGTGAAAAACAAGACCTTTCCTGACTTCCTGTAAGATGTGATCAATATGATCACAACCAAACAAAAGAGACACACTCATGTTTATATATAGTGTTTTTGTCCACTTTTGACCACTTTCTGAAAGAGGGCATTTGGGCACTGGTATGTACCTTTTTCTCATCTTTCAATTTATAGTGTGAAATAATCCTCCTAATTTACATTCCTTTTCACATGTTTAGCTTAATGACTACATTTGAAGCCACAATTAAACATGCAAATCTAATTTAAGTGTAAACAACACAGTTTTACTCACCCAGACACCTGAGCGCTTGCATAAAATATGCAATTATTCAAATCTGAATATCCAAAGTTATTAGATTCACCATCTTTACAAATACGATAATTAATTTTATAAAAGGGATTAGGCATTTAATCAACACTTTGCATTTCTGCATGTCACTTTGCATAAAATAAATAGATTAGGAGCACATTCAATGTCATATATGATTATGAAATATAGCATTCACAATTTCACTAAAGAAATTCACAGAGCTGCTCACTGATGACAATGCAACAAGTAAACTATCTAATATTTCTTATTCAAATACTAAGTTATTTTTGTGGAGAAAACATATAAAGCTGTAAATCTTACTGTAAAGTTGTAAAAAAATAGAGTAAAAGACTTGATATTCAGTATTAAGACATTGCATGAAGGTAGCACAGTTTGCTATTGTAGAGAAGCCCATTCAGTATTTTCCAGAGTGTACATGAACATGAAAGCAGACACGAGAAAACAATATATAGTGCATTCTTGGAGTGTGTTTATTTAGTTATTGACTCGAAGCATATGTACACATTTGTCTTAAAGTCACTCGTTGCTGTGTGGATGGCATCTGACAAGTTATTTCCAACTTCTTTTTGTTTTCTAAGCAAAGAACAAATAAATAACTTGCATTGAGTTCATTATTGAACTTATTGACTCGCTGTCAGTCACTTGTATCTTAAAGGGTTAGCTGACCCAAAAATGTACTATATATTATTAATTACTTACCCTAATTTCATTGCAATAGCCTGAAAGCTGTGTTCATCTTTGGAGCACAAATTGAGATGTATTAGATCTTTTACATCTTTAACCTTTGAGTCCAGAAAAGGAACCAAAAACATTATCAAAACATTCCATGTGAGTTCAGTAGTTCAACTGTAATTATGTGAAGCCCCAAGAATACTTTTGTGCACCTTTGTTCGCCTGTGCCTCCCATGTCAAGTCAGAGTGCATTTACTATGGGCAATAAAGTGTTTGCATGTTGCACTGCTCACCCTGACAACTTGATTCAGGAAAGACTATATTGGCGAACAAAGTTTTATTTATAGATTTGTTTTTGTTTTTTTCTTCACATAAATTATCTTGGAGCTTCGTATGAATACAGTTGAACCACTGAAGTCTCATTGAATGTTTTGATAATGTTCTGGACTTTAAGCATCTCTGGACTTTTGCTGTAGAGAGCTCTTGGATTTCACCTAAAATATATTATTTGTGTTCTGAAGATGAACAAAGGTCTTAAGAGATTGGAAACTTGAGAGAGAGTAATTAATAACAAAATTGTCTTTTTGGGGTGAACTAACCCTTTCAATATACCTAAACATTGCTGACGGCAGTTCATTTAATCGCCACCAGTGTCCATTAAGAATGCATTTCTTAGTAAATACCAGTGTGGCACATTTGAGCATTAATGTCAGTAATTACATTTTCCTGTAGTCTTCCAGATGTTGTTCCAAACAACAGTGGGACAATCTTTAATATAAAGCAGGATGCATGGAGTACAGTATCAGCACAACCCCCTGGTGACACCTGGTTCACTTCCTCAATCCCATCATCCATCTCTCCTTCCCCCATCGCTGTGACCTTCTTCAACCCTGTTTACAAGCAGCTTTGATTCCTGACCTCTGACTTCTGACAGACTGGCACATCTGGCCAGGTGTATATATGAGCACTCACAGAGATATGGATTGAGCTGTTCTCATAGATATATGAGCATACACACACAGAGACACAGTGATTAGAGTGGTGCTTAAGCATTTCTCAAAACAAAAAAAAACACCTGTCTGATGATAGCCTGCAACGGGACAAAGGACAAAACTATAAGAAAGTAATATATAAAAGAATTATGATATGACTTTCATATCAGCTTTTCAAGTTTTGTTTGCTCCCCTCAGGCAACACTCAATCTAATCTGCTCTTTTGTGTGTAGCAGAAAGTTTTGCTTTTCATAGGTTTTACACTTGCGCGCTTTATCTCTTTTTTTGGAAGTAAGATTATTTATGTATCATTGTCTAATAAACATAGAAGAAGTTCAGTCATTTGGTGCCATTTGTTGTGCTTTCCTCACTTCTTTGATAGAAAAAAATATCTTCTTTGTCATGTTTGCTAGGCCCTGGTTCTTCTGAATGAACGTTATTTAGCTAAAGTAGAGGAAGGCGAACTTCTTTGGTTTTCTGTTGAACTCTTTTCATTTCTTCCTTATCTTTTTTTCTTTCTTTTTTCACTGGCCGTCCTCCTTCCGTCCTTTCTCTCATTTCTCCAGCACCCGCCCCTCTCTATTCACAGCCCTGGGCGTCTTTTACCAGCTGCCATCAAAGGCAGACTGGCTTAATGGTGTGTAGGTAAGTCTGTTGTCAGCCATTCACCCTGCCCGTGACAAAAAAAGGAAAAAGAAAAAAGAAAGAAGTTGGTGTCCTAACAAAGGACATGTCCGACAGGGAGATATTTTAACCAGATCATGGCCCCACTGCAGGAATCTGTGAAAGGAGTCATTGTTTTGAAGGAGACACGGGGACAAGGGGGAAGGGAGGGAGATTTTTCTTTCTTTCGTTTCACCTATCTTTCTCTTTGTGAAGAATTAGCAAGGTTAATGCAAATAATGATTGTCAGTTTAGCACCTCCTCTCAAGGTAGTTGCATCCGCCATTAAACTGCTTGTGCCTGAGATTGTATTGAAATAAGCCAACATTAACTTTAGTCAGCACTGCAAAAAATGCCGGGTTCCACACAGTTGATTTGTGTTGAGACAACATAAAGGAATTAAGTTAACTTATTTGTTTTTTACCAATTTAAGTGGATTAAACAAAACAATTAAGTTGTCCACAAAAAACTACAGAAGTGTGTTGTTTCAGCTCATTTAAATAAGTAGTTTGAGCAAACAGCAAATGTCCTTTTTTGTGTGAATTAATGTTGTTAATGTAAATTGTTAATGTTATTTAATGCTAACTTAAAGTTCGTGTGAAATCAATGTGTACAATGTTTATTTAGCTAGCGCACATTGTTAGTCTTTAGATGAACAATTATTGTGTGCTAGTTAATCCACTGAAAAAACATTGTTTTGGTAATCTTCAATCAGAGTCTGACCATTTGCTTCCACTTTGGAGTGGCGGTTCTTCTTTGTTGGCATCAGTTTGATGGCTTCAGCTACTCTAAAAATGCTATCTTTTTGTTAAATAGCCTATAATTATGTACAAGTTACTAGACCGCCCCTCAAGGTGCATTCCTCAATTTGTCCGGCAAGCAGGAGAGCAAAGTTTTTTCAAAGTAGTGAAAATGTTGTTTATGAAAGCACAGTTATGTTTTGCTATCAGAAAGTCTGTTTTTAAAAATGTTTTTGTTAGCAAAAATTCGCTAGGAGTAAATGCGTGCATATATTCAAAGACACAGAAACAAGTAGCAAATGTTGACATGTATGCGGGCATGACTGTCACTGTGATGATCATTCAAGGTAGAAATTCTCAGAACTCTTTCTCACATATTTATGAAAAGTCAATACTGTAGTTGAATAACTTTTATTTTAACAAAATTATTACATAACATTTTTTTCAAAACAGCGGCAAGGTTGCTCAGTGATTAACACTGTCGCCACACAGCAAGAAGGTTGGTGGTTCGAGTCCTGGCTGGGTCAGTTGGCATTTCTGTGAGGAGTTTGCATGTTCTCCCTGTGTTGGCATGAGTTTCCAATGGGTGCTCCCATTTCCCCCACAGTCCAAAGACATGTGCTAAAGGTTAATTGAATAAACTAAGTTGGCTGTAGTGTGTGTGAATGCGAGAGTGTATGGGTTTTTTCCCAGTACTGTGTTGCGGCTGGAAGGGCATCTTCTGCATAAAACATATGCTGGAGTTATTCCACTGTGGCAACCTCTGATAAATCAGAGACTAAGCCGAAAGAAAATTAATTAATTAATTTTTAAAAAAACTGTCAAATTGACTGCCTCTGTAGTTCTAGTGTTAAGCAGATTTATTAATGGGGTCTTGTTGTAAAATTTATTTTTAGGTTCAATTTTCAAATTCAATTTCTTTTAGTTAGTATACTGTAATTAGCTACAAAAACAAAACAGTTGAATAAGTATGGTACCATAGACATTTACCAAGTAAATGTATGTGTGTCAGTGGCTGGAATTTCTACTGTATTTGTGAACACATAAAAACTTTTCTCTCTTTTTTCTTGCTCTACGCATTGCTCCACACTGGCAGAGCACATAAAAACACATTCACGTGCCTGTATGTGCAATCCATTGATGCCTAATATCACTCCCTGTATTGTTGAATTCAATGTGTTCATTTTGGGCTCTGTGACTAACAGTAAGTTGAAAGCTCTCTAGCACGGCTGAATCAGCCCAGACATGATAACTGAGAAGCAATATGGAGGGTGTTGGTAGGTGTGTGTGTGTGTGTGTGTGTGTGTGTGTGTGTGTGTGTGTGTGTGTGTGTGTGTGTGTGTGTGTGTGTGTGTGTGTGTGTGTGTGTGTGTGTGTGTGTGTGTGTGTGTGTGTGTGTGTGCGTGTCCTATTATGTCAGCTCTATGTTTGCATTAACTAGAAGATGAGGAATACCTCAACATATTTCAATCAACGTTTGGAGGAGACACACAGACACATATGCACTCACACACACAAAATGGTCTAGCATTGCAATCACAAATGTACAGTATAGAGTATATGCCCTTTTTACTCTCAGTATTATGCATTGCCATTCAGGTGATCCTTTCTGGTAAAGTTGCCAAAAAAATAATCCCAGTACTGTGAAACCTCCTTTATTCTATAAATAGAGCTGGCAGACTGTAGATGCACAAGGAGAGGAGGGCAGGTGAGCCACAACATATGAAGGCAGCATTTGAAATGATGCTGTCTAATAGTTGTATACATATTTAATGCAATTGTGCTTTTTGTGACAATTCTAGAATGCATTGTTTTTTGCTTGGATAAACAAAAATATATTTATTAACTAGATTTTTTTTGGACTATTTAAGATTGTCTTTCTTTTTTATTCAACCTAAAAGTAATGGATTCTAGGATTGTTTTTTTTAAAAATAAACTTACTTTTATTCAGCAATCAAGCATTAAATTGCTCTGTAAATTGTCTTAAATTCTTATAAGTTCAGATTCAAGCCAGGTTTGTTCTTTTGAACTTTCTGTTTAATCCTGCAAAATCATATCATGGTTTGCAAAAAATATTTTCTGAAACTAATAGTTTAAAATGTTCATTCATTCATTCATTTTCTTTTTGGCTTAGTTCCTTTATTAATCTGGAGTTGCCACAGTGGAATGAACTATTAATAAATAATGCAGCCTTGGTGAGCATGAGACATTTTCCAAAACATTCAATTCAATTCAATTCAATTCAATTCAATTCAATTCAATTCAATTCAGTTCCTAGGCTGTCCATAGTATCTAAGCATAGATTTAAGCCTTCTATATTAGCATGCAATTATAACATTGCAAGTTATGAATTGAATAAATTAAATTAACTGATAGTAATTAATGATAATAATTTTGAAGACGATTCCTTATCCCCACTTTTTTGCATGGAATACCCCTCTGAACAGAGAAAGGAAAAGCTACTCCTGTATTTTGTTGCTTGTTGCTTCCAGTTCGAATAGGGTTATTAGCATCCCAACACTTTGGAAATTACAGCCCAAAGTTACGAGGCCTGTGTCTCACGTTTCATCAGCATGATTGCATATAAATGGGTAATGTTCACACAGGTAGCAGTGACACTGGCTCTCTGTTATGTGCTCTGCATTGACTCTTGCTAGAAATACAACTTTAAAAATGTACAAATTTAGAATTTTTTGCATATGCAGTGCAGTGAGTCAAATCAAGTCAATGTTCTGCCTTTAAAAGCAAAAGAGCTGGAAGTGTGAAATTGTCTAATTCAGTTCATCAACTACAGATATAGGTAGACAACTACTGTATATAGCACAGTTTCCCTGTTTTAAAAAAAGCCTTTAAAAAGGCTGAAATCAGCGCAGCGAGTCTTAAATTCATATGATTGTGGCATTCATTTTCAAGAGAAATTGGTTCCTCATGTTCAATTTTAAAGTGGAGCACAAGCGTAATTTCTTTGACACCTTTCGTGTTCACCGTGCTTGAGAATGAACTCTAATATTACATTGATTCAGGATGTTATTGTACTTTATAATTACAGATTTCCCTTCATCCCATCGATTTTCATGTCTGTGGAATGCATTGTGTACAGTATATACTGTAGTCAACATTTGAAGTGGATCATGACCTTTTATCAAAGTTGTCATAACTGTTGTACTCTATATCTTAGGACAATTTCAATTTTAGTTCCACTTCAAATGCTGACTACTGTAATAAAGCGATATTATATAGTCCTATAATGTGCAAGTGTCAAGGAGCTGCTCCAAATATGCCAGATGATGACTTTCGCTTTTGAATTCCACAAAACACACACTGCATGAGCTAAAAATACTTTAGGTGACTTTTACATTGCTAAACAATTAAACCAACTAACCTCAACCTAGTATCAGATATTTCTATCAGAAAGATAGAAGTTAGAATTTTATATGTATTATATATACAATTGTGGCCAAAAGTTTTGAGAATAAAATAATTATTGGAAATTGGAAAGGTTGCTGCTTAAGTTTTTATAATATCAATTTGCATATACTCCAGAATGTTATGAAGAGTGATCAGATGAATTGCATAGTCCTTCTTTGCCATGAAAATTAACTTAATCCTGAAAAAAACGTTCCACTGCATTCCATTGCTGTCATTAAAGGACCTGCTGAGATCTTTTCAGTAATCGTCTTGTTAACTCAGGTGAGAATGTTGACGAGCACAAGGCTGGAGATCATTATGTCAGGCTGATTGGGTTAGAATGGCAGACTTGACATGTTAAAAGGAAAGTGATGCTTGAAATCATTGTTCTTCCATGGTTAACCATGGTGACCTGCAAAGAAACACGTGCAGCCTTCATTGTGTTGCATAAAAATGGCTTCACAGGCAAGGATATTGTGGCTACTAAGATTGCACCTAAATCAACAATTTATAGGATCATCAAGAACTTCAAGGAAAGAGGTTCAATTCTTGTTAAGAAGGCTTCAGGGCATCCAAGAAAGTCCAGCAAGCGCCAGGATCGTCTCCTACAGAGGATTCAGCTGCGGAATCGGAGTGCCACCAGTGCAGAGCTTGCTCAGGAATGGCAGCAGGCAGGTGTGAGCGCATCTGCTCGCACAGTGAGGCGAAGACTTTTGGAAGATGGCCTGGTGTCAAGAAGGGCAGCAAATAAGCTACTTCTCTTCAAAAAAACATCAGGGACAGATTGATCTTCTGCAAAAAGTATGGTG
Source organism: Danio choprae (assembly GCA_903798125.1). NCBI lineage: Eukaryota > Metazoa > Chordata > Actinopteri > Cypriniformes > Danionidae > Danio > Danio choprae. Next base: position 519,453 of record CAIGQW010006673.1, read on the forward strand.
AATGGACTGCTGAGGACTGGGGCAAAGTCATATTCTCAGATGAAGCCCCTTTCCGATTGTTTAGGGCATCTGGAAAAAGACTTGTCCGGAGAAGAAAAGGTGAGCGCTACCATCAGTCCTGTGTCATGCCAACAGTAAAGCATCCTGAGAACATTCATGTGTGGGGTTGCTTCTCATCCAAGGGAGTGGGCTCACTCACAATTTTGCCCAAACACACAGCCATGAATAAAGAATGGTACCAAAACACCCTCCAACAGCAACTTCTTCAAAAATCCAACAACAGTTTGGTGAAGAACAATGCATTTTCCAGCACGATGGAGCACTGTGCCATAAGGCAAAAGTGATATCTAAGTAGCTCAGAGACCAAGACGTTGAAATGTTGGGTCCATGGCCTGGAAACTCCCCAGTACTTAATCCCATTGAGAACTTGTGGTCAATCCTCAAGAGGCGGGTGGACAAACAAAAACCCACTAATTCTGACAAACTGCAAAAAGTCATTACGAAAGACTGGGTTGCTATCAGTCAGGATTTGGCCCACAAGTTGAATTGCAGAGGTCCTGAAAAAGAAGGGCCAACACTGCAAATACTGACTCTTTGCGAAAACTCTTTTACTACGTATAATGCACATGAAGAGTTCTATTTATAGCAGCAAATTTTACAACCAATGTTATAAAGGTATACATATACAATAGGTCTGAGAAGAAATTAAAAGTTATTTTCACATCCTTAACAATAGTTATGTAAAAATTTTGTAAAATTAATTTAAAGTAAGTTAGATCAGTTTTTTATGTCGAATTATTTATATATGTAAAACTTTTCTTGTGCTACCTAGTTCTCATCACATTGCTTTATTGTTTTCTCTTTTAATGTTTTTTCCTTAAATTCTCTTTAATTGGTCTTAAAAGGGTCTTTAAAAAGTCTTAAATTTACCTTTATAAAACCTTAGAAACCCCCAGTTAGATAGCCTGAATGCAATACTGTACTGTACTTTAGCAATGAAGGCATGCTTTGAAATATTGCTTTCAGTCTATTATGTCTTGGTCTGGCTGTGAAAGTGTGAAGACTTGTAAAAGGGTGGTGAGGAATGATGACTCTAAACTTCAGGCAAGCTAAACTTACAGTGTCAACAGTGAGTGAGAAGAAACCTCAGCCTGATCTGGATGTAGTCATCATTCTGGCAGCAGCGTGAAAGTGTGAGAAGCAGCTATTCTGGGATCAGTAGGGAAGAATTCACTTTTTTTTACTGCCAGAGTGCATGCTACCTTCACCCACTGTTGATTTATTACTTTTGGATCAGAGGAGTCATAGATCTGTGCTTATATTTGTGGGAGCCTGTGAGACCTTCTGACACAAGCTGTGAAGGACTTGTTGAAGCAGCGTCCTGATGTAGGCAGGTGCTGAGGCTTGCCAGAGTCGAGTGTTGTTCTTCTTAAACCCTGCATGCCTTCAGTGAACGTGCCCAGACTTCCGCGTATGATGTCATGTGCCCGTGGGCAGCAGTTTCAGAAGTCCAAAACGTCTACTGATGACATACTAAATCCTTCTCATAATTAAAAGTGTTGTTTTTGCTTTTGCTTCTGAGTCTGGCTAATATAATAAATATTTTATTCAGACCAACTTTATGATAAACTGTGTGTGAGTGTGTCACGGCGGTCCAGCGCAGGGGCGTAGCAACTGGGGGGTGGTGGTGGGTGATACGTCCCCCTCACTTTTAGAGACAAACCATTTAGAAACAGGTGATTAAGAATGTAAACTTTTGGATTTCATACAGCTGTCCCCCCCACTTTTAAAATGTCCACTATGCCCCTGGGTCCGGGGAAAAGGTGTGAGGCAGATCCACATGCAACTAATTTGTTTGAATGAAACAAAACCAAAACAAAGTCCAAAGAAATCCACCAAGGAACAGCCGACGACGTACGAACGTTCAGTGGCTAACAAACACAGACTGAAACACAGGTTTATATATAGTGTGAGATAAACTGTGCAATCAAAGTTCATGAACATCAGGTGTAGGTTCCAGAGGATTATGGGATATGTAGTCCAGTTGAGTGGCAGATATGATGTGTAGAGTGTTCTCTAGTGTGCCTGGTGGGTACTCAATGGTTATGACTGGAGAAAAAAATCAGCTTGAATGATTGTGATGGTGCTTTACAAAAGAAATCTTTCTAAACCTCACCTCGGCCAGTTGCTCTGGAATCTACAGTTGACTCTGATGCATGCTTCTATAGTGGTTAAATCTAAAATAAAATTTATTTTGGGTGTATCTTATAGTCAGTGTTTAGTCTCATTTTTCTATTGTTTGTTCCAAAGCAAATCGCATTTCCAATGCTGCAATAGATTTGTCAGCATTTGAACTCATTTTAAAATTCTTTATAATACATGTTATAAAAGCTGCTCTTTTTTAAATGTTATTAATAATTAAATAGTATTCTCTATAATTATAGTGTTTAATGAAAGTCTTTAATATAAAAGTATTGTATATGAACTTGAATGGAATCAAAACAAAGTTTAGTTTTAAATTCAACAAAACTTTAATTTCTTAGCATGAAACTGTCCTAAAGAATGATGAGGTACTGTAAACAATCATAATCACTAAGCTGATAATTCTCTATATAGTCTTAGTGAAATCAAAATTTACCATGTTGATTTTGCTAGCTCACATAGTTATACTTGTGGTGAATAATTAATGCCTGCAAGTCAATTAGCTAAAAAAGAAAGGTTTGTTTTGGTAATCTTCAATCAAGGTCTGATCATTTGCTTCCCCATTTGGAGTGGTGGAATGAAAGTTTCTGTTGATGTCAGCTTGAGGGCTTCCATAGCAACTGTATATTAATATCCTTAACCACCCCCCTCTCACCGTTGGTATGAGAGAATGATGCCCAAAAAGAAATCCCCACCCTCTACTCAATTTTTCAGTTGGATCGATGTAAATCATTATACTGAAATAACAGTCACACGCTTTAAATATTATAAATAATACTATATTCTACTTAAAACAACGCACAATAAAGTGCAATTAAGAAACTGAACAACAAATGAAAATAAACAGCGTTCCTTTAGTATTAGTTATAAATTGAGTTTTTCTTTTAATTTACAACTGATGCTTTTGCTCAGCTAAGAAACTGTTAACTTTAATATATAAATCTGTGAATGTAGTCTCTGGCACAAAATGTTTTTTAGGACAGTGGTGCTTTTCTAACATGTATAGTTATTATTAATTAAACTTGTGCATAGAAACTTTTGTATAAATGCAATAGTACACATGTATCCATGCAATATGACTCTATATCAGCTCTGCTTTGATTAATAGAGCCATATTGCATAGATAATCTTGTGCTATTGGTCATATATTATATTATATTATATTATATTATATTATATTATATTATATTATATTATATTATATTATATTATATTATATTATATTATATTATAT
>CAIGQW010006673.1:537774-553205 GCA_903798125.1 Danio choprae
AATAACACAAAACATTAGCTTATAGCATTATTAGCAGTAAAAGTTGAAAAAAAACTGAAGGACAGAGAGAGAGAGAGAGACAGAGAGAGAGAGAACACTTTAAGTCTTTACTTGGCATGCCTTAACTGCACATAAATTAGGACTTCTTTTTTTTTTACAAACCACCACAAAGAGTTTGAAACATAATACATAGAAACTCCCATACCTGTTAAGTGAAACATTATACAAACCCATCGCTGCAAGGTATGGGAAATATCATAGCTACATGTACTATACTTTGTATATCATGTGTTTAAATGTTATGTTTCTCCTGCTAGTATAGTTTATTTTACACTAAATAGTTTCATTTTCATTATTATAAATTTCTAGTTCGATATACTTTACATTTTCAGCTGTCATTTATTCCACTGTAATAAAAATGATTGGGGAAAACAGTTAGTTAGGGTTATCTTAACTTTACAAGGATTTTGCACTGGATTTGTGTCACCTTGCTGTTTCTGACACATTTGTAATCAACTTTTAAGCTCACATTATGTATGCTCAATTTACATTTTAATTGCTTATTATATTGAAGGTAAATGTAATGTACTGTTTGTGTGTGTGTGTGTGTGTGTGTGTGTGTGTGTGTGTGTGCGTGCGTGCGTGCGTGCGTGCGTGCGTGCGTGTGTGTGTGTGTTCGTGCGAGCTTTTGGCCTGGAAAGCATCTGCTGTTTACAAACATTTGATAAACATCTTTAAAAGGTCTGTTTTACAAACATTCAAATCATAAACATCTTTACAGACATTTTATAAACTTTATAACAACGTTAGGGTAAGAAAATAGTGTATACTCCTTTAACATCAGAAAGGAAATGTCTGTAAGATCTATTGCAGATGAGCAAATGCTGTAAAAATATACGTCTTCCAGATGTAAACACGCACATCAAAAAGACATTACTGCAATGTGCATGTGCCGTCAGGATAGAACAATGTTAGATGTAACATTCCTCCTTGTCCCTGAAACCCCATTTTCTTCCAATATACATGAAAGTAATTAATTTAGTTTCATAAACGTAACCTACTTGCAATTCTAGTTAACCTACAGTACAGTAATAACTACTAGTTGTCTAGGATATTCTTTAGTAGAGTGTATTTTGATCTCTATAAACTGAGTTGCCATCTGTGGAAAGATAATGAGTGATGATGTCATAATTATGATGATTTGGTTAAACTAATGTGTACATTTGAACATTTTAGTGATCATCTCTGACTAATTTCATGATTGGAAACGCGTCTGTTTCAAAAAACTAATTCCAAGTGAAATCAAGGAGCATGTTTTGTCAGTGGGGTTTCAATCAAAGTGTTTCTTTTGTAGTTCTCAGACAAAAAAGGAATCCACCTGCCTGCATGAGGCCGATCACGAAGCATCTGTTTCCAGCCATCTCAAAGTCCTCCTTAAAGACAAACATCAGTCATTATGTTGAGCTGTCTCAAAAGTGCCTTCTTCTTTGGTCAAGCACCCAACAATAATAGACACTCATACTGGTCTGGTTTGGCCCAATAACATCCGCTTCCAGACAGGTCAGAGGTTGCAGGATGCTGACATAATGGTTGGGTTAAGGGCAGCCAAAGAAAAGCAACACTGGCTTTCATGTTTGCTGAGCATGTGCAACCACTTTAGCTACCCTGACTCAGTCTGTCCACTCTTAAAGCACCTCCAGCCTTCCTTTAGCAGTGATGAGACTTGGAGATGTTTTGGATTTGGAGATGTTCCAAACTCATTTTCATTAGTCGAAACACAAGTGAAGATAACCCTTTGTACCCATGGTACACTGAGCCATTAGTTACAGGAATCCAGCAATTTTTTTATTATTCAATAGACCACATTTAAACCAACTTTTTGGTTTGCCCATTATTTGTAACTCTGAACCACAAAACCAGTGCCATTTTAATTATTATTATTATTTATTTATTTATTTATTTTTTATATTGCAAGCTGATTAAATAAGCTTTCCATTGATGTTGGGACAGGGAAATATTTGTCTAAGATATATAAATATATCTGGAATCTGAAGGTTTCTGAAAAATATATATATAGAAAATTGCCATTACAATTGTCTAAATTAAGTTCTTAGCAACGCATATTAATAATCAGTTTTGTTATACCTGTATTTATGGTAGGAAATTTGTTAAATATATTTGTGGAACATTTTTCTAGTTTGGGTTGACATTTTTAGGGTGCTAGGTTTGAAACTGAACTCCCTAAACTGCCAAGTATGGTTAAAAATCAACTGTGGCAGGTAACAATGTCAAATTTGAGCCAATTCACTTGGATTTCTGGCAATGTATATGCAATCTCTGCAGATTTAGCAAACATATTGAACTCAAGGGTCACATATATATTACATATAGCTGAATTGCTAAATTTATATGGCTGGCAACTTAAAAGTCCAGTACACAAAAATCATTAACCCAAAATTCCACCAAAAAGTGATCATCTCTTTAGAAGACGTTTGGAAGATTCTTATGGATTACTTTTATAATAACTGTTTGAAACATTGGTCCCACTTTATATTAAATGTGTTTTACTACTATGTGCTTACATAAAAAAGCTACAATGTAAAGTACGTGTTGCAACATAGGCTCATTCTGAAAATGTAACCCTATATACATTTCTGGAAATCGCGAATTATGTAGCCAGAAGTACCGGCCAGTATGATGCCGTTCCTTTTCGCGCTTACCAGCTGATTGCTTGCCTCCATATGGACAGCTTTCCCGCTGTTACCAGTTTGTCCAGTAGCTCGCTATGTACGTCCACAGACTTGAGACACAGAGAGAAGTTGACCACAACGACGGTGTTCGAATTGGGAGAAGAACGGTTCAAGAAAGCGGGTAAGACAAAAACAGAAGCCAAAAAATAAAATAAACAAGTAAATAAAGAATGTGGTAAAAATCAGGCGAGGACTTTTCTTTTTCTGGATTGCTTTTTAAAACTGGGTTTAGGGAAGTGGATGGGTGCTGGTCAATCTGTGCTTTTGAAAACACTATTGGTTGGGTTTAGGGAAGGAGGAGGGTGGGCCACTCGATCGGTCAGTCAGTCAGTCAGTCATTCAGGCAGTCAGCAGCGGCTTCTGGTGGATTTACGCGAGAACAGCAGGCGCCAATGGCACTCGCGAGAAAAATTTGAGATCTAAAAAAAGGCGTACACATGAGCCCCTATTTGGCGCTCTCCAGAAATGTATATTGCGCTATGTTTTTAGAATGAGCCTGGGGTGACGTATTGTGTTCATATGTATTGTACATCACTTATTGTGCTTTTGAGGTGGGATGCAGGTGTAAGGGACGTGTCAACGGTGTAAATATAAATTTAATTACATGAATTAATTACAAATGTAATTACATGCAGATAATTATTTTAAACATTCAATGTGAAAACATGTATGTACGTAATAAGTGCATTGTACCAAATTATTAATTTAAATGTAAGAACAGTAAATAGTAAGTAAAGGCCAATTAATATAAAGCTAAGCATTAACTTTAATTCATATATATTTATATATATTTGCAGTGTTTTTATTTTGAAACATGAGGACAGTAATTTATGACTGTATTTTTGACTTTTTGCAGCATAGAGGGAATGCAAACCACATGAAACTCACACTGACCTGCTGTTTAATCCTCCTTTTTGTTATTTGTTTATTCTTCCCTTTTTTGGGTCTTTTTTATAGGGGTATACCTCAAAAACAACCGCAATATAAGCAAACGTGAGCCATGTGTTTAGGCTACAGCTCATTTATCCAAACAGCTTGACTAGAGAGAGGCATGCTTGAGGGACATAATCTATAGTGGTTTCCTGTTCATGTACATGAAATGTTATAATCATATTTCAGCGCAGTTATTTGTTACTTCCTTTTTTCAAAGGGCTCAATGCCGAGGCCAGATGTCGCTTAAATAGCATAATATACATGCCAGATACAACTGCAATCACATTAACTAGGTCTAGCACTATGAATACACTGGACTGGCATGTGTTCAGGCATTTAAAAAGTGAATGTAAACTCACTTTCTGTGAACACCCAGATGTTATGTGTTGATCAAAAGCTGTTAACCAACACTACATAAACAGCCTGTACTTGTTTAGATTGGCCAAGTGTATTTGAGTGTTAACTCTGGCAGATTAGACTAACAGGACTGATAATGTTACGTTTAGATGTAAATGATTTTGACTTCCTGTTTGTTTGTGTGTTTTTCATCTTAGCTGTAATTCTGTCGCACAAATTAATTTGAAATGAGATGAAAGAAGGTGAGGGTTCATGTTTAGGAAAATCCCACACTTTTTAAAGCAAATGTTTCAAACAGGGATTTAACACTTGAACTGTTAGAATTCTATAACTACTAGAATGGCCATAGGGGTCATTCTAACTGTACATTCAAGTTTCTATTGACATTTTTTTAGCTTCATTGTATTTTCATAAAGTTATTACTCTAAAAATACAACAATTTTCTGTAACATAGCCTATAATTGTGTATAAGTTACTAGACCGCCCCAAAGGTGCACACCTCAATTTGTCCGGCAATTTTTTTCCAGCGAAGTTGTGCTTAGCAGAAAGTTGCTAGGCAACAGATGCAGGCAAATTCAAAAGAACAGGAAAAAGTAGTTGATGTTAAAATGCATGCTTATTTTAATAAAATAACAATATTCTAATGAAATATACACACATAAATAGCCTCTGCAGTTCTAGTTTTAAGCAGCGATGCCATTAAAAGCACGACATCTGCTTCCCCAAAGAACTTTTCAGTATTTAACAACTATTAAAAGAACCATTTTTACTATTCTGAAGAAACTTTTAATGATCTTAAAACATTAGTAAGAACCATTTTGCAGCACAACAAACTTTTTTCTGTAGTGGAAAGGTTCTAGGAACTATCATGGAACCATCAATGCCAATAAAGAGCTTTGCAAATGCCTAACCCCATCAGTGCAAATAAGCCTTTGTCTCTAGTAACATTTGACCCCTAGGGTGATGTCTTGACCTTTAGGTTGAAGTGGTTAAAAAGTCTCTTAGCTATTAACCACACTGTCTGTTCAAGAATCCTAAATTGTATCTGTGTAAATTAGACTGGGGCAGCACGGTGGCGCAGTGGGTAGCACAATCGCCTCACAGCAAGAAGGTTGCTGGTTCGAGCCCCGGCTGGGTCAGTTGGCAGTTCTGTGTGGAGTTTGCATGTTCTCCCTGTGTTTGCGTGGGTTTCCTCCGGGTGCTCTGGTTTCCCCTATAATTCCAAAGACGTGGTACAGGTGAATTGGGTAAGCTAAATTGTCCGTAATCTATGAGTGTGAATGGGTGTGTATGGATGTTTCCCAGAGATGGGTTGCAGCTGGAAGGGCGTCCGCTGTGTAAAACATATGCTGGATAAGTTGGCGGTCCATTCCGCTGTGGCGACCCCAGATTAATAAAGGGACTAAGCCGAAATGAAAATGAATGAATGAATGAATGTATGAGTGTGAATGAGTGTGTATGGATGTTTCCCAGTGATGGTAAAACTAAGCCGAAAAGAAAATGAATGAATGAATGAATTTTATGTCAGTACCAGTTCAAAAATGAATGTTGATAAAATATGTAACACTTGAAATATAGTAGTGTGTTAAATTCATATATGCAATAGGGCTGAACCTGTACATTAACTGTACATAACAAATGATGTAGGTATCTGATGATGTATGTATAATCTGATATGAGGTGACACCATTGAAATATCATTACTTTTATGCTGGTAGATTTCAAAACACTATGCATATAATATATCGCTCACTTTTAATCCTTTTCATTCTTTGCCTCCAGCATTGTTATGACATAAACACAATTCATAATCTGTTTTATGTCTAAATGTCTTTGTCATGGTAAAACCACACATATTTTATTTGATCGTTTATAGATGTTTAATGATGTCTGATTTTAAATGTAAATTGTGAAATCAGATTCAGATTCTACAAGCAACTTAGTAGCCAAAAAATGTAGCATAACGTGGACTTGAATAGGCATTGCCACATTTGTTATGTTATTTAAAAAGATTCCACATTAATAGATCAGTTTTGTAGTCTTTTGACTGTATACTGTAACTACAAACTTCTCCATGGTTATATATACACTTATAGGTTGTTAATACACAAATGTAATGATGATGTAAAGGAGCACACACAGTTATTTACATTAAACTGCTTAAAACAAACAATTCAGCTAAACATTTCCAATCCAGGTAGATATTTAAAAATGGAGGTCTCACAAAATGCACGAACACTTAAACACAGCATGACTCATTTATACATTACATTCGTGGACAAGAAGAGACTGCTGAGTCAGTGTGTGTGTGTGTGTGTGTGTGTGTGTGTGTGTGTGTGTGTGTGTGTGTTTTCACTGCTGTCTGCTTGGCACTGCTGCTTCTTTCGCTTCTACATGTGGAATGGTGCACTCAGAAATTTGGCTATCAAGGCTTAATCGCTCAGTCCGCAGCCTGCCCCTTTTTGATGTGTTTCCTAGTGCTGCCTCCATCACCGCTCCCGATGAACACATGGCGCGACAGGTAAAATCACGCCTGAGCCTCGCTGCCCCCGAACAATGCTTGCTACCAAATCCTCAGAGCCAACAGAACTGAGTCGGGGGAATCTGTCAGCTCATGGATTCTGCTGGCCATCCCGACAGGAAGTGAGGTGCATGCTCGCTAGCCAGGCGAGAAAGATGGGTGGCTTAGACGGGCAGAATGAGCTCCATTGTGTTCATTGTAATGGGGCAGATTTGTGCCACAAACGAATAAGTCTAGTGCGTGTTAATGTGGCTGGAAGTCACTTTTTCCATCTTCATGGTGTTGTTAATATTGGTGCATGCATGATTAAACCCCATTAAATGGAATGTGGAGCAAGGATTTGAGTCTTCAAGTTCCTGAAATGTTAGCGAGAAGAATACTTCAGTGTTTTTGGGGGGTTTCTGATTGTCTGGTGCATTTAGAGCACAGTTCAATTATGCTTGCTTAAGAAAATGTATGTTGCTATTGCTAGAGGCAGCAGTCAGTGCCCATTTGGGTTCCACAAATGGGCACGCATAAATAGTGCACTATTTGAGCAATTATTTCTAGAGGTGTCCGAAAACATAGTGGATGCTTTGAAGTGCACTCAGTCAATGCCACAATACACTGCAATATTGTACAACCCATGTACACTCAACGCCTACAGAACACCCATAATGTGCTGTGAGAGTTTGCACGCTAAATGAATTTCCACATCTGACCACAAGATGGCATCCTCAGCTGATCTTTTGGGTGTAAGTTAATGAATAAATGATTATTTAATTGGTAATTGTTATGTCTGTATACATGATAGAAATCTAAATGCGTTGTTTCATTGCTAATAGACGGCTCACTAAGTGTTAAATAACAATCGCAGTGTCTGACCAAAAAGTTTAAGATCTAATCAGTCTGAGGGATTTAAACCAGCACACAATCTAAAATGCATTTTGATTCACTCCTTTAAGTGGTCTATATTAAGGGACTAATGTAGGGAATTGTAAATGCCTAAATGGACATGAAGTCAAAAGACAAGATCTCATGCAAGTTTCCATATTATGTGTGTGTGCGTGTGTGTGTGTGTGTGTGTGTGTGTGTGTGTGTGTGTGCGTGTGTGTTTTAGAACATTCTGCACACCTGTGAATGAAAATGAATGAATTAACAGCTTGATTTCTGATCTTTTTAGCAGATTAATAAGGATGAAAGTTTATATATATATATTCATTCATTCATTTTCTTTTCGGCTTAGTCCCTTTAATAATCTGGGGTTGCCACAGCGGAATGAACCGCCAACTTATCCAGCATATGTTTTACGCAGCGGATGCCCTTCCAGCTGCAACCTATCTCTGGGAAACATCCACACACACCCATTCACACTCACACACCACGGACAACCCAGCTTACCCAATACACCTATACCGCATGTTTTTGGACTTGTGGGGGAAACCGGAGCACCCGGAGGAAACCCTTAACCCATTTATATAAAAGTGAGTTTATGGGTTTATTGCTTGTTCTCTTATTTGGCTGCCCTCTACTGAAAATGTTTGGGTACATTGAACACATTGAACATGTGTTGAGAAAAAAAAGAAACCACTGATCACCAGACTGATAGCATTTGATAACTGCAGAGTGATGTTTGATCATTAATGCTAGTATATTGCTCAAGTACACTCAGACCGTGACTAATTTTTGGTGGTTTCCCAATACCAACCACTTTTAAACCTCAAACCGAGACTGCACGTCAGGCTTAGCCTCAGATTAAAAGTTGAGCTGCTTATAGCTGATGTAGGCAAGAAGTTACACATTCCTTTCCACTCCATCACTGTCAGAGAAATAGCTTGAAGGATAAAATTAAACCATATTAAATGTTTAAGAAGAACTTCCTTCAAAAAACCTTGCAGCTATGCTAGTTGCTTTGAAACAACTGTCTTTTTATGTATTCTTTTCATCGTTTTGCTGTATTCATTCCTATGACAATTGAAAAACAACAGTTATGGCACATGGATGAATACTAATGGAAGAAAATCATACAGGATTTTTATCGTTGTTACTGTAATCCAATTAAAGGGATAGTTTACCCAAAAATGAAAATTCTGTCATCATTTACTCACTCCTTGACTTGCTCCAAACTAGTTTCTGTTGTTGTTGTTGTTGTTGTTGTTGTTGTTGTTGTTGTTGTTGTTGTTGTTGTTGTTGTTGTTGTTGTTGTTGTTGTTGTTTTATGTAATACGATACAAATGAAGTTATAGTAAAGAATGTTAAAAAACCGGTAGCCATTGACATCCATAGAAAAACAAAAACTATACCGGTTACCGGTTTCCATCATTCTTCAAAATATCTTCTTATGTGTTCAAGAGAACAACAAAACTCAAATGGGTTTGCAACAAGCAAAGGGTGAGTAAATGATGTCAGAAGTTTCATTTTTGGTTGAATTATCCCTTTAAGATGGTAACGCAGTTTTTAATTTGATCTCCATTATGGAACTATAATATTTTACATTCTTTTTCTTTTTGTACTGTAAAAGGTAGCAATTGTGATACAACAAATGACAGATCCACCTTATAGGCTCTTTATACTGTCATCTAAACACTGTTACAGTTTAAGCATCTTTAATTCTGTAGTTTTAATAAACTCTTTAAACTCTCCACACTCTCTGCAGCCAGCAATCAGTAAGTTATTCTGTACACCATGTACAGAGATCAGCTGCATCAAGTTAAAATGCTCGACTGCGTTGCCACCTTTTGGTCAGTATTGAGTATTACCAGTCATACACACCCCCACACATATACAGTACACACAGGCAAAATAAATAATACAGATTATTCATTCATTCATTCATTTTCATTTCGGCTTAGTCCCTTTATTAATCTGGGGTAGCCACAGCGGAATGAACCGCCAACTTATCCAGCATATGTTTTACGCAGCGGATGCCCTTCCAGCCGCAACCCATCACTGGGAAACATCCACAAACTTTCATTCACACACATACACTAGAGACAAATTTAGCTTACCCAGTTCACCTGTACCGCATGTCTTTGGACTTGTGGGGGAAACTGGAGCATTCGGAGGAAACCCACGCCAACACAGGGAGAACATGCAAACTCCACACAGAAATGCCAACTGACCCAGCCGAGGCTCGAACCAGCAACCTTCTTGCTGTGAGGCGATCGTGCTACCCACTGTGCCACCGTGAGGCCCAATACAGATTATACAACTTTATTTTATTTAATGTATCAGTTTTCTTGTTTTACTTAATAACTCCCAAACTGAGTCAGATCAAGGCAAATATGTGCAATGTTGGAGAAAAAGTAAAAAGGCATAGTTGTAGGTTTGTTTTATCTGTATTACTCCACATCATTTAATAAAAGGGTTTGTGCTACATTTAGACTTTTGGAATTTACTCTTAATCTAAACCTCACAAAATGAAAAAAAAAAAGTGTTAAAAACTCATCACTACAGTTCTAATTTATTTATTTTGTCGCCATCTAGGGGCAACCGGGAGAACTTGGACCAGTGGGCAACAGTGGTCCTGAGGGTTTCTATGGGGGCCCGGGACCAGTTGGGCCCAAAGGAGAACAGGGCCATATAGGACGTAAAGGGCCTTCTGGACCAATTGGGGATAAGGTCAGCTTACTACACTTATATTTAATCAGATTTAATTTTTCCTTTACAGAAAAAGTACTGAATGATGAGATGTTTATATATGCACATGCATTTTCATGTTAAATCTAAATATGGGAATCAGTTTATAGTACATATAATGGTAGAAAAGGCCTTTTATGTGTTTTACGTATTTTCTGACAGGGTCCAATGGGTGTTCCTGGTTTTCCTGGTAATGATGGTATTCCTGTGAGTATATAGCTTTTGTCTCTTAATGTAGTTTTATTCTTCTCAAAAAAATTATTAATTATTTAGCTGTTTTTTGCAGGGACACCCTGGTCAGGAGGGGCCCAGGGGGCCTTCAGGTCTGGACGGGTGTAATGGCACACAAGGGGACCCCGGCGACAGGGGCTTTGATGGTTATCCTGGTATTCCTGGTTCTTCTGTAAGTTATAGGCTTTGTTAGCATTTAAAAACATTTGAATAATCAATATTAATAATAATAGCAGGTTCAAATAATGAAGTAGAAATTAACTTCTCAAATGTCAAAAGCTGTTTTTATAGCAACAATGGAAAGTAGGTTTTTAGGATAACATGTTTTTTTTATTTAATATAAGCTTTTTGACACTGCTCTTATCTCTGGGTTATTGTTGTTCTAAACACTACTTTTAGCTCTAGGTAAAGCAATGTTATAAGCAAAATATGTATAAACACAAAGTTTATGTATTGTAAACTCAAATACATAAAATCAAACGCCAGCTTATGTAATAGTGCAATACTTGGTTACTGTTTTATAGTTGCATAGCTATAAAAAGGGATGTCATAAAAGTTTTATATATACGCATCAGTTTTTATATTTACATATTTGTTCACTTGGTTTTAGGGATTTCCTGGTCAAAAGGGTCAAAAAGGAGAACCATCCTATCTAAATATTCCCAGCCAAGTAAGTTATAACCATTCTTCATGAAGCCCAGTCAAATCACACATGACAACATTCTATATGTACACACACACACATACACACATCCACAGTCCTACATCTCATGTGGCAATTACTGCCAGCCCTGTTAATAATATGTGTTGTGAGGCGGTTGTAAATCTGGGTGTGGAGTTCAGACCTGTCTGGGAAAATCCCTCAATCATTTTCAACACCTCATGCATCTTTTATATTACCTGTAGGTTCTAAATCTTCTCAGGTGGGCCATGAGTGTGGACCATTGTCCTTAAAATGAAAGTTCAAGCAAACATGAAAATTGTGCCATCATTTTCTCATCCTCCATTTAATCCAAACCTGTATGAGTTTCTTTCTTCTGTTGAACACAGAGGATAATGAAGAATAAAACTGAATTTAACTTCCATATTATCTTTTTTTTTATTGATTGATTTATTTTTGTTCCTACTGTGGATGACAGTGACTGCTTTGTCCAGCATTTGTTTGTTTAGAAGTTTAGAACCATTTTAGGGTGAGTAAATAATAAAGAATTTTCTCTTATCTCTTTAGATAGAACTATCTCTTTAATGAAGAACTGTTGAAGAACTATCTCTTTAATGTTATAATATAAATATATTACATTTTTGGCTGTTTTAAAACTGTTTTAAACCAATAATCTTCATTTATTTAACATTTCATAAATAAAGACTGGTGCCTTCAAGCTTCAGAATGGCAAAACAGTGCAAATGTGTCATACACAAACAACATTTAACTTACTCATTAAACTGCATTCAATATTCAGAAAATACTATGGTTGGGAACTGAATAAATAAATAAATAATAATATCAAAGTAATGTCATTATTTTCATGTGTAGAACTTTAAAAATGCTGCTGAAATTAACTGATTTGCCCTGGAATCTGAACTAGACTTAATGCTAACATTGTTCTGCATTTAGAGCTGCTTTACAGCTGAAATTGATGAACTTTGCTACAGTAGTTCTGCCATTGTCCTGCTCATTATTGTGTAGGAGATTTAGGAAATTAAGATGATTTATATAGTTTAATTACAGCTAAAATAATTTCGTTTCAAATCTAATAATTATGCTAGTAAATAGATACGTAAGATTATAAGTAAATAATGGTTATTTGTTTCACAAAATGGGCGACATGTTGGCTCAGTGTTTAGCACTTTCGCCTCACAGCAAGAAGGTTGCTGGTTCGAGTCCCAGCTGGGTCAGTTGGCATTTCTGTGTGGAGTTTGCATGTTCTCCCCGTGATGGCGTGGGTTTCCTCCGGGGGCTCCGGTTTCCCCCTAAATCCAAAGGCATGTGGTACAGCCAGGTGAAATGAATAGACTAAATTGGCCATAGTGTATGTATGTGAATGTGAGAGTGTATAGGTGTTTCCCAGTACTGGGTTGCAGCTGGAAGGGCATCCGTTGTGTAAAACACATGCTGGATAAGTTGGCGGTTCATTCACCGCTGTGGTGACCCCTGATAAATAAAGGGACTAAGCCGAAAGAAAAATGAATGAATGTTTCACAAAATCTCTGTCTTCTGTGGCATAATAAAGCTGACAGCTTTTGTTTCCCATTTAAAACTTTAAACCTTCAGTCTTTAAGTTGTTATTCCACAGAAAATTGTGAAAATTTGGCACCTTCATTTATTTATTTACTTATTTACATATTTACTTAATTACTTGTGAACTGATTCTTTAAAAATGTTCAGTTTCTTTCTGTTCATTTGTTATTATTATTTTTAAAAACAAGTATCACATTTTTGTAACTACAAATTATTTGTAATATCCTCAGAATATTCTCACCCAAGGCCCTCCAGGTCCACCGGGATTCCCAGGCCTAATTGGGCCCAGAGGTCCAGATGGATTTGATGTATGTATTCTTTCTTTCTTTCTTTCTTTCTTTCTTTCTTTCTTTCTTCCTTTCTTTCTTTCTTTCTTTCTTTCTTTCTTTCTTTCTTTCTTTCTTTCTTTCTTTCTTTCTATCTATCTATCTATATATCTATCTATCTATCTATATATCTATCTATCTATCTATCTATCTATCTATCTATCTATCTATCGACACGTGTACTGTATGAAGACTGTAATTTCACCATTCTCTTCGTCCACAGGGTCTGCCTGGTCTACCTGGTCCTCCTGGACCTCCAGTAAGTTTGGATCTCCAAGAAAAAGTTTTCAAACATCATGGTTTACGTAAAACAATATTATTATTATCACTCTATCCTCCTTTTAGACAGAGGGCAGTATGCAACTGTAAATTCGCTTCTGATGACATACTTTAGAATGAGAATAACTAGAGCAATCATTACAGATGCATTACATCTATAGCCATCTGTTTCTAATTGTAGCTTGTGAAGTATCAACAAGTTTCTTTAATAATAAATGAGCTCAGACTCCAGAATGGATAAAAATAACCATGCCTGCTTGTCTTTACTTATTGTTTTAGGGAAGTCCAGGTCAAGGATACAAAGGGGAGCCAGGAGAAAAGGTATGGTATTCATCCGCTTTCCTGCTAATAAGCAGTCCTCCACACATTCACCATTAGCATAATTAGCTTATCTGGTATTCCTATGATATTGTCTATGTATTTGTTCTGAAATCACTTAAAAGGAATTTAACAGTAGATTTAGATATATCTATTGCTGAGTCCTGGGTGTTTTTTATTTCTGTTTGTTTGATGCCTTCTCTTTACTGCAGATGTATTGCATGTGTTTGTTAATGGTTTTGAATTGCCTTTGCAATTGGCCTAACACAGAAAACAAACACTTCTCTGAGTGTCTCTGATGTTAAGACCCCAAGAAATTGCTTGATGAGTTCAGTTTTCTGTCTTGTGATGACAAATTTCATATTGAAACAGTAAGTGTGGGTAGAATATAAATTTTTCAAATAGTAATTTGGATTTAATTGTGTTGAAGTCATTAACCATGATTTGGTACTTGCTGGTTGGTTGCTGAGGAAGCGACATTCTCATTTTAGAGAGCATTTGATTAGACAGAATATGTTTACTGCAAGATGAATCGTCAATATATTTGCTCTCTTTCCTGGAGGAGAAATACTGAAATACCTAAATGCTTACATGTGCTAAATGTTTTGAATTTATTAGCTTGAAAGCTAACAGACATGGACTAAAAACCCCTCAAAAAATCGCATTTTGATTTCATGGGGTCTAACAATCTATATGTTTTAGCACTTTTTTTTCTCCACATATCTGTACAGTGAAAAACCACTCTATGTGACGAGATTGGCACACTCAGAGAATGTTTATAATGTAATGATGAATGATTATATTTTAGTCTCCTGGGGTTTAATTAATAACTAACTAGCAGACTTTTGGATTGGACATTTAAAAGTTCATACAGCTCTTGTCTTATACATTCACCCTTTCATTCTGCTTCTAGATTTTCTTCTTGTTTAGCCTCTTCTCCAAATAGCATGCCTATCTTCTATCACTTTAATTTTTAACCCAACCAAACTCCACTCTTCTCAACACACCACACATAATAAAAGCCTTTTCCTGTAATATAAGGGAATGAATCTGTATGGCATGTTCAACACAGAAATCACTGTTGAATCTTACTAATAAGCATGATAATGGTACAAAGTTTGGAATGTATTTTCCCCTACTTTTGAATGGCAGTTCACAGAATCCATAGGTTGCATAATTATCAGTAATTTTCTTCATGCATTGTAAAATCAATATTGCCTTATTGCATGTGGATTCTCTGATCTGCCCATTCAGTTTGCTGTTTTTGAGTGGTCTGTGCTGGTGCTGGAATCACCTGCTCCAACCTTCTGTGTGCCTTTGTTTTCTTTTGTTGGAATATTTAATAAGAGAAGGACCAGCTACTTCTATATGAAGTTAAAATGAACACCTGCTGCGAAAATGTGCATGCGTTTGTAGCAGTAACCATTACAAAATGAGCCCTTGGTGTATGACTTTCCATCTTTACTTTTCTGTCACTATCTTTCCTTCCTGTCTGTTCTGTGTAAAGTCATGTTCTTTAGGTTTATCATGTTTTCTAGTAAAATAAATAATAATTTAAAAGACCCCATTACAGTCACAATTAGATTTTAGTGTTTTTAGTCCATGCAGGTTAGCGTTGTGTGTAGCGTTTCTTTTTTATTAATCAGATATACTGAAGTAGTGACATTTAATACTAATATCTGAATCTAATTGTAAAAGTACATTTCTGTAATTTGTTACTGAACAACAAACATTTGCACAGTGGCTATACCAATCTGATGTGCCAAGCCTTTCATTTGAATTTGTTAAAACGTTGTTTTATTGGCTTCCTTCTGCTGTTGAAATACTTACTGAATGATTTCATGTGGCACAATATATTT
>CAIGQW010006673.1:568205-586928 GCA_903798125.1 Danio choprae
TGAATAAACACTGTTTATTTGTACTCTGTCTTCTGTGGTTCGTGACACTATTGCAGAAGACCTATCAGGTTTTTGTTTATTTCAAGCCATAGGTCATTTTTTGTCCTTTCATTCAAGTCAAAATTAAAAGATGTGTATAAATATATAGAAATTCTAAGAAGAAAATGTGATGGGGCTTTCAGGCTCTAATGACAAAACACCATCATAATAAAAGGTGCAAACAGTAGGCCAAGAGTATGGAAATTCAATCTTGCAACTAGTATATTCTAGTTTTGAACAATGTTGATAACTCAACTGCCTGTAGCATTCTTGTCACAATCAGACATTGTTTAGCTTTTTTAGGTGTGCTTGAATAGGGTTGGAGCAAAACGTAGCAAGACTGAGGTTCTCTAGGACCAAACTTACCAAACCCTGCACTAGACGATTGAGTGCATAGTGCACCAACACATAATGTATAAGTGGAGACTGTGTAGTGCATCATTTGGGAACATAAAGAATCCGGTTATCATTTTGTCACAATTCTTAAATATTTGAGAACGATATGATTATCAGATTATCTGACATATTTGTGGAATAACAATACACACTACTGCCACCTGCGGGTATGGAAAGATACATCCTCTCTCAGGCACTGAATGTACATTCTTGTTTAATTGGCTGTTGTCCATTTGGTGTAATCACATGCAGCTTTTTTGTCCAGAGGTGAGGAGACAGCACTGCTAGTTCTTGTGTTCTAGTTTTTGTCACCACTAGTTCTTTGACTGGGCTTTATTAAGGGTTAAAATACATCTTTGCAGCAGCAAAGTAGTTAACTACTCGTTTTAGTGCAATATAACTTATCTATAGATATATTTATGTTTATCCTGAGTTGAGCTGATGGTTGCTCCTTATTTTACCCTTTTTAGCAAACTTCATCATCACTCCACTGCCTGGGTTTCCTGGACAGCCTGGTCCAAGAGGACCTCTTGGAATCCAAGGCATTAAAGGGTTCAAGGGTAAAGAACTCAATTGTAGAACTGAAATGAGAAGTGTTTTGTTTTATTTCTAAAGTTATGTTCGATTACCTTTTTGTACTTTCTTACTTGACCCTGTGCCCTTTCAGGAGAAAATGGTGATTGCAACTGTTTGGGTGGAGGAACAATTGGTGCACAGGGCCCTCCAGGGCCTCCTGGATTCCCAGGATTCATAGGACTCAATGGTTTGAAGGGAGAAATTGGTGACAATGGCTACCAAGGAGTCCCTGGACCACAGGGCCTTCAGGTAAGTGCTTGGATGAAATGTGTCAAAGCTTTGAGCTTTTTCTAGTGAATACACTGAATGAAATTAAATTGGGAGGTTTCCAAAAAATTTAGGTTTCCAAGTAAATAACAAAATTGCCTAATCAAGTCTTGGTTTGTTGTAGGGTCGTGCCGGTGACAGAGGCTTTAATGGACGTAAAGGAGAGAAGGGTAATGCTTTCTTCCCTCAAAGTAAAGGACAAAAGGGTGATTTGGGACAGCAGGGTCCTCCTGGGCCGCTTGGATTTAGCAACAGCCCTGGAAGGGATGGATCACCTGGCTTTCCTGGACAACCAGGTTCACCAGTGAGACAATTTTTCCCTTTTCCTAATTTTCTTTTTGTCTTTCTGTCATTTCATAGAAGCTCTATTGTTACTGCCCAAGAAGATGTTCAACTTGTTTTCTGATTCTAGTGTAACTTTCAGCCAGTGAGATCCTAATTTGTATTTTTCTTTCTACAGGGGGAACCTGGTTTTGGGTTGACTGGAGATAAAGGTTTTCCTGGTATCCCAGGGTCCAAAGGTCGCCCTGGTGCCAATGGCGAACTTGGTATTGGCTATCCAGGTGTAGCTGGGTTCAAAGGGATCCAAGGTGATCCTGGATTCAATGGTCTTCCTGGTCCGCCTGGACCTCCAGGTTCTCCAGGTAAGTAAGAAAGACACTTAAGTAATGTTTTTTGCAGCTTATATGACATAATTTTGTACATTCATTAATATTGATTAATATGTTCACATCTGTGATGCAAGTGATAACCTTTCCTCACAATTCATTTAGATTGCCTTTCCGTAAGATTTCTGGGATATGTTTGGATTTCAGTTTATTGAGGAATATTGATATTGAATGTATTGAACCCTGATTAGCATGATTGGCAAGTGCAAAATGAGCTAGGCTGAAAGAGCTACAATTTAGATGTTGCTACTGTATATTTCATCTTGTCAAGGTTTGAATGTGTGTGAGTGTGAATGGGTGTGCAAATGAATCTTTAAATATTGCCTGTGCTAACAGAACTTTTTGACCTCTTTGCAAGCCATTCCATTCAGAGAGAAATTGAGCAGTTGCAATTAAATCATAACAAGTCTTAACACCCATGTCTGAATCACAGGATCCTTTCACTTCTCTGCATGCTCTCCATCTCTCTTATGCTGATGGAATGGCTTTGACACAGCCATGTACACATTCTCCTTTTGATTTCTTAATTTGCACTGCTTTAACCGAATGTGCTGGAATATTTGAATGAACACTTTAATTCTCAATTAAAGGTAAAATCATTTTGATTTGTGAATGAACACTTTAATTCTCAATTAAAGGTAAAATCATTTTCACGCTTATGCATTTGATTTCTTGTTGATGCTAACCGAATGAACTGATTAATCAACCGATTGATTGACAGCTTCTCTTGCAATCTCTCTTGCCCTTGCATGTTGTTTGACTAGGTGACAGCTGTAGGCAGGCGGGGCTTATTGATGCCTCTTTGGAAGAGGGAGGTGAGATGCGAAGCCCAGAGCTGCAGCCAGTAAAAAATAAATAAAAATTTTCCAATGACCTGTTTGTATCAGGCCACTTAACTGAAGCGTCCACTAATTCTGACCAAATTTTACATTCATCATGACTTCTCTGTAACTTGAGATGTCTAAACCAGTTAGCCATTCTGGAAAAGCAGTAGTTGCCACATGTAACAGCCTTCTATTGCCAGTCATTTAACAAATGTTGTGCATCTCATTAGTTTTACTGTACTAAAATGCTGGTTGTTAAGTTTTGTCAATGCATGCAAAGAAAAATATATATTTTAAAAAACCCTGGAACATAATTAGAGGTGTATTACTGAAATTCACTTCTTAACAATGAACTAATTTCCTTCCAATATTTCCTGTTATATCCATGTATATCTTGATAACCCAGCAGGCACCTTGATGTCAAAATGACATAAAAAACAGGTAAAACTAAATACGTTAAAAATGCTAATCGATTTGACGTCAATACATTGAAAAAGTATTTATTTATCTGAAAGCCTGAATTACAAATTGACACTGGATTTTGTCTCTATACAACTACCTTGATGTCAAAACAACATCAAATTGACATCTAACATTTGCATCAAAAAACATGTAAAAAATCAGTTGAAGGAATGTGAAACCAATTTCTTGACATGTTTTTTGACATCAAGGTTCCCACATTAACTGAAAGAATATTATAAGCACTTAAAAAATACAAGCTTTACATTTTTTTATTAACACCTTAAGAAATTATTTTTTCCAAGCCTAAATTTTTTAAAGAGACATTTTCTGTAATGCTGCTTTTGAACACTATTGCTTAAAAGGCCTCTGTTAGTAATACGTGCAATTTTTCAGTGGTATTTTTCCGACCACTAGAATAAAATGTGATCCTTTTATCCAGGGTCCAGGATACAATGCCTTTTTATCCTATCCTTTTTCTCATCCGCCAATATTGACTGATCTTATTTTTTAACAAGTTTAACTAACAATTAACACAAACACCCATCTTTAATTTTTTGTTTGTTTTTCAAAGCAGAAAACATTATAATATTTACCAGAGTTAGTTGTAGAACATGTTTGTAGAATGGGCCATTAGCAACAGTTTTTATATGTTACTGAAAATAATATGGATGTCAACAGGAACACCACTACCCTGTAGGCTTCCTGGTATACAAGGAGATAAAGGATTCCCTGGACGTCCTGGTGTGCCAGGTAACTGAATGTTTGAAAGTACTGCATGTGAAATTTATCAAATGTGGGAATTCAACTATAACATTGCACTTTTATGTAAATATTAGGGCCAAAGGGTCAGGTTGGTTCCTCAGGCTTGAATGGCCGGCCAGGTTTTGATGGTCAAAAGGGTGAGAGAGGACAACCAGGCTCTGGGGGTCAACCAGGACCCCAAGGTAAGATTACATCCTCGAACACCAATGAGTGCTCCATATAACCACAAATCTAAAGGCCCTATCACAAGGAGCACAATAAAAGTGAGGCAAATTGCAGACTAACTGCATTCCCATCGAACATAAATTGGTCATCTATAGCATATTCACAACAATGCATGTTTGGGCATTCCTTACATACTGTATGTCATTCTTTACATTTGGCTCTAACCTCATCCACTGCCATAATTCAAAAGTAAGAGTTTGGTAATTAATCAGATTCACAAACTGTATATCGTTTTGTTGATGTCTGTTCTCAGACATCAAAATTCATTAGTCATGCTCAAAGTAAAAGGGCCTTTACACCTCATAAATGGCAACACTGTACATTGAGTTGTGTTATTGCATATGGTTAGGTTTCCCTGGACCTAGAGGAGATCCAGGTTTACCAGGAACAACAAATATTGGCCTACAAGGGCCTCCAGGAAGAGATGGGTTTCCAGGGTCACCTGGACCAAAGGGAGAATCTGGTGTGGTACTTGGGGCCACTCCTGGAGGTTCAGGTCTTCAGGGGAGACCAGGAGAGCCAGGTGACAAGGGTCAGCCTGGGGTTCCTGGCTTTCCAGGGAGTCCCGGTACGTTTGTTGAGTTTGCCAAGTATTTTATGTAGTTTTTACCACCTATGTTAATATAATAATCAATCATTATCAGCATGTTGGACATGTTGGACATTGCAGTCATGCTAAATTTTAAGTGTTAGCGCTAATGTATTCCACCTTAGGTGCTGATGGACGCAATGCATTTCCTGGCGTAAAGGGTGAGCGAGGTGTGGATGGATTTCCTGGTCCCGTAGGTCCCGTTGGTCCACCAGGAGAACTTCCTCAAGGGGGTATTCCTGGTCCCAGAGGGCCAACTGGAGCTAAAGGATTTGATGGGCCTCCAGGTAATGAAGTTCTTTCTCATACTCATGAAACATCAATTTAGGTGATTATCATATAATATAACTCAGTATTTATTCAACAAATTCTGATCAGATCCATTTACTAAGGCAGCATTTCTCAATCCTCTTTCTCGCGCTCCCCCAGTCTGCATATTTTGCATGTCTCTCTTATTTAACACAACTGATTCAGAAAACCAACTCATTAGGAGAGCTCTTTGAATGAACTATGTTCTGACAGACACGTTCCTATGCAGTGTGCATTGTTTCCTAGTCTCTTCTCCTTCATTGCTCTCTACCTGAAAAAGAGAAGCCTATATTTCACTTAAGACTGTTCATTCACGGATTTACGGCACAGATTTATGACATCTTACTAGAGAAGCGTGAAGTGAGACATAAATATTATAATGCACACACTAAAATTCCATTTGAATGAATCATGCTACCTTCAAACTGAAATCATGGCGGAATATCCTGTAGAGTCTACTATGCAGGGCACTTGCTGTTGAATAAGCACAAACATCTGACGTAAAATGAGAAACATATGAAATGTGCAGCGCAGTGGACCGGTATTGAGAAACGCTGTACTACGGTAAGCTGTACCTTGTTGCAATGAACGTTTCACATTATAATGTTTGCCAGTTTTACTGTATCACTTCTTAGATTTGTCATGAGGCCTTTCTTCTAAAGTCTTAAACACCATTATTAGCCTGCAAAGCTTTGGTTTGGTTAAAAAGTTGTCATGTGGACATTGTGTGAACCACTGACATGCAATAAAACATTTCACTTTTGGCTGTTTCTCTTCTCATCAGTCTTCGTCAGTCTGTGTTTACTGAGTGTCTTCACAAAAGATATCTGTTTTCATTATTCTTTTCTTTATGGTCATCCTCCCCTCCTTCTCTTTTTCCATCACCATCATTTCCACCCTCCCATCCTTCCATTTGTGGTGTCACTCTCCTCTATTTTTGGTGTTGGGTCACTTCACTAGGCTGCCAAGGTGAGAATTATTGTCCTCGCTGATACCCTGCGTAGAGTGTTAATATTCTTCTAACGCACAATTCACACTCTTGCTATGCTACCTCTTCATCTGCTTGTCTTTTCTTGTGTTTCCTGTCCTCCCAATTAAATCAGTGTGCAGGAAGCATGCAGGAAAGTAAAAAAAAAAAAAAAAGATCAATCCGAAAATAAACATTCTGTCATAAATACTTTGTTATCATTGAGAAACTATTATTCTAATGGTAACATTTTTTTTAATCAAACCTAAGATATTTCTTTCTCTCCATTAAATCTATTTTACATTTAGATTTTCAGAATTTTTATTTGTGGGTGAATGAATCTACAGCTAAAATAATCTTTAGGTCGCAATATCGAATCAATAGATTAGACCTGTTGAATACAATCTTTTTTTAAATAATGCGTATGTGAACGTGTGCTTGCAATGTAATTTTATAGGCTTATGCAAATTAACATACTGTTTTATTGTAAATTACCTGTATTCATTAATCTAATATTTTTAACTAGTATATGTCCAGATTTATTTATTAAGACCACAACATCAAGTACAAGTATATGAATGGGACTGAGAGTGACCATGGAGTAGACAATCCAGTTCATTAGGAATGGTCAAACAGGCAACGAGGCAGCACAATGGCTCAGTGGTTAGTACTGTCACCTCACAGCAAGAAGGTTGCTGGTTCGAGTCCTGGCTGGGCCAGTTGGCATTTCTGTGTGGAGTTTGCATGTTCTCCCCGTGTTGGCCTGGGTGTCCTCCGGGTCTTCCGGTTTCCCCACAGTCGCTAAAGGTAAATTTGGTGAACAAAATTGGCCATAGTATATGAGTGTGTGTGTGAATGCAAAAGTGTATGGGGGTTTCCCAGTACTGGGTTCCAGGCATCCGCTGCGTAAAACATATGCTGGAATAGTTGGTGGTTCATTCCGCTGTGGCAACCCCTGATAAATAAGGGACTAAGCCAAAGCAAAATTAATGAATGAATGAAACAGGTAACGTTCGAAACATGAGCAAAGGGAAAGAGAGGGGTGGGGTGTTTTAGGTTTAATTTAACAACTCTAAATCAACAAAAGAATTCAAATCACTCACTGATCTTTACTATATAACTTTTATAATACCAATCGCAATCGGATTTGCATTGATTATTAGGGTAGATTATTATTACATTAGGTTATTTAGTTGCTATAATATTTCTCCACTGAATGCTCCTGATACAAAGGCAAATGATCTTAACTTTCTAGAAAGTGGAACTGTGAAAACTATTGTTTTAGTTGTCCAGCCAAGTTGATAAATAAGTAATAGTTGATAATAACAATTTCTGATTGAATCTGTCAATTAGAAAAACAGCAAAATTGACTCAAGATACTTATCCACATGATAAAGGAGGTCCTGATTATCCCAAAAAGAACGAATTTTTGGGCCAAAAAGAAGTCACTGCATTTTGTCTTTGTGCGACAATATAAAAATTATATTTGTTGTGCTGGTTTTTATTTGCATATTAATTGTTTTCATCACTTTTTGAACCATTATTTAACTGTGAGGCAACCATAGACACCTCTACAATAGACGGTTATGAATGTTTAAAGAAAAAATTCAGATTTTAGTTGCATTTGAGTCTGCAAATATGTAATAGACTCTTAGATTGCATCTGTTATTGTAGTTTGTTTATGGTCTTTCATAATTTTTGTGGGTTAAACTATCTGTACAACTTTTTGTATGTTTGCGTACAATATACCTTGCATCACATGGTACACTCACACTTTAAAAGATGCATTTAATTACTAACTTTCAGGTTGACATAGTTTGAGCAACACCATCTAACAACCTAGCCTCAGAACTCACACCGCTATAACCATGATGTGCTTGTGTGCCTTTAACCATCTACTTATGAAACATCATCTTTAGTTAGTTTTGAAAATAATATTTCGTGTTCAAGCTGCTAGCGCTTCAGTCTAGAGTTAGCCACTAGTCTGGACATCCTTTCTAATGTAATTGTACAACACTGCATCCATTAGCCTATGCTTGTTTTTGTTTTTTTTACAATTTACTTATTGTTAAAAGGATATTGTCTATCAAGTCTCAATGGGTAAGAGTGTTTACATGTACTGTACAGTTCAGCTACATAAATATAATATAAAATATAAAAAAATCGGAGGCAATCTCTAAGCCAAGTGCCTATTGTGTTGTAACTAATTTTTCCTCCACAGGTTTCCCAGGGCTAAAAGGCATGAGAGGAGATCCAGGGCCTCCAGGACCTGGTGCGAATAAAGGTATACCAGGATTACCTGGCATCCCAGGCTCACAGGGATTTAGGGGACCTCCTGGACCCCCAGGTTTTACGACACGTCCAGGCATACCTGGAAGACCAGGCATAAAAGGTGTGAATACTGACCAGCATTTCTGGAGTCTTCAAATGTTGCAATTTAAAAAAGTGCAAATTTAGCTTGTTTCTATTTACCTTTTTTGCTCTGTGTTCAAGGGGAGAAAGGGTCTCTTGGGTTATTGGGGTTCCAAGGATTACCAGGTTCCCCTGGAATCCCAGGTGGTCCAGGTATTAAAGGTTTGCCTGGTTTCAGTGGACAGGACGGCTTAATTGGAAGAAATGGGCCAAGAGGAACCAGAGGTATAGACATTTGAAATTACAGTATTTCCAAAAGAAACCAGATGTATGTCAAATAAGTATAGTAATTTTAATTCAGAATGCACTACAGAAATACAATGATTCATGTACTATTTTAAATAATGTATGTCTGTATCTTAAAGGGGATCGAGGTGAACCTGGTCCTCCAGGACCATCAACTCCATTGATTCCAGCAGAACGGCTTGTAAAGGGTGAAGCAGGTGAACCAGGAGGTGTTGGAGGGCCTGGTTTCACAGGACCAAGAGGTATGAGAAGTGGCCAAACTGTCTAATTAGACTTAATTTTCTTTATAATTAGATCTCATTTCCAGTAATGAATTATTCACACCATTTAGTAGCAATAACATGTTCATGGATATTAAATAATTAATATACTATAGTATTAATATTAGTATAGTATTAATATAGGGGCCTCACAGTGGCGCACGTTCGCCTCACAGCAAGAAGTCGCTGGTTCGAGCCTCGGCTGGGTCAGTTGGCGTTTCTGTGTGAAGTTTGCATGTTCTCCCTGTGTTGGTGTGGGTTTCCTCCGGGTGCTCCGGTTTCCCCCACAAGTCCAAAGACATGCGGTATAGGTGAATTGGGTAGACTAAAATTGTCCATAGTGTATGAGTGTGAATGGGTGTGTATGGATGTTTCCCAGAGATGGGTTGCAGCTGGAAGGGCATCCGCTGCGTAAAACATATGCTGGATAAGTTGGCGGTTCATTCCGCTGTGGCGACCCCAGATTAATAAAGGGACTAAGCCGAAATGAAAATGAATGAATGAATAGTATTAATATAGTAGCCCAATATAGTAGTTTGTTTTCTGCCTTTGGCACAAGCTCTTGCAATTCTGTGTCCGTGCAACAAAGTATACTCTAGATGAATTCAACATATGATGAGATGAGACTCTGCAATGGCGTCCTTAGAAAAGTGTGGCTCTAGAGTGGCAGACATAATAAGATGAGACTCTGAAGCGGGAACCTGCATTGTCCTCCACAACTCCTATAGTAAAAGTGGAGCTAATTAGCAACAGCACTAAGTCCATAAAATCCTGCAGACTTCAATCAAAGCCCTTCTCCAGGGAAACATGACTTTATATACTCATTGATTCCATAATGAAAAATGTCCTTTATTGAGACATTATCCATATAGCTGATGCGACAGCTCATCAGAATTAATGGACTTATTCCTCGATCAACAGGCCTCTTTGCTGAAGATTTTGTTTAGTAGCTATTTGAGTGGGTGTGGGTTTCAAATACTGTAGCTGGTGCATCTGCATATGATGAAGCCTTTTGTAACAAAAATGTGAGGAGTTGGGATCCTTTTATTGGTAAAATCGTGGTTAAACTTTTAGGGTCAAAACACAACTAAAAGCAATAGCGAAGGCAAGGCACAGTCATGGTCAGTAGGAGGCAATGGGTTGTGGCAGACATTAAGGATACAAATAAGGAAAAACAGGCAAGACAAGATAACAAAAAAAGTTAATTAGCAGGGCAAAACAGGAATTCACAGAAAAGTGAGTTTGTGTGTACTGGTTTTGGTTGTTTACAAGGACAGTTTTTTGTATAATGATATGGGGGTGAGTTGTACTCTATTATGGTGGTTTATGAGGACATGAATGGTGTCCTTGTAATTCAAAATCATACTTAACTGGGTCTTTTGACATTCAGCAGTTTTTACTGTATAAAATACATTACGCCTATGGAGAGCCCTCATGAACCATCAACACCATGATGTGCATGTGTGTGTGAACTGCTTAATTTGTCATGTAATAGGTAATAAAGGTGAGGGTGCATTAAATGCCAGGTATGGGTTTATGGTAAATGGAGTACACATAGTGTGTCAGTAATCAGTTGAGGGATGCCTCTGTCTCAAAACCTAAATGGCCAAAGTACACTTCAGGCTTCTTGTAGAATCATTGAATTAATTTATGTGGTGCTGTAAATGACAAACTGGTATATAATTTCAACTTGTGATGAAAGTATGGGACATTTGCTTGGCATCACATTTAGGACCAGTATTACTCTCTGTAAAAAAAAGAAAATGCATCTCTTTTTGAACAGGTGATAAAGGTTTAGCGGGGCCACCTGGACGTGCAGGCTTTGCAGGACCACCTGGCTTTGCAGACCAAGCGAAAGGATTACCTGGCCAGTCTGGAAACCCAGGTGCTCCTGGCCCATCTGGCTTCCCTGCGCCCAAAGGCTTTCCTGGAGTTATGGGCTTTCCTGGCTTTCCAGGCGTGAAGGTAAGCACCCTGTATTCAGACACAGCAAAATTTACTATGAATTCATCACACCTGATATTGGTATCAGCATCAGGTCCAATCTAGCTGTCATGATCTTGTACTTATGTGTTATGTATACAATGACATAGTTTATAAATAATAACCGTTTCTATATGATACGCTTGATTGCCATTAAAATAATTAACTGAAGCAACAGATGGCTTTAATTTTCTTTAAATGTCTAAATTATTGTTATTATCATTATTTGATTGATTTGAAATGTAATCTAGACAAGTTCTTGACAAATGTGAAGTTAGCACAGGAACCTTGTTTGGTGTATTTTTATATTTATGTTGTTCTTCACTGTAGGGTGATAATGGTCTCCCTGGGGTTCCAGGGTTCCCGGGTGCTCAAGGACCACCTGGTAGCAAAGGTGAGATCTTTGTAAATCTGTGTTTATTTCTGACCTCAACTGTATGGCAAAAACAGTTAAATTGTTGGCGTAAGGCAGCTATAACCAAGTGTCCTTAAAAATTTACTTTAAGGTGAGAAAGGTGACTCGTATGCATCATCTGGACCCTCTGGACCAAAGGGTAATATTGGAAATCCTGGATTCCCAGGTAAGAGACACTTTTTCACGCTGTTGGTATGAATGAAGTATTTTTATCAACACTTTTTTTTTGTATGTTATTTTGTATTTTATGTTACAAACCTACTTTATAAATATTTTTTGTCTTTTACCTTTGATAACTAGGTGGTCCAGGACGTACTGGTGAACCAGGTGATTCAGGATTCCCAGGCGTCTTGGGATTTCAAGGCCAGAAAGGCTTTCCTGGGGACCCAGGAATACCAGGATTTGTTGGTATGATTCTGATTCAGTGATTCCAGTTTTTACATCATAAGCTATTTTTTTCCCCCAATGTCATTTTGTTTTCGTTGATGTGTTTGTTCATAGGTTCAGCAGGCCTCCCAGGCACTAGGGGTCTCCCTGGTTATCCAGGACTGAGGGGGCGTGATGGAGATCCAGGCCGTCCTGGAGGTCCGGGCTCACCAGGAGATAAAGGTTAGTGAAGGACTTTTATTTTTTGATATTGCAAATATGATTTTTTTCCCCCAGTTCAATCATTTGTGTATTTGATCCAGCAGAAACCATTCTAGAAATATTTCTGATGACATTTCTGAAATGTTTTACTTTATCTTCAGGTTTTCCAGGTTCACCTGGTTTAGATGGACTCAATGGTCTTCCGGGATCAAGAGGGCCACCTGGAGTTCCAGGTAAAACCTTTTCATTATAAATTTCAACATTTTAAGCCTTAATCCTGAACAAACACCTTATTGACTTCTATTTTATTTTCAATATGTCCTTAGGTGTGATTGAAGGTGGTCGGGTTGGTCCGCCTGGTGTGAACGGACAAAAAGGAGATAGAGGAACATCACAACCTGGAGTACCTGGCCGCCCTGGAGAAAAAGGATTGAGAGGAGACTCTGGTGAGGATGATCATACACAGACTACCACACATGCAAATTAATATCACCAGACCCTTTCTTATGTATGAATCTCATATATGAATTATATGATTACATTTTTGGGTGGCACGGTGGCTCAGTGGTTAGCACTATCGTCTTACAGCAAGAAGGTCGCTGGTTCGAGTCCTGGCTTGGCCAGTTGCCATTTCTCTGTGGAGTTTTCATGTTCTCCCCGTGTTCGAGTGGGTTTCCTCCGGGTGCTCCGGTTTCCCCCATCGTCCAAAGACATGCGCTATAAGTGAACTGCATGAACTAAATTGTCCATAGTGTATTGAGTGTGTGTTTGAATGAGTGTATGGATGTTTCCCAGTACTGGGTTGCACCTGTAAGGGCATCCGCTGAGTAAAACATATGCTGGAATAGTTGGCAGTTCATTCTGCTGTGGCAAAAAAGAGAGAAAGAAATATCACACTTATCAGAATCAGAATCAGAATCAGAAAGAGCTTTATTGCCAGGTATGTTCACACATACGAGGAATTTGCTTTCGTGACAGAAGCTTCTACAGTGCAACAGAATCACAAAGACAGGACAAAAAACAGATAATAAATATATTTTAAAAACAGAAGTAAGAAGTGAATGCAGATATGCAGGTTGACAAGTGTATGTACAGGTATATTACTATATACAGCATTATATGTGCAGCTATTATGTGCAAACTGGCATGGAAGTATGTTTTAAATAAGTGTATGTGTGTATAAAGTGTATAGCAAGTAGTGACGTTGTCACAATACTATCATAAAGTGTTCATAAGATGGATTGCCTGAGGGAAGAAACTGTTTCTGTGTCGGGCTGTTCTGGTGCACAGTGCTCTGTAGCGTCGACCAGAAGGTAAAAGTTCAAAGAGGCAGTGTGCTGGGTGTGAGGGGTCCAGAGTGATTTTGGCAGCCCTTCTGCTCGCTCTGGATAAGTACAGTTCTTGGAGAGTAGGGAGGGTTGTACCAGTGATTCGCTCAGCAGTCCGAACTATTCGACGTAGTCTTCGGAGGTCTGATTGGGTAGCTGAGCTAAACCAGACAGTTATTGAAGTGCAGAGGACTGATTCAATGATGGAAGTGTAGAACTGTTTCAGCAGCTCCTCTGGAAGGTTGAACTTCCTCAGCTGACGAAGGAAGTACAGCCTTTGTTGAGCTTTTTTGACAATGGAGTCAATGTGAGTGTCCCACTTCAGGTCCTGAGAGATGGTGGTGCCCAGGAACCTGAATGACTCCACTGCTGCCACA
The DNA here is from genome assembly GCA_903798125.1 of Danio choprae. Taxonomy (NCBI): domain Eukaryota; kingdom Metazoa; phylum Chordata; class Actinopteri; order Cypriniformes; family Danionidae; genus Danio; species Danio choprae. The sequence continues at coordinate 581,899 of CAIGQW010006673.1, forward strand.
ATGCTGTCCATGATGCTCAGTGGGGGGAGAGCAGGGGGGTTTCTCCTGAAGTCCACTATCATCTCCACTGTTTTGAGCGTGTTCAGCTCCAGGTTGTTGTGACTGCACCAGACAGCCAGCTCCTTAACCTCCTGTCTGTAAGCAGACTCATTACCGTCCTGAATGAGGCCGATAAGTGTGGTGTCGTCTGCAAACTTCAGGAGCTTGACAGAGGGGTCCTTTGAAGTGCAGTCATTCGTGTACAGGGAGAAGAGCAGAGGGGAGAGAACACACCCCTGGGGGGCGCCAGTGCTGATTGTGCGGATACTGGATGAGAATTTGCCCAGCTTTACCAGCTGCTGCCTGTCCGTTAGGAAGCTGTTGATCCACTGACAGACAGAGGTGGGCACGGAGAGCTGAGTTAATTTGGGCAGGAGAAGTTTTGGGACGATAGTGTTAAAAGCCGAGCTGAAGTCAACAAACAAGATCCTCACATAGGTCCCTGGTCTGTCTAGGTGTTGCAGAACATAATGCAGTCCCATATTGACTGCATCATCCACAGACCTGTTTGCTTCATACTGTTATTGGAAACAGTATGAATTTTTGCAGTGTTGTGGGGAAATTAAAGACATTTGGGAAAACAAAAGCATGATATCTGGGTCAAATACCTAAAGAGAATATGAAGGACAGTTTCAAAGGGTCAAACTCACTTCCAACTTTAATGACAAAACAAGGTGATAAAGCTATTGGGGGGAAAAAAGAATATCCACATCATTTTCTTTTTTTCGTCCCTCTGCCATGTTTAAAATGTATGATATGTCCAGCTTAAAAACTTGGTTATCAAAGTTATCTCATAGTTTCTCAGTTGGCAATATGACTTGCAAACTTTTGTTTATGATCATTATGATCTTGTACTAGTCATGTACTAGACAGTCATAAGCCATCATTGGTATTATAATTATCCGTGTTTGCATATATTTTATGAATTTGATGACTATGAAAACTTGGTTTTCAGGTGTTCCTGGTTTGAGGGGCTACCCTGGAAATCCAGGCCCCCCTGGCCCACCTAGTCTTTCTAATATCCCAGGTCCTCTCGGAGACCCTGGACTTCCAGGATTAGATGGGCGTGAAGGTACGAGACATCTCTGTCTTCTCTGTTGGCATCACTTTTTGTTGTTTCTCGAAGGTTGAATTAATTCTTTCTTGGGGTTTAATTAAATAAACCATTTAAAAATATGGTTGATCTCGAGAACTAACTGTTACACAGTGGTTTAATGTAGCAAAGTAATAATACTTTGTTACAATACTTTATTTTACTTGACATTTCCCTTGAAGGATGTTTGTTACTTACTACAAAATTAAAGCAAAGTAACAAGACGTGCAATCAGTTTGTCAAATCAGTGGTCTGGTGCATTACTTCAATTAGTTTGCATGTGTGCAATCAAGTGCACATACAGCAACCATGGTCATGCTGGCTACAGACTGATAATACTCAAAAATAAGACAGACACTGGCACCTGTTATTCCCACGACAAACGACTGCTGTGATGAAGATGAACACCTGGAATGCATAAACTGGAGAACATGCCTCTTATGCCGCGGTCACATTAGAGTTTGAGCATGCAAAATTCTGCAAAAAGGGGCAGGATTTAACAAGATGATTAGACATCTCAAAAAGCGAGCGATTGCTCCATATTTAAGATTTCTGTCCAGAGAGGTCATGTTTTGATATTCGATTGGTCTCACGCAATCATGTGATATGATTGTTGAACTTTGCAATGCAGCGAACTACGAAACTTGTTGCACGAGCTTGCGTTTCCTCTCTGCCGCATTCACATGCATATGAATGTAAGTCTATGGGGGGAAAAGTGCAGTGTGACCACGGCTTTATGCTAGCGAAAAATACAAGAACATTTTTTATTATTTATTGGCTGTTGATTTGTTTTTGTTAAATATACATTTTTTTTTTAAACTTTCATTACATTTAAAAGTAAAAATTTATAAAAAAAAAAAACTACTCAAATACAATAAATATCAAATACTTCAAAACTTTAACTTTTATATCCTGAACAGTGACTAACCTTTAACAGAGTCATTTTCTAGTAAGATATCTGTATTTTTACTCAGGTGGGGCTTTCAAATACTTTATCTACCACTGTCGTTTCTTTTACATTTGCTTTTTTTTTTTTTTTTTTACTTCAAACCTGACCCTTGCTGTGGCAGTTGCTTAGTTGCCTATGTGTGATGATGCAGTGACATAATATGAACTGAATCATTTGCACTGCAGGTCCCTTTGGCCCTCCTGGACTCCCTGGTCCACCAGGCCCTGGAACTGTCCAAGGAGACAGAGGAGACCCTGGGTTTCCTGGTCAGCCAGGAATAAGAGGACCACGTGGAGAGCCCGGTGGTTTTGGAGCCCCTGGATTACAAGGCAATTCTGGTTTTAAAGGTATTGCCATTTACTTTTTTGACATGCGATTTCTCTTCAACTCATTCTCTATGTTGTAGTTTGCTCAAAGGAATTAAATATGTTTCTCTCTGGATTTACAAGGACAAAATGGTGAGCCTGGCTTTAGTGGTGCGCGTGGACCACCAGGCTTTCCTGGAGAACCAGGAGATTATGGCAAAAGTGGACCCAGAGGTTTAAAGGGTCAGTAGTTTAGGATGCATTTTATGTATTCAAACTCAAAATCTAAACAAGAATACTTAAAGTCCTGGACCGTCTTGATACATTGGCCTCTGCTTATTTTTCTCTCAGGTTATTCTGGTGCTCAAGGAGCTCCAGGTTTTGTGTTCCCAAGTAACATAACAGCCCCAATGCCATCTGGGGATCCAGGCCAACCAGGGCTTAATGGGTTTGCTGGTCAGCCAGGAATACCAGGTCTGCCAGGCAGTCCAGGCAACCCAGGTGAGAACTATTGAAGAAAAAAAAGTAATATGGATATGAACATCTGATCAATCAACCATTCCAACTCTACTTTTGATTGCTTTGAAATTACTCTAGGCCCCAAAGGATTAAGAGGGCAAGTGGGTAGACTTGGTCCAGTTGGATTAGCTGGATCTCCTGGATTTTCTGGTGATCCTGGTCCTACAGGAATCCAAGGACCCACAGGACTCCAAGGTACAAAAAGCATCTGTCTGCCTTTTACATCATTTATATTAATGTTTTGAAGCAATACTTAGGAACTGATGGTTCATGATCAACTGATTAAGGAGAGAAAATAATACAACTTTTAAAAGCCGGTGTGACTAGTTGAATAAATGTTTAGGTGAAATGTTTTCATTCACCACAGATTCATATAATGTATGCTGTGCATTAAAGGGTTTTAATAATGCATTACAGGTCATTAAAACAAATATATTTTTGTTGATATTTTTATAGTGTTTTGGGTATTGATTTAACATCCAATGTAATGTTTGGATCCTTAAGCAAAGAAATGGATGAGAAAAAGTTAATTAATCTTAATATTAAATTGTATCTATGTTGAGTAGTTTTTGTAATAAATTATTGTCAAAAAGTCATATTGTACCCGGGTACATAGGAAAGTAATTTCCGTAGCCAGATCAGGTAGACATTTTAAGTTTGAAATTTAATTTTACTTAAGGTAATGGTAGATTTCACTAAAGCATTCTGGTTTATGTCTTACCCCCATTTTCTCTTCTGTTTTCTGTAACTTGTCTTTAAAAATTCTTCCTCTTTGCTATGTCCTCCACAGGAGCCCGTGGTAAACCAGGGTTGCCAGGTATTCCTGCTCCACCGACGCGCAGTACTGGCATTGGTTATACTTTGGTGAAGCACAGTCAATCCACTCTGGTGCCCATGTGTCCTGAGGGCATGACCAGGCTCTGGGAGGGGTACAGTTTGCTCTATGTGGAGGGACAAGAAAAAGCGCACAACCAGGACCTTGGTGAGACATTAGGCTTGTTATAAGCAGGTCCACATGCTGTAGTTTACGCCATGATAGATTAGCTTTAATGTCTCATATTGAAGGTGTATGAGTTTTATGAGTCCAATTGAGTTTTCTTAATTATATTTAGTAGAGGCTTGGGCCTAGTCACAGTATCTATATATCACAACTTGACAAGCCAATCAGTTTAGTATAAATACAGTTTTACATGGATATGCAGATGAGTTAGTTTCTCCTCAAAGTCACGCCTTGAAAGTTGAGTAACTTAAGTTTTTCTCATCCTCACAGGATTGCCCGGCTCCTGCCTGCCTCGTTTCAGCACCATCCCCTTCCTCTACTGCACAGTAAATGAAATCTGCTACTATGCTAGCCGGAACGACAAGTCCTATTGGCTGTCCACCACGGCGGCCATTCCCATGATGCCTGTGGCGAATCAGGAGATTTCTCCATACATTAGCCGCTGCTCAGTGTGTGAAGTTCCATCTCAGCCAATCGCTGTCCATAGCCAAGATCTGACCATACCAACATGCCCTCAAGGCTGGAGAAGTCTGTGGATCGGTTACTCCTTCCTTATGGTAAAATTCATTTACTGTATACCTTAGAGAACATGCAAAACCACACATCACTGCAAATTTACTACTGAGCTTACAGGGTAGCACACAGACTCATATCTGTGTACAAATAATGACATGAAGATATTAATTATAATCATTTACTATTTAATAAATGCATATTTTGATGTTCCTACATTTGAAATGTCGCACTAAACAATGACATAAAGACATCTATTGTAAATGGGGGTTTTTACACTAAAACTCACTTTCCTTCGGCTTAGTCCCTGATTTGTCAGAGGTCGCCACAGCGGAACTAACCGCCAATTACTTAACTTACTTATAATTTCTTTTACCTGTAATTAAAGTTGTTGTTTTTTTTTTTATTAAAGGGATAGCTCACCCAAAAATAAAAATTATGTCATCATTTACTCTCCCAACACTTGTTGGGGGAAAAACAGCCATTGACTTCCATAGTATTTTTGTTCCTACTATGAAATTCATGGCTGTTTTTTCCAACATGTTTTAGAATAGCTTGCTATGTGAAGAAAGAAAGAAAGAAAGAAAGAAAGAAAGAAAGAAAGAAAGAAAG
>CAIGQW010006673.1:586938-617201 GCA_903798125.1 Danio choprae
GAAAGAAAGAAAGAAAGAAAGAAAGAAAGAAAGAAAGAAAGAAAGAATTGGAACCAATTGTGTGTAATTGAATAAATGGTGAGAACATTTTCATTTTAGATGAACTCTTTAAATTACAAAATTGTAATTTAACACAAAAAGAATATATATATACAAACAATATAGACATTTTGGGAATAGCTTAGCTTAGCATAAATCATTCAATCGGATTAGACCATTAGCATCTCGCTGAAAATTTCAAAAAAGTGTGTCAGTCTTAGTACATGTAATTGCAGAAGAGTCAAACTTTAAATAGAAAAATGATCAAAACCCTTAATTGAATTTTTGACCAAGATGCTAATGGTCTAATCTGATTTAACGATTTATGCTAAGCTAAGCTAAAAGTGCTCTCGTCAGACCCAGACATTGGCTGTATAGATTTAAAAATGGTTTAAACTGCTTAACTGTGGTGAATATGTCAAATTAGCCTATTTCAAAAAAACTCTTTACTTCCTACACTGTAAAAAATATCTGTTAATTAACAGGTTCCGGTTACGGTTGTGAATTGCATTATGGGAGTTTTATCTCTGCTCTGTCGACTTTTGATGTTGAAAATTCAACTCTACAGTACAGTTTAACAAAGTTACTTTCAATGACAGTAAAATAACAAACTGCGTCAGCATAACTTTGTGTTTTGTGTGCGTGGTTCAGCACACAGGTGCAGGTGGAGAAGGAGGCGGTCAGTCCCTCATGTCTCCCGGCTCTTGTCTGGAGGATTTCCGCGCGACCCCCTTCATCGAGTGCAACGGCGCTCGCGGCACATGCCACTACTTTGCCAACAAGTACAGTTTCTGGCTGACCACAGTGGATGTGAATGAACAGTTCGTCCAGGGTCCCACACCAGAGACGCTGAAGGGAGATCAGTTCCGCTCACGCCTCAGTCGCTGTCAAGTCTGCATGAAGATCTTGTAGCTTGTGTAGATGCATTTGAGGAGAATTTAAACTATAGAAAGTAACAAACATCAACTGATTGGATTCCATGCCCTTGATACACATCAGTGGGGATTATGAGGGCTACAGTGAACACATGGAGAATATCGAGGATGGAATGAAAAGAAGTGGAGATAATAGACAACAGTGGTGCTATGTTGAAAATATGATGTTTTTGTACGTTCAAGTTTTTTCTTTAAGTTGTTGGTCATATTCACGGCTACCTCAGAGAATGAATCCCAGAATTCCAGTGGATGGCACACAATAATACTGTCTTTTGAAATGCTGTCTTTTTAATAACCGGTTCTGCTGCATTTCATGTATAATGTTTTGGCTTCAGTAGCCTGCATTGGTGCTTCCTTCACATTAATGTTACCCAGACCTTCTTGTTTAACATTTGGTAAAAAAAAAAAAAATGGACAAAGCAGCACTTTTGCAATCTACGTGAAAGAGATAGTTTGCTCAGAAATGAAAATTCTGTCATTATTTACTCATCCAAACCTGTTTGAGTTTCTTTCTTCGGTTGAATACAAAACAAGATATACAAAAAATGTTGAAAAAACAGCCATTGACTTCCATTGTATTTTTTTGTTGTTGTTGTTGTTCGTGTTATGGATGTCAATGGCTGCTTCAATTTTCAGAATATCCAGCCTGGTCTCACGAGGAAACGTAACTATTTTATGTTTTTGTCAGTTTAGTGGCTAATATCATATCATATAGTTATCATATAAAAATGTACAATTTTAAAAAGGAGGAGTGCCACCAAACTCCACCCCTAAACCCAACCGTTTCATTGGGTGATGAGCAAAAAATACTAAGTGAAGTTTATTTATAAACTAATTTCGAGAGGATCACATGCTTATGATTGACCACGACTGGTCCTGCATTAGCTAACACATGATTCACCAATCAGAATATTCCTAAGTCACCATAAATAACCAAAGTTCCATACCACAGTCACCTTCATTTTAAGGAATCCCCCCTTCTACCCCTACTACTCCTCCTTTCCTTGATTTGGTGGCACGGCGGCCCATTGGTTAGCACTGTTGCCTCACACCAAGAACGTCTCTGGTTCTAGTCCTTACCAAGCCAGTCAATGTTTCTGTGTGGAGTTTACATGTTCTCCTTGTGCTCGCATGGGTTTCCCCCGGGTTCCTGGGTTTCCTCACACCATCCAAAAACATGAGACTTAGTCAGCAGTTATCTCTTCATAGCAATTCCTAATTGATCATTGGATACAAACAGCAGGGGAGTTCTTGAGATCTACCTGAGCTCAAACTCCCCTCTCGCCCTGCAAACTGGAGGGAGCCCAGGGCTCGAGGATCTTATGAGCTCAGGGCTCTCCCCCGGGACAGCATGCCAAACAAGCTTTATAACCAATCATCAGCTAAGTGTGAACTCTTGAAAATGTACGAATGAGATTGTATGAATTCAAATCAAAGAGTTACGAGATATGCAATGGAATATCTTGTTTTGTGTTTAGCAGAAGAAAGAAATCACTTGAGTGTGAGTAAATAATGAGTACATTTTCATTTTAGAGCAAACTATTCCTTGAATGAGTGAGATTGTGCCTCATGGCTGTCACTTGAATTAGTCAAACCCCACAAATATCTTATATATATATATATATATATATATATATGTGTGTGTATATGAATTGCACTGAAGTAAAAAATGTAAACTTCTTTCACAAGATCATACACTGCTGATCTACATTCATCTAGTTCACATGTAGTTTGTTCACTGAGATAAGTTGATATCATTTTCAGGTTTAAGGAACTCTCAAACATCATTCATTCATTTTCCTTCGGCTAAATCCCTTTATTCATCATGGGTCGCCACAGCGGAATTGACCGCCAACTTATGCAGCATATGTTTTTACACAGCGGATGCCCTTCCAGCTGCAACCCAGTACTGGGAAACATCCATACACACTCATTCACACACATACACTACGGCCAATTTAGTTTATTTAATTCACCTATACCGCATGTGTTTGGACTGTGGGGGAAACCGGAGCACCTGGAGGAAACCCATGTCAACACAGGGAGAACATGGAAACTCCTCTCAAACATCCATCAAGCATAAATGAGGATACTAATACCTTACAGATCACCGTTTCCTCATTTTAAGGTACATATTTCCACATTAATTCATCCCATGACCAAAAATGTGTATATTTTTATAGTCAAATGTCATTTCCTTTTTATTTTAAATGTCTAATTTACTGTGTGCATTGAAAGTGCTAAAGATTTGAATTGGCCAGTCTCTTCGAGACAGGCTTACACTTAACCACTATGATCACTAAGCTTTCAGTCTCTCATTGGTAGCCCTGAGTATACATGTACATTTTCTTCTGTTTCTGTTGCATTGGTTAGATTGTTGTTTATTAATTTCATCCCCTTGATAGAAAGATGTACAAGTCTTTGTACATGTAATAATAGGGATAGGGTTAACAGTGTTTCTCCACTTAACGAATGTTGCTTTTAGTTCTTTTCTAAAATAAAAAAAAAGTTCATTCGTGAAGATTGACTGTCACAAGTGGGCAATTTGCTATTGTTTTTACTGCTGTAAGACTATAAAAATATTGTTTTTACTGCTGTAAGACTAAAAAAAAGAGAGATGTATGATTTCAGAACCCGATACATTTTAATAATTGAGCATTAAGCATTTTTAAATGAATTCAGACAGTAAATTAAAAAAAAAGACATTTTCCAGTATTTCATATAATGGTGTAAATGTTTAATCTGAACGCTCACAATGAGTACATGTATGAAACCTGTCAAATAAAAGTATTCCAACTTTTAACTACTGTCATATATGAAGTTGCTATTTTTTATATTGTATGTGTACTTATTGCCATATAACAACTTAATCGTGATGCTGGACAACACACAGGTGAAGAAAAAACTACTTTTGGAATAACGTGAAGTTAATACCTTGATAAAAAAGTTTATGTTAACGTTTATGTTTAATACAAGAAACAAACCAGCAGTCAAACAAACTAAATGAACCCGTTCTGTCCATTTTTACAAAACAAATCACATATGAATGTTAAACGGTACAGTACTATGCTCAGATTTGCGTTTATATTGTATATTTGATTGATTGATTGATTGATTTTTACCTTATTAGGTTCATCTTAGGTCAGACAGAAAATGATAGCTCTGTAAATACAATATAAATAATATAGATACACATACACAAACAATAACTAAATATATAAATAACGAGATGAAATATCACATACATACACAAATGCATGAATACATAAAATAACTTTAAATAAGTGTGTGGATGTTTCCCAGTGATGGGTTGCAGCTGGAAGGGCATCCGCTGTGTAAAACATATGCTGGTTAAGTTGGCGGTTCATTCCGCTGTGGCGACCCCTGATTAATAAAGAGACTAAGCCGTAAAGAAAATGAATGAATGAATGTTGCCTGTGTATTTTTAAGTAAAGTAGTTCCGGTAATTTTACAGATATTTACTGCTTCTGTTTGAAAGGTGCTTGAGCTTTCTTCAAAATATCCTTCAGTAGAATAAAGAAACTCGTGATCTTGAGGGTGAGTAAATATAGCAAATTTTCATTTTTGGGTGAATTATCTCTTTAATATGTACAATGTCGCCCCACAGCAGCAGAGGGCGCTGTGAGATTTCAAATACACACACACACACACACACACACACACGCAGTCTTCACCGCCGCTTTAGTAACTCATAAACAGACACCACAGACAGAGAGAGAAGCGACTGGACAAAACAGACGCTACACATTTCACCTGTGATACTGCTGCACAAAACAGGTACATATAAAGCCAAGAGCATTTATAAAAATGACTCCGCTAGCATATTTCTGTGTTGTTGTTGTATATGGGTTTCGTCTGTTGGTGCTGTGGTCTTATTCACGCTGGTAAACATGCAGTGATTACAGCAGTTTTTAGCTGTTTTCAGAAATGTGGACAAACGTTACATCACACTTGACATAGTAAAGCGGGTTTGTACAGTGATTGTTGTTTGTCGTAGATGGATGTTTTACAGTAGTCAGCATCATCTTCATCAGCATCATCAGTATTATCTAGCAGTGCTGCTAATGCAGAATCCACCTCCTCCTCCTCTTCTTCTTCCAGCACTGCAGATGAAGATCAGCTGAATAATGCAGCTGTGACACAGTTTTAAAACACTCGTTATTGTTGTAGAATTATAATCCTAAACTAGGGTGAGACCAGCTGACCTTTAGCACCTGCATAATCCATAAGTGTGGAAAAGTAAGAAATGTACAATGTTGTAAGAAAATTAAGCCTGCTGTATACAGTGTTGTATTGACACGGTGATAACATTAATGGGAGTGTATGTGCATTAGAAAGAAGTGTAAATAATGGCTTCTGCAATTGAGGTAAAGTTGCTTCTATGGTCACACATTCAGACTTTCTCCTTAATAATATAATTTCAAAATTATTCTTTGCAAATTCTAAGTAGTGGAATAGTAGCATTATTAACATTGTTCACAGTCAATTAAATCATGCTAATGTTGTTTTGAAGTCATACTTGCATGTGATTTAAGACCGAATATTCAATTCAATTAATTTTTATTTCTATTGCGTTTTTACAATGTAGATTCTGTCAAAGCAGCTTAACATAGAAGTTCTAGTAAATCGAAACTGTTTCAGTCCAGTTTACGGAGTTAAAGTTCAGATTAGTTCAGTTCAGTTCAGTGTGGTTTAATTTACACTGCTGAAAGTATAAACACTGAAGAGCAAATCCATCATTGCACAGCTCCAAAAGTTCCAAACCAAGCAAGCCAGTGGCGAGGAACAAACTCCACCAATTGGAGGAAAAAAACCTCGAGAAACCAGGCTCAGTTGGGCACGACCATTTCTCCTTTGGCCAAATTTCTTGTGCAGAGCTGCAGTTTAGGCGGCGGAGGCTGGAGAATGCTGGACGTCCATCATTGAGAAGCTGCAGGTGCGAGTAGGTCAGGGTTCAGGCTGGCCCACGGGATCAATGCTGAGTTTCATCTGTCACTGGGGTCTTTCAGGAATGTCTCATGCTCTCCACTCCTTCATGACCACCACAGCATCTGCTCAGGATTCGGCCTGGTCCAGGATTATGGAGACCTCGGGATAAGGAAAAACAGACTAACATTAGTTAGCGTAGATGCCGTTCAAATTATAATGTCTTTTAGGAAGTGTTCCCAGCCCCCGGTTATTCTAATTAATGCAGCCTAACAATACTTTAGAGGATTTGGATTTCAAAAGCATTTGTGTTTTATGTGTATACTAATGCAAAGAGATGTGTCTTTAATCTATCTTGATAATGAACATCTTGATAAATACTGGTATCGTATTTAAAGAAACATATGTTAATATTTTTGTCCATATCACTTAACCCTAGCCTGATGAATGCTGAAGGCTGTTAATAATTTGTTATTTAGTTTCATTCAGTTTTTTTAATGTAGACTTTAAATCATTTAGATTGAATTGGTTTAATAGTGTTAGATATTTAGACACCGAATACTTCTAAAGGAATAGCAAGAAAATAACTATTAACTGATTGTGTTTAAACCTAGTAATCATAAGTTTCAAATTAATAGAGTATTGATACATATGATATGTGGGCTTATCAGTGTTATTTTGCCTATTTAAATTACTTTTAGCAATTAAATGTACAGTAAAGTATTATTACATTAGTTTAATACAGAGGTATGCTGTCACAATGGGAAAAAAAATCTTTTTTGTTTTGAAGTGAAATCCAGGCTTCATGAGATTCACCTCAGTAATGGTTTTTTTCCAGTTACGCTGGAATTTTCGGAGACCGACTCGGACATGTCCTATGTCTTCATCAATGACTCGTCACAGACCAGTGTCCCGCTCCTGCAGGCTTGTATTGATGGGGACTTGAGTTTTGCCAGACGTCTGCTGGAGACCGGCTGTGACCCCAACATCCGGGACCATCGGGGCCGCACTGGTCTGCATCTGGCAGCGGCGCGTGGCAATGTGGACATCTGCCGATTCCTGCACAAGTTTGGGGCAGACCTGCTGGCCACTGACTATCAGGGCAACACGGCGCTGCACCTGTGCGGACACGTGGACACCATTCAGTTCCTTGTCTCTAATGGCCTCAAAATTGATATTTGGTGAGATGTGCCAATATTTATTTATTTTTTAGATAATTGTTGATAAAGTGTATTTATACAATGGGCTAAAGGCTTCAATATACAGCATAAGTGAGTAGTCTCCCAAAAAGACCTGAAATGCTGATTCATCTGACCACAGTACATGTTTCCACTGTGTGATGGTCCATCCCAGATGCCACCGAGTCCAGAGAAGTCGACGGCGCTTCTGGACACTTAACATTGGGCTTCCTTTTGGCACAGTACAGTTTTAACTGGCATTTGTGGATGTAACTACGCATTGTGGTACTTGACAAAGGTTTGCCAAAGTAGTCCTGAGCCTATGTGGTGATATCGCTTATAGATGAATGATGATTCTTGATGCAGTGCCGCCTGAGGGATTAGAGATCATGGTTGATCAGCTTAGACTTGCGCCCTTGTCCTTTACACACTGAAATTCCTCCAGATTCCTTGAATCTTTAAATTGTTATGCACTGTTGAAGGTGAAATATCCAAAGTCTTCCTATCTTTCTTTGAGGAACATTGTTTTTAAACATTTCAATAATTTTGGCAAACTGGTGATCCTCGGCCCATCTTTGCTCCTAAAGGACTAGACCTTTCTTGGATGCTGCTTTTGTACCAAATCATAATTACAATCACCTGTTGACATCACCTGTGTCACATCACATCATTATTTAACCAATTTACATGATTACTAGCCCTAAACTGATCCTGTCACAACCTCTTTTGGAATGTGTTGCAGGTCTGAATAACAGGAAAGGATGTATATTTACAAATGAAATGAAGTTGACCAGACAAAACATTAGACAATTGTTATGTGTTCATATTGTCTTCAATGAAATATAAGTCAAAGTAAATTTAGAAATCAATACTCTCTTTTTTATTTGCATTTTCCATACTGTCCTAAGCGTTGTGTAAATTGTATTATTTTTAGTTTCTTGCAATAACTTGTTTGAGTTTAAATGTATTGTCTTTCTCTTTCTTAAGATGTTTTTGATTATCACTTCAAAAGAACACAAATGAAGTATATTTACCATTTGCCTAGAAGAGAAAGCAACATCCAGCTTTTATCATATCACTGTCTGTGCCACGCTTCTAGTACCAACACTAGAGGTCTTTTCTTTTTTTTAAGTAAATACCATATTTGCATATTATCAAGTGTATGTGTGTGTGTTTGTAATTGTAATGTACAATTGCTACTTAAAACTGTATGTATGAACATGATATCAGATCAAAAATTGACTGGTTTCTAGCCATCATTAAAGAAGGATCAGACAAATTTGCATTTACTGGTTTAGAGGGCAAAATTAAGCATGCATTATTATTATTATTATTATTATTATTATTATTATTATTATTATTATTAATAATAATTCTTTACCATAGTATCCATACCTAAAGTTTATGACAGTTACCTACCAATTCCATTAAACAGAAATAAAATGTGTTGGACAGTTTCATATAGTTAATAATTATACTCGCACTGTGGAATCATCAGTGTTTTTTAATCTGACTTTTCTCTTCCTGATTGTTCTCCTGCATTTGAGCAGTAACCACAATGGCTCAACCCCGCTGGTGCTGGCCAAGAGGAGAGGGGTAAATAAAGATGCTATCCGGCTGCTGGAAGGCCTGGAAGAGCAAGAGGTCAAGGGCTTCAACAGAGGAGCTCACTCCAAACTAGAAGCCATGCAGATGGCTGAGAGCGAGAGGTGAGATTCCCTCCAATCATACATGTTGTTCCAAGACAAAACAATTAAGTTACCTTAATTGTTTTTACAAATTTAAGTGCATTGAACATAAGCCAATTAAGTTGTGCCAAAAAACCTCAAGAATTGTGTTGATTCAGCTCATTTTACATAAGTAGTTTGAACAAGCAGCAAAAAAAGTTTTTTCAAGTGCAGACGTCTCCGCACTTTTTTTCCTAACGCAGCACTATATTGTTTCCAGTGCAATGGAGAGCCATTCGCTGCTGAACCCAAACCTGCAGAACAGTGAAGGTGTGCTGTCCAGCTTCCGCTCTACCTGGCAGGAGTTTGTGGAGGATTTGGGCTTCTGGAGGGTCCTGCTGCTGCTGGTGGTCATCGCCCTGCTGTCTCTAGGCATTGCTTACTATGTTAGTGGAGTTCTGCCCTTTTCTGCCAGTCAGCTGGAGTTGGTCCACTGAGAGACAGGTGGTGTTGTTATATCTTGGGACTGGAGTCAAACTTTGAACTAAAAGGGAGGTTTGAGGGGACACTGAAGGTTCCTTGTAGTACAAGATTAGGTCTGGTGTAAGTTTAGAAATGGTCTTGTCATTCTCACAGGTGAGGTCGAGTGGAGGCGTGATGATGATGATGATGATGATGATGATGATGATGATGTTGTTGATGGCTGCGCTATGAAGGAACACTGAAAGGTAAAGGTTCAGGTATTAATGGGGGGAAATGGTATCTTTTCTTAAATACACCCTAAGTGATGTAAACCCATTTCTCACAGATCTTCCCACGACCTCTGAACAGTAGACACATGCACTTGTAATATCTCAGCGTTTATGTATACAACATTAGATGACTGTTGTAGGGTTAGATCAGGCATGAAGTATTCATATTTGATTATTTTCCTTGGTCATCACCTTTAATTTTTACTGTATATGAAGTCACTGTTGTGAAAGTATGAACAGACACTATACATGCTTATTTATATATCACGTTTAATTTATATCATTACATAGAATATTGTAAGTAAAACAAGTAATGATATGTAAAATGTTACATAAATCGGTAAATGGCCATCAGGATCCTGTTTGTGTTCAAATGGTCCTTTACGTTATAACAAGATCTTCATACTAATAAACAGAAATGTTTTTTCCTCATAAAATGCTTTTGTACCATGACTGTGTTGTTATTAGCAACATTTTCACAAATGTATAGCAGTGCTTGAATGTTTGAAGTGGATCAAAAACTTCAATCAAAGTTGTCCTAAAACTATTGAACAACGCCCATTCTTGTCTTAGGACAATTTTCATAAACTTTTTTTGATCCACTTCAGATGTTGACTACTGTATATATGTATGTGTATATACAGAGGTTGGAAAATGAAACTGAAACACCTGGTTTTACACCACAATAATTCAGTAGTATGGTATAGGGCCACCTTTTGTGGCCAATACAGTATCAATTCGTCTTGAGAATGACAGATACAAGTCCTGCACGTAGTGCCCTACAGTGTATAAGGGGTATTTCAAAAAAGAGCCCAGGACAGTGCTGAAACTGAAGTGTATATTTGCAGAGGGATTTTGAGCCATTCTTCTTGCAGAATAGTGGCCAGGTCACATGGTCCTCCAGAATGGTTTGGTAGTCCTTGGCAGTGACACGCCCATCTAGCACAAGTATTGGGCCTAGGGAATGCCATGATAATGCAGCCCAAACCATCACTGATCCACCATCATGCTTCACTCTGGGCATGCAACAGTCTGGGTGGTACGCTTCTTTGGGGCTTCTCCACACCATAACTCTCTCTGATGTGGGAAAGACAGTGAAGGTGGATTCATCAGAGAACAATACATGTTTCACATTGTCCACAGCCTTAGGTTTTTATTGTCAGCACCATTGAAGCCGACGTTTGGCATTGGCACAAGTGACTAAAGGTTTGGCCTCCAGGCTGATCAAGTTTAGCCATGAAACCTCCAACAAGTGTTTCAGTGTTTCAGTGGCCAGTGTTTCAGTTTCATTGTCCAACCATGCGGTTGATCCACTGGTTAGTCCTTTTCTACACCCTTATACCTGATGTAATTTACACTGGTATATGAAAATGCTAATTACTCCTGGCTTCACTAAATCACTCCAGCAGTTTCTCTGCTCCACTTTTACTCTGTAAACTGTAGCATTGAACACATTCCAATGGCAAGCAGCAGTCTTGGAAAAATGATTACTGCTGTGTCAGTTGGCTTCAAGAGGGAATTCATCAGTGATTATATTCAAATTCTGACATTAGTATACCATAGTAAGTGTGCAAGGAGAAAACGTAGATCATTGCAGACTTAAACATTTGCTATTATTTATAATGCTATCTACACTACACACTTTTTTTTTGTTATATTGCATTTACAGTTTGTTATGATGAGAGGATTTGTACTCCATTGAAACTCCATTGTTTTGAGCAGTGAGAGGATTCTGCCTGTACTTCACATAAAAATAAATATTTACACCATTTACGCTAAAGTGGTTCATAAAAGGTTTGGGAGAAGTGGAGGGTGAGTGTATGATGACAATAAATCCCTTTAAAACACCTCGGATCGGCCATTGCACTCAAGACTATTAAAAAAAAAGAACAGCATAAGATAGGTTTAGGACATATGGATGGTGGTTAAAGCTGTATTTTGCTGGTCATGAGCTGGTTCTTGCTGGTCATGTACTGGCCAGGACCATTTTGGGACCAGTAGAAAAACAGCAAGAACCAGCTCATGACCAGCAGCCATGGGTAAAAACCTTACCAGCATATACTTTTTTTTTTTCAGCATGAGAGATCAACAGATTTGCCTTTGATCGGCTCTACTGCTCAATGCTCCAAATTTACATTGTAATTATAAGCTGACACTGCCCAGAGTGCAAATACACACTTGAGTTTCAGCAGTGTCAAGGGCTCTTTTTTGAAATCGCCCTTATACCCTGTAGGGCACTATTTGAGGGGTCATCCATTTGTAGTAGTTTCTGAAATTGTAGATGTCATTGAGTGCACTCATTCAATCCCATAATGTTCTGTAATAACAAGGATTCAACTGATGTACACTCATACCAAGATAGTTCAATGAGAGAGTTCAGAATAAATATTTGCTTTAGTACTTGTGCTGCCAGTTTGATAAGGGTTAAACAATTAATAAACAGCAAGCACACGCTATGCCAAAGTGTAGATCTTCTTTCACATTCGCTGTTTGAATTTTCATTTCACTCATTCAGGCGAACTAAATAAGTGGATTGATACCATAATAGCCAATGAGGATTTACACTGTAAAAAAAGCTGGGTTCCACACAATCGATTTGTGTTGGGACAACATCAAGGAATTAAGTTAACTTACAAATTTAAGTGGACTGAACATAAAACAATTAAGTTGTCCCTATAATAAAACCTAGAGAATTGTGTTGATTCAGCTTATTTTAAGTAAGTAGTATCAACAAACATTTTTGAGTGTATGATGACCTTGAGCTCCGCTTTATTCATCCCTTCTAGCCTTTTATCCCTTCTTTGACCCTTATAGCATACCTGAATCAACTAAACAGCTTAATAATAAGAAATGTTATTATAGTTTAGCTTTTTTAAATAATTTTGTGATGATTTTGAAATTATATCATTTCATTAATGGTTTTGTTAGTTTTGTTTTAGTTTTTATTTTGTGAGCACATTTCTATTCAGTTTTTACATATTTAGTTTCAGTTTGAGTAATTCTAGTTTGGCAGAGTTAAGAGAACACTGGTGTGAACCAGTGTAGACCAAAGCACAGTTTAATGTTTGCACAGCTTATATTAACACTTCTACAGACCACTTAGTGATTAAAAAAATATATTGTTTGAACAGACACTGAATCCAAAAGCTTACAAATGCAAATGAAACAAATAAATGTACAATTGATGTCATTTAAGATCACGTTTGTGGATAAACATGCCTACTTTCCTTCTTTTTTTCTCTTTTTTTTTGGGGGGGGGGTGGCAAGCTAGCAACCACAGGTAATTTTTACACCAGACACCCCAGAATAAGTGCTCATGAATTCTGAATATTTTTTGCCAATTATAATTTTATTTCAGCTAGCTTTTCATTGACAGCTGTTAGTTTTGTTTAGTTTTAGCTTTTCATGTGTTAGGATTTTTTTTAACATTTTTATTTCAGTTAACATTTTTTTTTCTTTTGAGTAAAAGTGTTTGAAATGGCAAACATAGTGAAAGACTTTCCACATTTTCTTTTAAACTTTTGTAACAAGACTGAGAAGACAAAATAGTAAAAATGAATAAACATCAGAATAATGACAAATAAATAAATAAATAAATTGCGTGATTTAATAATAAAAGAATACTAAATGTAAAAAAATTTAAATAAGAAAACATAATAATAAAAGTAGAAAAAAGGAATTAGAGGGTTGGAGGAGGGGATGGGTCAAAGATTTATGTAAATGCATTCAAACTTAGAAGCGAGTGAATATAAGTTATAAAGGGTTGCCATTTATCATTATCCATAACTGCCATTCTGAGAACATCTTATCTTTTCTTTAAAAAGTACATGGTATCCACACGCCAATGTGAAGTACCTGGAGGTTATAGACTTCCGAAATAAAATCCATCGTCTAGCCAATAAAGAAGTAAAGGCAAGTACCTCTAACTGTTTAGATGAAAATCGGGTCCAACCCTGGGAGCACCAAATATTGCTCTGTTGGGGCAGATATCCACTTTGATTTGAATATTTTGGACATACTTTTTAAAATAATTATTACAATAGTTTTGAAGTACTGGGCAGAAAAAATTTAATTGTGACTCAGATTACATCTGTCACACTTGTCAGCTACATTAGGGTAAATCCTAGAGAGCCGAGCTTTGGAGTAATGAACCCTATGCAGTACTTTAAACTGTAGTGAAAGCCAAGCACATGTTGAACTTGAATGAATTCTGTCAACAGCATTTGCCCACCAGTTGACCTCCAACTCTTCACCCAGCTCAAGTTACAAGGCACTTTTAATTTTAGCAATAGTACAGTCCTGACAATAAGTCCCAGACATTAGTGCCATTAGTGCCTTACTAACTTTGGTAGTAGGTAGGTGCCTGGCTTGAAAAAAGCAGAAAAGATGTGAAGGTGGCAGTTCTAATTCAGAAGATAAGATTGCATAAGTGCAGTAAATACCATCCTATTACATGTTTAGTTTTCATTTGCTAAAATTAAGTTGTGTTACAAAATGTGCAGTAGAACCTGTAAAACCCTTGTCCCAATCAGCAAAATGTTGCTGACTACATTTGACAATCACAGCTTCTTTTTGAAACCTCAGTAATAAATGCGACTATAGCACATCTCGTATAACAAAATAGTAAAGCCCCTTTAGGTGATGTTATGCATACAACTTTCTGCACCCCTAAATCGAAAGCATTGTTCCAAAACCCCATTGGAAAGTCCTATGGGAAGCCATCACAAAGCTAATGCTTTTCCTGGCTTTAGGACTGCAAAGAACTCACTTGCACTTGTATAACCTCACCACAGCATGCCCACAGCAGACTTAAAACAATAGTTTTACAGTATAGAATGTATTAACATTCTTTTGATTTTGTATTTCACTTCAGAATGTGTATTTAGTTGTTTGGTAGCTCACTCATAGGCCCATTGAATAGATGTTGTCAGTCACAGTTGTATCCAAACTCAATTATTGATTTTCTCAGAAGGTTTCGTCCTTCTCTATACGTGTCATTTTGATGTTAATTGAATTGTATACATTATATACAGTAGATTAGTCTCAGTAGTTGGAGATACAGGGTGGTTGAAACCAATCAAATAGATTGGTTTCAACCTGCTGAGCAGGGCCAATTCTAGTTTTATTTTATGGGGTCTCAGTTATTAATGATGATAAAAAAAAGAATAATATACTGTTTGATCTCTGGGGTAGAGTTGTATAATAACCTTACTAAGGTATTCCACTGTATTGCATAGATGGGAGGCTCATTCTGAAAACTTACGGCTATATACATTTCTGGAGAGCGCCAAATATGTCCCAGGAGGTACGTTTTTTTTTTTTGCAGTTTTTGTTTTCGTGAATCCACCAGAGGTCGCTGTGTACGCTTTTTTCAGATCTCAAGTTTCCTCAAGTTCTCAAGAGTGCCATTCACACCTGCTGTTTTCGTGTAAATCCACCAGAGGCCGCTGTCAACTGACTTACTGATTGCATGACTGACTGATCGGTCGACTGACCCACCCTCCTTCCCTAAACCCAACCAAGAGTGTTTTCAAAAGCATAGATTGACCGACCCACCACCTTCCCTAAACCCAACCGACAGTTTTAAAAAGCAATCCAGAAAAAGAAAAGCCCTCGCCTGGTTTGTACCACATTTTCAGATTTTACCACATTCCCACCCTGTTATTTACTTGTTTATTTTATCTTTTGGCTTTTGCTTTTGTCTTACCTGCTTTCTGGAACCGTTCTTCGCCGGACTCGAACCCTGTCGTCGTGGTCCACTCCTCTCTGCGTCTCAAGTCCGCAGACGTAGATGGTGAGCTAACTGGACAAACTGGGAACAGCAGGAAAGCCGTCCATACGGAGGTAAGCAGTCAGCTTTTTTTAACTTTTTTTTTTTTTGTCTACAAATTTTTAAAACTGGGTTGAGGGAAAACCAGACATTTTATCAACGTGATTCTTTGTGAAATATGCCTCTACAGAGATTGATTTTGAATATGACGTAATAAAATACTTTTTTCTGAATTGTCTGGCAGTTTGATACACGGCCAGACACGCTGGTTTGAAACAAATAGCTGACAAAGAATTTGAAGTTTTAAAATGGTGTCACTATCAAATATGCTTCATTCGCCAACACCCAGTTGAGAATATTATTATTGAGAAAATATATTTTGGTTATACTTTATTTTAAGGTGTCCTAGTTACAGTGCAACTATTCATTTATCTACTGAGTAATATTAATTGATTATTACATGTACTAAGTTTAGTTAGGGTTAGGCTTAGTTGCATGTATGCATAATCGTTTGTTATTACTAGTATGTACACAGAACGTATAAAAAGAACGTCTTAAAATAAAGTGTTACCTATTTGTTTTATTATTATTCTACATTTTCAAAAAATTCCACCTGATATGTCACTAATGCATCTAGTGCAAAAACCTTTGTAGTAATGTTAGAGAACTGTACAGTCTTTTCTGTTACATTATAAAGAAGCCCTGTACATTTAACATGAGATGAGCCACTGGTCATTTTCACTGGTGCTTTCTTTTGGAGAATTTCTCTCTGAGAACACACACACTACAGTAATGTCTCAATGAAAATGAAATAAAAAAGTAGAATTAGGCTCAACAATAGAAATCAATAGATTGTCTTCATTGAAAGAGAAATATAAAAGGATGGTGGATGGAAAGCTTTTGTATGCTGTGTCTGATAGATGATGGCCATCTGGGAGGTGTAAAGTGCTTCATCTCATTTGCAGTATTTTCCCTGTAAAAGCTGAGTGCTTTGATCTGATTGGTCTCTAAATGACCTGTTGATAGTAATGGGCAAGGCTGTCTCATGCATTATTGCAAAAATCTTTCTTTTATTGATTTTAGATCAAGTGACTAGGATGGCTTTAGAAAATAGCAATGCTCATACATTCATTCCCTCATCATCATCATCGTCTTCATAGTTTTAGACTTACAAACTGAACCACACATTTAATCACAAATTTTTTATTCCATACGCATATGCCGAATTAAAATCAACATGCTTTACAATAAAAATTATTTGAGTTTAAAATAAAATGCAGAAGCATCAACACACACACATACATATATATATAAAACAATACACAGATACAATTATTAGCCCTGATGTAAAATTTGTATTGTTTTTAAATGTCCCAAGTGAGGTTTAACCGATCAAGAAAAAAGTAGTATTTCCTATTATATTTTTCTTATTATTATTTCTTTTAGTTTGGCTTGAATAAAATAGAATAAAAAAGCTGTTAAGGTCAATATCATTAGCCCCCTTAAGACATATCATTAGCCCCCTGATTGATACAGAACCAACCACTGTTGTTCAATGGTTTGCCCAATTAATTTAACTTGCCTGTTGACCTAATTAACATACTTTAGTTAAGCCTTTAAACGTTACTTTAAGCTGAACAAAGTATCTTGCATTCATTCATTCATTTTCTTTTCGGTTTAGTCCCTTTATTAATCTGGGGTCGCCACAGCGGAATGAACCGCCAACTTATTCAGCATATGTTTTACGCAGCGGATGCCTTTCCAGCTGCAACCCATCATTGGGAAACATCCACACACACCCACTCACACACATACACTATGGACAATTTAGCCTACCGTATGTCTTTGGAGCACTCGGAGGAAACCCATGGGGAGAACATGCAAACTCCACACAGAAACTGACCCAGCCGAGGCTCGAACCAGCAACCTCCTTGCTGTGAGGCGACAGTGCTACTCACTGCGCCACCGTGACGCCCAAATCTTGCAAAATAAGTAGAATATTACGTACTATCAAGGCAAAGACAAGAAAGTATGGGTTATTAGAAATGAAAACTGTTCTAAACCATATCTTCTCTCTGTTAAACAGCACTTCACTCATGCTTCACTCAAATGCTAAAGTAAAAACAAGTCTTTAAATGTGCCCAAGGATTTAAATGTGTCCAATGAGAAGTCCTGGTGTTCAGAGCTCTGGTGTCACTAAACTGAAAGCTTGATCACCTTTTGAAACACAGCAAGACCAAAAACTTAAAATGGCAGTGATTTTTAATGGTTAAAAAACTGTGAAAACGCAACAGTAATAATCTGTAACCTGGTTAAAAGTAAATAACCATAAACTGACTTTCCTAGAATTCCCTGCAAGACACTTCTTTTTTATGCTTTTTTGTTAACATCACTGTGGTTCTTTTCATTTTTTTGTTCTCATCAGTTATGTACATTGGAGTTTTGTGTTACATCTAATTTTTTGTGTTACATCTAATGTTTATTGCATTACTTTAATATTATGTGTGTTACCATGATGGCGTTTATCAGTTGTGCGAATGATTATATTAATTCTCTATGTTAATGTGATTATCTGCTTGTGTAAAAGTGGTTTGTGATGAGCTTTAGTTCATCAAATGACTTTCTCATTCCTGCATGTGTTTTTTTTGTCTGTGTAGAAAAGCTACGATGTGATGATGTTAGATGTTAGAACTTCAAAAAAATGGCACTTTAAATGAATGAAATACAGTAGTTTACTGTAAAATGTTTAATCATATTTATAACTGTAAACATCTGGCAACACTAAATTCTGGGTTCCACACAATTACTTTGTTGTCCCAACACAAATTGATTAAGTTAACTTACTTGTTTTTACAAATTGAAGGGATTGAACATAAAACAGTTACGTTTTCTCCCCAAAACTCAGCAATCGTGAGGATTCAGCTCATTTTAAATAAGTAGTTTGATCAAGAAGCAAAACAGAAACTTTTTTTTGATTGAACCACATTTGCCTTTTTTTCTTCTCCTTTGTTGTGGTGCCTTTTTTTTTTTTTACAGTGAAGGACAGATAAAGAAAATCAATGACAAGAAAGTCTATAGGCTGTATATGGCCTAATAAGATAAAAAAAGAGACCAGGGCAGAATTATGTAGTGCCTTTTATGTACAAGGATCATAAAATCAACTCTGAAATGAACTTTGGAAGAATATTTTGCAGCGTTAAAACAGATACAGCGAGGTCAGCTGTTATTCGGCAAAAGTCCATTGTGCAGTGAAAGTGAAGTGTCCAGGACATGTTTGAATATGAAGTGCTAACAAAATGGACACAAAGTCCTCAGTAAACAGGATGTGAAGGAACAGTTCAAGCTGAAGTAGGTGTAGGTTCAGAGGGTTTTCCCTCTCCCTTGAGCGTCCCATGTTGTTCTAGTCAAGGACATCATGAGCACCTGAACTGTACTGGAAAGAGCGAATGAATTTACAGCCACAGTCAGGAGACAAGTGCTAAGTGTTCCTCTACACATGCAGCCAGCAGACATTCATTTTTGGGTCATACAGTGCTGCTCGGTCAAAGCCTGATTAGCAGTTGATTATAATACACTTCGACCTCTCGCTTCATCATCTCCAGATTTCCCTTCTTTGTGTGTTGTATTATCTGGGTGGAAGACAAAGATGACATTGGAATTTAAGTTCCTGTTTGCGCCACTATCTTTCTGATAGATGTCTGTTATTTACCCTCATGTGACTGTTAAAATGTGTGTTGACAGTACTGACGCTTGCCTCTTGTGTCACTCCTGTTTTGGTGACACTTTACATGAAGGTCCCATTAGTTAATGGTAGTTAATGCATTAAATGACAACCAGTAATATGTTTGTTATTTTTGTATTTAGTGATCTTTTTAATTATTTTTTTTGGAGGAGGGACTTGTTAATGGTTTATTTTTGTAGGCTCTGATTTATTAATTGTAAAAGTGAGAATGTTTCCAAAAAAAAAAAAGAAGTAAATTAAATATGAGCATAATTATAATTAAGTTATGATAACTTGAGTTATGTTTCACATTACAACAGGCTTACTAGCTTTTTTAAGTAAAGCAACAGTGTATATATTTAATATAGCGCTTTTTACAATGTAGATTGTGTCAAAGCAGCTTAACATGTTCTAGTAAAGTCCAGATTTCAGAGTTTAGTTCAGTTCAGTTCAGTGTGATTTAAGTTTCACTGCTGAAAGTTCAAACACTGAAGAGCAAATCCACCGAAGCGCAGCTCAACAAGTCCCAATCCGAGCAGGCCAGTGGTAACAGTGGCGAGGAAAAAGAAACTTCACCAATTATAATTATAATAACTCCAATTATGCCGATTATAATATATAAAATATAATGAAATGCAACCCCTAAAAAAACATGTTAATTAAAAGTTTCCCTTTTTAGTGATTTATACTTTCAATTTATTTAAGATTCAATTGCATTGTGGGACTTTTATCCCTCAAATAAGTCAAACACAATACAAAGACAATACAAAACCTTTTTCTATTATTTTACAGATATATTTCTGTATTATCTCTATACAATGATTTTTTCAAACTGCTAAAATAAAAAAACACTTTGAAAGTTGACTACGTTTACATGGACACCAATAATCCAATTTTAATATGATTAAGACATTGGTACTTAAACTAGTGTTAACTTTTTTTGTTTTACCTCTCTGCAATGGTACAGTGAGTCTCTGCAGGGAATGAGGACTCTCAAATGAAAGTATAGAAGGCTGTAGATATAAGTCTTTTGTTTTGTGCTTGTAAATATTCAGTTTTCTGTGTTAAGTGTCTGGGGTCCACATAATTCCCTCATGTTGTCCCAACACCAATTGATTAAGTTAACTTACTTGTTTTTACAAATTGAAGGGATTGAACATAAAACAGTTAAGTTGTCTCCCCGAAATATCAAAAAATCGAAATATCAAAAAATTTGTCAAAATATCAAGAATGATTTGGAACTACCTGTAGTCTTACATTAACAATACATTTTTTTGTTTTTAAAAAGGTTAACAATAAAGGATACCTATGTTAAAGCCTCTAATGGTAAAAAATCATTAATTCTATTATTTATAATCACACTTGATAGAAACAGCCTGCAGAAACACTTTGATTGACATTCTCCCTGTGTATGTGTCATCAGAGGGGGAAAGCCCCGCCCACTACTGATGATCTCTCCCTCATTAGCATAAACAGCCCTGAGTGAGAAGCAGCTGAATTTTGACCTGCTGAAGTTAGTCCTGTAGTGAATCTGCTGCTAGTGTAGCTATGCTACAGGTGTTTGTAGCTCCGCCTAAATCAATAAATTGATTTTATCGATTAACTTAAGTGTGATGTGCACATCAATTTGTCGGTTTTTACCCTAACACGGGACACTCCCCTCTGGGCTCCTGTAGTTCCCCCCGCATTGCCATAGAAACACACAAACAGCATGCAGCGAGCAGAGGAGAACTCTGAGAAATGTTTCGCTCTGTGAAATGAAATGAAAAACAACACGAACGCATAAACACGGCCGCCAAAAAACGGCAGAATTCAGTGCTCTCAGTGACGCATTCGAGACGCGCATTTGAAACCTAGTATTGCTCACAGTGAGAAGTAATGAATAAGACCATTAATGGAGAAGACGCGCATATGAAAGTTGCTTGTACCGATCTGATGTTGGAATCCAACATTGCTGTTTCTGGATAAATAACATGACCCAGCCGCAAAGACGTTCATTACTGTAAATCTCAACACTGACAAAACTCGCTCAGTGCACTAGACTGATCTACAAGATGCAGCAACCCCACGCAAATAACAGCAGTAAAATGCAACACATTAGCCTAATGTGAGTACTTTATGTGAACTGATATAACACAAAATAAAAATGAATAAACCTCTGAATGCAGGTTCATCCAAAAAAAAAAAAAAAATCTTGAAAAAGGTCCCCTTTTTAACAATCTTTATGAGTTTACTTTCACTGTAGTTGTATAAAATGGTGGAAATTATATTATTATTATTATTATAAAAGTCTTGTATGCAATTATAAATAGAGCTTGTGAAATTTGATGTTTAAATGACACGTTTGTTTCTGTAGCATTTTTATATCCTATAATTATGATAAGGTTATATGCCTTAATAACCATCAACTCCAAGCATTTATTTTTTGTGGGGGGAAAAAAATGTGAAAAAATCTGGGATTTTTTAAAAAGGCCATATCACCCAGCCCTAGCTCCGCCCTCTTTTGAAAAGAGCATAATCTCATTTGAATTTAAAGCGACAGTCACTAAAACTGTGCAATTTGGATCAAAGCCTAGGAGCAGTTTCAAAGAGTTATAAAACTTTATTTGTCCTTTATTTTGAGCTGAAAATTCACATGCACACTCTAGGGACATCAGAGACTCATTTTAATTCATTCATTCATTTCCACAACGGACCGGTACATTGACCGCATTACTGCTGCCGCTGCACCAATCTGCCTGTCAATCTCACGTTCCATCCTTCCCTCACTCGTGAACAAAACCCCAAGATACTTGAACTCCTCCACCTGGGGTAAGGACTTTCCTCCAGACTTATTTTACATCTTGTTTTTTTAGCAACATTAAAAGGGACCTATTATGTCCATTTTAGACTTATTTTACATGTTGCTAAATAATAATTACTATATTAATATGCTGGAAATCTCTGTAGTGCTGTGACTGGGTCAACAGAAGGAAGAAAAAAAGCATCAGAGTTCAGAACCAGATGATGACTGGAGAGTGTGTGTCTGGATGTGTTTGCCTTATTGTAGGTTTTAATGTTTAAAAGGAGTACTAATTTGTTAGTGAATAAAGGATGATTTGTCTTTTTTTCAAGGGGCCTACAATCTAGAATGCATTGCACACAAAAGCTTGCTGAAAAGACCATTGAAAACCAGCTTGTTTCATCAGGATTCAAAGCGGCGATCTCTTGCATGTCACACAGATTAAAGCTTCTGTCAGGTGACACAAACACACATCTGTTTTGATCAAATTTATGCATTTTCAGCCATCCGTCTGCATCATCATTGTATTTATTTAACAGTGCATTTGAGTGCATTATATTATTCTAGTTACTCATAGATGTGTAATTCTGTGTGCCTCCACACTATCCGTTTTGCAGATGAACTCTTTTTAATGTCCTCTCTCAGAGCCCGAGGGATCAAATCATTTCCTGTTAAGCCATTTGGTTAAACTTTATTTTAACAGTGCCTTTTAGATAATATGTTGTCCATAAATAACTTATGAACCAGCAGTGATTAGAGTATTAGTTGACAGTCTGCTTTATTCTTCAGTCATATATTCTTCTGACTATAAACTTAGTTAATGTCAGCTTGTTCCACTTATCAGACTACTAATACCAGTGTTGCGTTACGTTCATTTTAAAAGCAATATATTACACTCTTTCATCTATCTTCATTTTTTAAAAAGGATATAACATAACTTAGCATTACTTTCCTTAAAAAGTAACCAAGTAAAACATTAGTTACTTTAAAAAGTAACTTTACAAAAAGTGACTAATACTTGTATGCAGGTGAGGATTAGTCCACATGTAGTTACTATAGTACTTAGCCATGTTATAACATAATAGTCAAGCATATGTCTAGACGAGAACCATTAATATCATCATGTTAGAAATATGCTTAATTATGGAAATTAAAATATACTTTACAGTCTGTCAAGCAAACAGATGAACCTAGAACATTTAATTTTTCAAATGTGATTTGTGTCTAAAACTCACACATAAACATGCCTTGAAATACCTGACAACTAGAGTCTTGTAGATGAAAACCAGTCTCAGCTTGTTTTAGTTATTAGAGCGCTGGGGGCCTCGAACTTGATCTTATTTTGGTCTGTGTTCTGTATTGTATGTGAAGTATGTGCTCTGTTGAAGGGTGAAGTGTATGGTTTTTATCTTCATTTTCTCTTTTCACCTGCATAGGTACTCTAATTAATCCATCTTCCATCTCATCTATAAACCAGTACTTCAGTGACACACTGGCTAATCCTCAGGCAGGTGGTCACCAAACACTGCAAGCTAGTCAATTGAGCTGCTGCCATACAGCAAAGATGACCTGGCGTACACTCTTAAAAATAAAGGTTCTTTATTGATATTGATTGTTCCATGAAGAACATTTTACATCCCTAGAACCTTTTAATTCCACAAAATGATCTTCACACTATGAAAAAAATGCTACTTTGAAGAACTGTTCATCTTTAAAACATCTTTATGGTTCTTCCTGGCACCCTTATATTGAAGAGTGTAACACTTAATTCTGATGGTCCCCTCTTTCTATTCACTATAACTCAACTTATTATACTAACCATAACAGTGTACTAATGCTCTACTATACTCAGGGGGCGACTTACAGGGGGGTTTGGGGGGGATTGACCCCCCTAATAAACACTTGATCCCCCCGATGGATGTCAAAACAAGATGTATGGGGTGGTCAGTCCTTTAATACTGAGAAATATTTCACTCTGATATGTATTTTACTTAATAATGTTAATAATTAAAATAATAGATAATATAAATATACATTCAACCACTCCTAAAACCATTGTGAAAGCATAATTGCACCAAACAGTTGAAATGTCTGAAATTGGATGTTCTAGTGCACTGATAGACATCGTGTTCTTGTAAAATTGTTGTTTGTATCTACATTTAGCCTGAAAGTCAAATTAGATGCAGAATAACGTTTGTAGTTTGACCTACAGTAACATCTGAAATAGCCAATTTGTGAATACTGTAGGTCAGAATACACTAAATATCCCTCAAAACACTGAAAACTTAAATACGTTTTATTAATAAACTAGATGTAATTAAAAATAAATGCATAAATGACTGAAGCATGTATTGCACAAACTTACTGAAAAAAGTTGACCCCCCCTGATCGTCAGTGTATCGTCAGACTATACTCCATCAAAATATATCACAACCTAAGTTTCCAAAAGTTGTGGTGTTTGTGACATTAAAGGACAATTATTAAACTCTAGCTAACTGACAAATTACAAATACTGTACCACTAAAACAAATGATCCAAAATCACACAGCCAGACATTTGCTGTACAGTTCCCTGCCTGGCCTAACAGCTGGCCTGCGTATTTTTTTTTTCTTCTTTTTAAAAAAATCAATATTCTCTAATGATAGGACTATTCATACGTCTCACTGCCCATCATAAGGCCACCTGTCATGGTTACGGAGGGACACCATAGGCTGCTTTTAGCTGAAAGACTCAGATGTGTTGTGCATAATTTAGCAGAGAAGTGAACAGGTTAATTGTGTGTGAGCTGTTTGCTGTAGCAAAGCCGTTTCATGAGATTCTGTGGTATCATTTTTAACATAAATGGGTAGGATGTAAGGGCTGATGACTGGGGGAAAAAAACATGATAGAGAAATTGTTTAGCGTGCAAATAAGGATGTGGGCTACTTCCTAAGATGTATTAGATCGAATTTCAGCTTACAATGTATCATATTTGTACAAAATATGAAGTGGTTTAAATGTAACAGCTTGTTTTATGTAGCTAGTTTGTTTAAAATGTTAGATAGGTTATCTATTCTTTAGAGTAATTGGTGGTTTAAGCTGCATGTTTTAGTCTAATGCAGCCTGCTAATGAAAAAAAATGTTAAGTTTAAAACAGTCAAAGGTTTTCCTTAAAATACAAAGTTGGATTGCACTTTAATTTACAATAGACCTATGTGTACTTGACATGCACTTACATTGTACTCACCTAGAAAGTACTGGGGTAACAACTTTTGAGTAAAGTTTATAGATTCAGAGGTAAGTAGAAGTTTTTTGCCCAGATAATTACAAGTATATGGCATGTATAGGAAACATAAATTTGATCTAGGCTACTACTATACAGTATAATACAGAAATACCTAAACTATACAACATGTTATCTGTAACTGCTACAGAAGCTCGTCTGTATGTCGTAACCTCCTGCGAGTGTTTTTCTTGGGGCAGAGAGATGTGTGTGTGTGTGTGTGTGTGTGTGTGTGTGTGTGTGTGTGTGTGTGTGTGTGTGTGTGTGTGTGTGTGTGTGTGTGTGATAGATAAAAAGAGACATGCTGCGGGCTGATTTGTTGTAGGCTACACTTCTAAAGAAACTCCAGCTCGTATGACCCAAAGAAGCTCGCATCACGTTATAGTTAGATCCGTGCGCGGCTTTGCTCGAGCTGGCAACACGGAGGCTTTTATCCTGATTAAGTAACGGCAGGACAAAAGAGCGATGAACGGCCATACAGCAGCTCACAGTCGGCATTTGAGCAAGGAGTCAAGGATAATGTAACGATAAAGGGTCCAGCCCCGGCTGAATCTAGAAGTGTCGTCGAGCAGAAAGGAAATCTCTCGTTCCCGGAACAGAGCTCGTGCCGGATCACACAAGGACCGCAATGCGAATGTCAAGCGAAGAGCAGCTCAAACCAGCGCAACTGCACTTAACATGGGCGAAAATAAGAGGAATCCGCCGCCACACAGACAGCTGAATCGTGAGAAATGCTCTCTGTTCCCCTTCTGAGGTAAAACCCGCTGTGAGACTGTGCGATCTGGCTGTTTTCGAGTCGGTCTACTAATCTACAGCAGTGCATCTTCATATGAGACCGCACGCGATAATCTGACCGATGAATTATGCACGGATGAGCATGAATAATAAACCGAGGGGTGACGCTCAGTTTCAGAGACCGGCCGGTGCACGACTGTGTCCCACATGACCTACTTTCTACAGCTTTAATGCAGAAGAGATGCAGCCGTAGCGAAAGACCTTCAGCACTTCAGCAAAACAAGCGCTCTGTTTGCTCACATGTGTGACCGAAGTCGTGTGGACCTCAGGTGACATGATCGTCACGGTCAGATCCTTTACTTGGAAGACTTGATCATTGTTTTATCGTTCATCGTTTTAAAACGAATCTACCACGACGACAACTTTAAAGATTTGATTTAAAGTAAAAGGGACACTGCAGCCATTTGACCTTTGCACTTGAAAAAAGACTGGATTATTTATTTCTGCTGAAATTCAGTTGCTGAATATTGGGATTAATATTGAGCCATGAGATTTGCCTTTGCCGTCTGAAATCTGCACATGAACTCCATAAAGGATTATAAAAATGACAACTGTGACTCTGTGATGTCACAGATTGATAGTCAAGCGTTCTCTAAGCAATAATAATGACTACCTACAACATTGTTGTGCTGAATATAGATGTCATCAGTTTGATGAATCAAAGTCAACAATGATTCTAAGCTCAGGAGATCTTTTTATTGTTAATCAGTGAATTTATTTTTTCGGTCCAATCATGTGGTCACTGCCATTAGTACGTCACACTGACGTTCCAGTGAGAGTGACTGAGAGCTTCATTCTGTCTGGTTATCGCTTCCCCAACTACAGCCTACGGCAGTGCCTAGCATCTGCTTTTCGTCCCACCAATGAGACTGGGAACTTCTGGACGCACTTCCTTCCCATCTTTGTGTTCGCCTTCCACTTTATGGAAGTGTTCACATGGGAGAGTGTGCCAGAACCTAGCGACCCTTTTTTCTACCCCTTCTGGAACTACTTCCTGGGGGTGTTGTACCTGCTGCTAGCCAGCAGTCTGGCTCATCTTCTCAACTCCATGTCACTCATCATTCGAGAAGTTTGCTTTTTTGTGGACTACGGGACTATCAGTGCATATACAGTTGGTTCCTCACTGGCGTATTTCTACTACATCCATCCTCAAGCCGGCATACAAGAGAATGGGCTTTGTGGACGGAACTCTTCTGAAAGGAAGAGTCTAAATACTGATGAAGAGACTTGGCCCTCTGAATCTCCTGTCACACAGTTTCAGCTGTTCTTTGAAAGCCTCTACATCCCATCCTCCTGTCTGGTTGCTATCATTTGCGTCCTCACCTGCTGCAACACCAGACAACGTTGGAGAAAATACCGCTATGCCGTCCGCACCCTAGTCTTCCTCCTCCCTTTTTTTGTCTCCTCCACTCCTGTCTTCTACCGCCTTCTGAGTCCCTCTTCAAACTCGACTTCGTCCTCCTCCCCTCATCTGTCCTCTACCATGGCTGTCTTCTTTTACCGCCACTGCTTTTGGCTGGTGGTATCTGCTGTCTTCAATATCAGTAAGATCCCAGAACGTGTTTCTCCGGGGAACTTTGATATCTGGGGTCACAGTCATCAGTGGTTCCACTGCTGCACCTTCCTGTCGATCCTGGATGAGCTGCACATGATCAAAGTGGAGATGCGAGCCCTGCTTCTCAACCCAGTGCTGTTACTACCACCTGCCACACCACCCAGGCTCCCGGGACCAACATTCTGGTCCACTTATGGGATCATGGTGCTCCTGCAGGGGTGCATAGCGAGCATCATAGCTTGGTTTGGCTGGCAGGCATATCAGATCTATGCCCCAGAGCAAAAAAGGCTGAAGTGTTGTTAGGAGGCACCGAGCTTTCGGATTTTGCTTTTTTGAACAATGTTATGATAATGTGAACTTCTGCAGTATGAACTAATTTCAGTCATTTTAAAGGGATAGGTCACCCAAAGACGAAAACAAATGTTATTTACTCACCCTCATTTTGTTCCCAAACTCGTGGCTTTCTTTTGTAAAACACAATGTATTCAAATTGTTATTGATTGGACTAATTTCATCTTCTGAAAAGGACATGAAGCTGGAATGAAATCGATCCAGTGTATGACCACATGCGTGGTCATATTCAGTTTGTGTGATAAAGAGATCAAGTTTTAAAGCCATTGTTTCATCTAAAGTGAACTAACCAAAAGAAAAACTTGTAACAAAATGTTGTTAAAAATATCTTATTTTGCATTCTGCAGAGGAAAGAAGGGTTAGTAACAAAATGGGGGTGAGAAAGTAACAACTTTGATGAACTCACTTTCAGTTTGGTATGGTCACAGAAAAAGAGAAGTGCTCAATAGGCATTACTTGATGAAAATTGTGAATGTTCTAGCAAGTTTCATTGTAAGGATTGTGGAGGGAGTCTGTTATTTTTGTGTGGGGTGGTCAAAGTCCTTGCTGGGCTGTAATCAGCAAGCCGACTCTGCCACGTTTGCTCCCCAGGGACTGTATTGTTGAACTTATTTTTGGTTCCAGAATGTTCTCACCAGTCTTCTCAAGAGAGATCTAAAAAGATGCTTTATTGAGCCTTTAGTTGGGCACCTTGTATTGGATCACTCTTAATTATTGGAAATCTCTTTCTCGTAGCTATCATTGTCTTGCATTTTCTCTCATCTGCCGCTCACATTTCCTCCATCTTTTCAACAAACCCTTTAAACAGGAAGTGAAGTGCAGACACACACAAATAGATTCAGCCAAAGTGTTTGAGGCAAAGGGAAATGAGAGGGGTGGGGTTTCAAGCTGCTTTACTGCACGGCAATGCGAAACAACAAAACACTTCACAGTTTTAGTGAACGTTATATTTTCACTCTATACAATCATCAATATCAGTTGTAGACTTTAAATAATGCGACAACATAGGGAGTAACTGTATTCTAATCTACTGTAACTATGCATTGCTTTGATTGTATACACTTTTCTATGACTTGACAATTGGTCGAAGGTCTTGGTGGGGGAACTAACTGAAAGCCGAAAAAATGAAGCCATATCATTGTTGAAGAACATATCAGCAAGTACTGTTTTTACTGTAAAGGCCAGTTTCTAAGACACAGGTTAACTGTAGTCATGGGCTACACAAAATAAATCTTCATTATTAATACTTTAGTTCAGGTGCAGGTCTAGAAAGTGCTACTAGTTGGCTGTATTCAAATGTTGTATTGTTTACAGCCTTGACTTGTCACAGGTTTTTCTACTGGCTGGTTGAATTTGGTTCAACCAATCAGATGCTTTCAGTAAGCGGTGCTCCTGTAAGAGAGTGTTTAAAGTGCTTTAGTGAAACTCTTGTTGACAAAACATAAAGATTATTTAGTCTAAGAGTATGGTGTAGTTAAACAACATTTGTGAATTCCTGTGTGAACTTGATTCTCTGTTGATGTGAATGACAAATTGAGGTGATTAGTGAATCAGATGTTGTGGATGTCTCAAAAGATGTTACGTCTGGGTTGTTCTGTCCTCATATTTCAAAGTCAGGCAGGCCGAATAGTTGCAATAGGTGCAAGGACATGTTCTAGCATTTTGTCTTTTTTTAAGTATGTGTTTCGTCATTCACAGGGATTCATTTATTAATCGAAAATGACCTTTGCGTTTTGAAAGCCTCATACTATTTGTATCATACGATGACATAAAGCATTTGTTACATTGCACTGTGTTGCACAAGCGTAGTGTTAAAATCTAGAATGATTATATAATTTGCACAATTTACATAATGTTTCTGAGCTAATCTGTGATTTTGATAGGGACTCAATGTACATTTTCATCCCGTTTTAAAATATTGAATCCGGCTGTCCACAATATTGGACAAGTCTTTAAGAAATGGAAAGGTTTCAGCAATTTTGACAGCATTGTTGGACCGACCATATCATTTATTTACATGCAGGCCTAACAATGTCTACTGTCAACTGCTATCATAGTGCTGTCCTTATGTTAACACCTCACACTTACAAAATTATATATGCATAGTTATTATACTTTACAATACAAATGTACAATATACTAGCTCAATCTCTCGGAAACATAACTATTTTACATTTTGGTGAATTAGTGGCTAAATTGTTATAATTCTTACAAAATTAATATGTTTGACCTCTATTAAAGAAAATTAGTTTTTATGAAATGAGTAAGAATTATTAATGTAAAAAAGTTATTCCGTTGCTGTGAGATTGTGTTGGACTATACATGCATCAAATATATTCACTCTGGAGAAAACACCAAAATATATATATTTAAATACTATATGTTTGAAACAGGTTGAATGGAGATTCTAGTTCTAGAAGAGTTTGTCTAGAACAGTTGTAGTTCTCAGGGGAGAAGACAGATCTTAATGCACTGGAAACTATGCTGTATGCCCACTGCTGTAGTGTGA
>CAIGQW010006673.1:639774-663679 GCA_903798125.1 Danio choprae
ACACACACACACACACACACACACACACACACACACACACACACACAGACAGAGGCGAATGCCAAAACGCACATACAGAAACGCAAACACTCACACATTTACCTTGTGAAGTTGGTCTGGCTTTGTCCATGCACCCATCCTAACCCCAAAAACAGAAGCCCCAGATGGCAGACGCACACAGCAGCCCACATCCTTCAGCTCGCGGAGGCACAGAGAGCCAGCCCGACCCGACTGGGAAGCAGGAGCGGGACGAGTTCAGGGGGCGGAGACTGACAGGAGGAGCACTGGAAGAGGCGCACAAATCAGGGTAAAACTGAAGAGTTATGTGTCCCAGATGCCCCTGCTGTCAGATAAACATTTCTAATCGAATGCAAATCTAGAAATAAACCAACAAACCACAATCCATAACTACATCCACAGCTCTTTGTTTCAGATGTGCTCACTCAGGATGTTGTATTTTTAGGGTGAATTATCACTGAAGAATATGATTCATTGGATTTACTACAATTTGTTTAAGGTAAGGGGTTGCAAGCGCTTTATACGGGCTGAATGTAAACAAACAAATGAAGTTCAGCCCATATAACTTTGTAACCACTTCCCTTCTAAAATACAATGAATCATTATTTTCAGTGTGTTTTACACCTTCTTAAATGCTCAAATACACATCATGCTAAAAGCTCTGCAATTTCCAACAAGTCAGATTTAGGTAAGGAACAATTGGCTGTTGGATTATAAGAAAATAATTGCTGCCACAATTCCACACTGTAAAAAGCATTTAGTTGA
This sequence comes from Danio choprae, assembly GCA_903798125.1. Taxonomy (NCBI): domain Eukaryota; kingdom Metazoa; phylum Chordata; class Actinopteri; order Cypriniformes; family Danionidae; genus Danio; species Danio choprae. The sequence continues at coordinate 640,558 of CAIGQW010006673.1, forward strand.
CTTTACTTAAATTGAGTAAACCTATTGACTGAATAAACCAGTAGCCTTAAAATTATTATTAAAATTAATTTCATTATGGGCCTCACGGTGGCGCAGTGGGTAGCACAATCGCCTTACAGCAAGAAGGTCGCTGGTTCGAGCCTCAGCTGGGTCAGTTGGCGTTTCTGTGTGGAGTTTGCATGTTCTCCCCGTGTTGGCGTGGGTTTCCTGCGGGTGCTCCGGTTTCCCCCACAAGTCCAAAGACATGCGGTACAGGTGAATTGGGTAAGCTAAATTGTCCATAGTGTATGTGTGTGAATGAGTGTGTGTAGATGTTTCCCAGCGATGGGTTGCAGCTGGAAGGGCATCCGCTGTGTAAAACATATGCTGGATAAGTTGGCGGTTCATTCCGCTGTGGCGACCCCAGATTAATAAAGGGACTAAGCCAAAAAGAAAATGAATGAATGAATTTATTTATGTGGGGCGACACGGTGGCTCAGTGGTTAGAACTGTCACCTCACAGCAAGGTCACTGGTTCGAGTCCCGGCTGTGTCAGTTGACATTTCTGTGTGGAGTTTGCATGTTCTCCCTGTGTTGATGTGGGTTTCCTCTGGGTGCTCTGGTTTCCCCCAAAGACATGCGCTATAGGTGAATTGAATAAACTAAATTGTCTGTAGTGTACTGTATGTGTATGTGGGTGAATGGGTGTGTATGGATGTTTCCCAGTACTGATTTGCAGCTGGAAGGGCATTCGCAGTGTAAAACATATGCTGGATAAGTTGGTGGTTCATTCTGCTGTGGCGACCCCAGATTAATAAAGTAACTAAGCCGAAAAGAAAGTGAATGAATGAATGAATGAATAAAAATTTTGTCAACTTGACAGTTCCAAGTACTGCAGGCTTTTTAAGGCAAAAAAGTTACTTTTTTCTATGTAACTACTTTTCAAGATATTTGTCAGAGTTTTGTTTTCAAGCAGCTCCTGTGTGTAAGACGCATCTCATCCAAAGCTATTTTTTTTCTTTGTTTTTCTGTGATTTTGGGCTGTTGAAAGCTGTGTAAGCAATTTGCAATAACTGCAATAATAGACGCAAAAAAGACTTGCTGCTTCTTCAAACTACTTGTTTAAAATGAGCTGAAACAACACAATTCTTAAGGTTTTTTGGGACAACTTAATCGTTTTTGCAAATTTAAGTGGATTGAACATAAAACATTTAAGTTAACTTAATCTATTTGTGTTGGGACAGCATGAAGGAATTAAGTTATTCTTTTTTGTACACATTTAATTGGATTAAACATAAAACAATCAAGTTGTCACAAAAAGCCTCAGGAGTTGTGTCAGCTCATTTTAAACAAGCAGGTTGAAGAAACAGCTAACTTAATTTTTTTGAGTGTAAGTAACCGATTGCCATGCGTTAAAGGATTATAAATGCACAATGCAGAGGCAACTTGCCATTAAAAATTCATTAACACACAGCAAGCAGTTGATTATCCTGCTTATTACATATTATTACAGTCATTTGCCTAGTTATAGACAAATCAACACTAGTATTGCTCGTTAAACTCAATATTTGATCTAATAAGTATAAATGACAGATATATTGGTCAGTTGTGACGTTAGATCTGCCCTCTTTGAATCCTAATAAGAGTCCATGTGAGATAATGTGTGTGACACAGGCATATCTAATAGCTCATAGTAACCTCTTTGGCAAATATTTTTGCACATTGCTGAAGTGGTTCAACCCCTTGTGGTTCAATCACCTCCTTTACACAGAGTAATGCTTCTCAGTTGCTGATAGACTTCAGCAACTGTCGCTTTAAGGGATAGTTTACCCCAAATTTTTAATTATGTCATCATTTGCTCATCCTTTATTTGATTCATACCTTTATGAGTTTCTTCAGAATATATTTTGAAAACCATTGACTTCCATGGTATTTGTTTTATGGAAGTCAATGGTTACAGGTTTTCAGCTTTCTTCATAATATCTTTATGCATGCCGAACTATTCAAGGAAAAGTCAAGTGCAGTTCTAGTTGTATTTCCACTGGCCTTGCTGCCAATTTGTCCATAGATGGCTATGAGGAAGCGCACTATTTATTTCTTGTTATTCAGCATAAATATCAGAAAGAAAGTGGTCCCAAAACACAAATAACTGATCATCGTCCATTTCGCTGTTTACATTACACTTATATTAACAAAGCAATGACTGGCGCATTTGTATTACATTCCCAAGAGTTTTGTTATCAGCACCACAGAATAAAAGGGTTAAGCTAACAGACTCATTTGGCCCGATAGTGGAAAAGAGGCTGTTGTTACTATGGTTACTACTAATGTTAGAGTAGGCTAGCACATGTATTTAGAACTGTGATCAAAACTGACTTGAACTATCTCTGCATTAAAGACATAGTTAACTACATATGAAAATGCTGTCGTTATTTACTCACTCGACTTCTTTCAAACCAATTTGTTGTTGTTGTTTTTTGTTTTGTTGAACACAAAAGAAGATATTTTTGATGAAATGTGGAAAGCTGAAACCAGTTTGTTTTTCATACTATGGGAGTCAATGGCTACAGGTTTCCAACACTCTTCAATATATCTCCTTTTGTGTCCAATAAAACAAACAAAAAACTCAAAGGACCAAGTCAAGGTGAGTGAATGATGACAGAATTGTCAATTTTTTTTTTTTGGCTGAACTATCTTAAACAAGAAATGATGCTGTGTCGTTGAATTATTAGAAAACGAATGCACACCTTGTTATTATTTACTAGATGGACTGGAGTAATGGATTCTGCTTATACTATGGTTACTACACCAAAAGTCATTGTTCAGCTGTTAAGACATTAGTCTGGTTTTTGTCTTTTAATGTTTAATGTTTTTATAATGCATCTCATCCTAAGCCTTTTTTATTTGATTTTTGACTTGTAGGCTGTGAAATACCTGAAATTATGCATAGCGACATAAAACTAATGTGGTCAAGACCTCACTGGAACTACACTTCTCTGTAAATGCCTTAGGATCAATGGGCATCAGCCGATCAGGATCAAGCATTCACTAGCCCAGTAATATAAACTCGTTACACACCTAAAAAAATAAATAAATCTTGCTGCCTTCATTTTTTTACTTGAATCGAATGAACTTTTCTAGTCATCTTAACTTAATATTTTTAGTCAGTTTGACTGATGACAAGTTCAACTTTGTATAACTTGGAAAAATATAGTCGAAACCTGATTAACTTATTAAAATTAAATTAAAGCAACATAAAAATATGTTGTCTTGACTTTTTTCCATTATATTGTTTTAACAGTGCAGCCAATCAGAATCAAGAATTTCCACAAACCATGGAACAGTATACTTTTCTAAGCCCTTTTAACGCTATTGTGAATACATTTTAAGATCAGAGTTGATACGTTGTAGTTGTACAGGAAATGATACCTAAACTAGTGAAAGAAAGAACTACAACACCATGAAATAATAATAATAATTAAAAAAAAAAAATCTATCTTAGAGTCTTAGAGATAGTTAGATGGACATAATAAAATTTAAATCATGCTCAAATTTATTTAAGACCTGAAACAGAATTCTTAGGTGAACTTAAGACTTTTTAGTTGGTTATATACTCTCTCTCCCCAAAATGTCTGTGCTTATACTGCGGTACAGAGAAAGAATGCAAGGCAAGCCAAACTTACTTACCAGGGCACTGGCACAATCTAACATGTTATTAAATCCCTTTAATATAAATGTTGCTTTCATAACTCTCATTTAGCTGAGCACAAGTATAATCATCTTTTCTGTGCGTCCTTCACACTTATTTGAATGTGTTTGTAATTTGTGTGTATGCGTGCGCGCGCGTGTGGGCTTTTGTTTGCGACTGGAAAAACCTCTGTATGTGTTTTTATAGCTCAGTGAACATTCTTGTCTAGTGAAAGGCTGTGGTTTGGTATGAAAACGGCTCATTTTAATTCCCTCTTCCTCGTCCAAAGCATACAGCCTGCTTTTCAATCATATATGCGCGGTGTATTCTTATAATACCCCGTTATAACCGCGATTTGTTGAGCATGAATTTGCGGGAACCACAACAGTATGAATCATATTCTTTTTTATTCTTTTCATATACAAAGAAATACACAAAATACTTACAAACTGTTCCAAGACTACTTGAAGTCAAGGAGCACATGACTGAAGCTGACACAGAGGAAAAGGTCAAACGAGAGGTAAATGCACCAGACTTAATTTACATGTAATCGCTTAAAGGCACAGTTCACCCCCCCAAAAAATGACGCATCTTTTATCTGCAGAAATCAAAAGATGATTTATTTTTCAGGTGAATTGTTCCTTTAAACCCAGTTCACTTTGATGGTAAAGTTTGCACACAGTATACCACTCAAATCCTTCTTTATTTCAACCTCTGAATCTTTCCATCTTCGCTACTTTAGAAGATGCCTTGAGCTACAAATACTCAAAGAAAAGTTGACGGTTGTGGTGGTCTAAATGTGATCTAGAGGTGAAGGTGAACTGTAACAGGAGCCGCAATGCATTTCATCCAAGCTTTAACAATTCTGCACCAAAAATGTATAAAAAAAAAATATATATATATATACACACATGTACAGAAAGACAAAAATAAAACAAAAATGATGTGAAATTTGGTCATAAAATCCTTTTTATATAACTGTAAAAAAAATACAATAACATTTCCATCACTTTATGGGAAATGTTGTCAAAAAGCACAAGGCAAGGAACAGTTTGACTGTCCTCAAAGGCAGTGAATCTGTTCTGCTGTTTAAGGACACGTCTCACAACACTTAAATCAGCTCCACACCACAGAGTTTGAAGGTGCCTTCACACCAAGGGCCATACCTATAATCGATAACGTTATTAACACCCATAATCGACGGATGCTAATGTTTGTTTTATTAGAAGTTATTGTCTGTTGCTTAATAATAGGCAATAACACTTTTGTTGTTTGTGCGAATCTGTAAAAGGAGTTATATGTAAGAGTTTGTATTGTATTGTATTTTTATTCCCTTATTGACCACTGGTGTCGCCAGAAACAAGGGTTTCTAAATTGGACTGTTTTTAATCGTCTTTGATTGTTGAATTAAACGAAACCATGTAGAAAATAACGACAATAATGTTTGTTGGGTTATTATTAGAGTTGTGATATAGAATTTCATATTCGCGCAGGCTTTGGATGAATCTTAAAACTTATATATATATATATATATAGTTATCGTTATAGCTATTGCTCTAGCTGTGAACGCTCCTTTTTTCCCCATTGAACCACATCCGAAACAGATGTTCATAAGGGTTTCTGCAGGTCTCTTGAGCTGGAACTGAACAAGTGGCGTCTTGAGGTCAAATCCAGAGTGGGCTAAAGCTAAGTATCCCATATTTCCCGCCCAAATCGGGCTTGCTAACAGATCACAACCTCTTCGCTGTAACCAAAAATTATGACATCAGTCTTTCAAAAAGCACTTCTGCTTTACATTCATCATCTGTCAGCCTTCCTGGCTAATTAGCATTCGTTTATAAAAATAAATACAACAGGACAATTTTAACGAGTACACAAATGATGTCACCGGCATCGCACTGGCTCGTTTGTGTCTTTAGTGTATCATCTGTGTATGTGAGGCACCCATTCCTTCCTCGATCTGCGAGGTCATTTCCTGTTCTTCCGTCAGCATTTCTTGGTCATTAATTTGTGCTGTCGTAACAGTCCCATTAATCTCTTTGCACGTCTCATTTTGTCCATTAGCTTCGCTTTTCTCCATAACCGTATCTGCAGGGGTTTGTTTCTCTTCCGCCACCTCTAAAACACTGCAGAACTCCATCTCGTGGATCTCCACATCGAAAGGTGTCGCAGAGGGGACTGAAGGAGAGGATCTACAGCCCGCACATGCCTGAAAGACACACAAAGCATTATAAATACAACTCTCTCTAATAACTGAGCGCTATAATTTTGGGAGCTACTGTCTGAGAGACTTGAACTTACTGAAATGTTGATGGCACGAGGAAGACGTCCGGTGCGGATCCATGGGTGAACCTGACTCAACTCGCTCTTCTGCTCCTCAGTGAAGCGAGGCTGATGTTTCTGCATGGCCCTCAGCGCAGCTCGGTCCTCTTTCAACACAGAATCTCTGTCTCTGTTGAAAAAAAAACACATTCACTGGGTCAATTATTGGTCATTTAGAGTGGGTCTTTAGTAATGCGTGATTTTAGGCTGTTAGCATGGGACAGCTTTTTTTTTTCTTTAGCTTTCTTTTTCTTTAATGCGTGTTATGTGGGACATTGTGTACACTTCATGAAATGAACTGAAAACAAAAGCTAAAATCTAAATAAATTGACATCGAAACCAATAAAGAAGAAGAAAAAAAAAAGGCAAAATATGCAATGTCATTTGCCCAACATCTGTAACAAAATCTAAATGTACATTGCTAAGTTTTGTTATTTACCACATATGTGAAAAAAACTAACAGTCAATCAAAAATAACACGCACACACACACAAATGAAAAGTAAACTATTTCAAATGTGTTAATTCTCATCCCTATGATGCAGTGGAAAGTGTAAAAGTGCTGATATTCACCGTATTGGCAGCTGGTAGGTCATCATAGTCTTTTCATCTGTGTTAGCCATGAGGAGCCAGATGGGGTCCTGCAGGACACATTTGATGAACTGCGCCTCTCCGTCGCCCTCTGCTGTCTGCTTGCGGGAATGACTGTTCTCTGACGAGTCCACGCTGCCAAAGTATTTGCTGGTATTGCTGCTCTGACTGCTTCCTGTAAAAGGAAAAGAGAGGAAATTAACTCAATACTACTTAACAAGGGCTGAAAGACATCCTTCAAATCAATGATTCCAAAGATCAGCCTTGCTGGAAAGTTTAGGTCCGATGTTAAATATATTAACATCTCTCTGTAATCTAATAATATTATCTAAACCAACAGGTGCAGAACTTTGCAAGATGGTAGATCTTCAGGAACACCATATTTTTAACACTACCATTGTTTCTGTTATCATTAAAACACTCACTAGTTCCACTTCCGGAAGAGCTGCAGCCATTGGAGCCAGATCCAGAGGAGCCTGAGCCCGAGCCTGAGGAGCCTGAGCCTGAAGAGCCCGAGCCTGAGGCAGCCGAGCCAGTGCCTGAGCGAGAATCCTCCTGTAACAGCAGGTCCAGCAGATCACTGGAGGTGGACATGGCGTCTTGATTGGACTCATTTGTTTCACCCTGCAAAAGATAAATCAAGCACAGACCATGATTGAATGACATGAATAAATAACATCAGAGATAGCCGATTATGGAACAAGCTATTACAGAATAATTACAAATGGCAAAACAAACATTTAGGGGGTTTGAACTTTAAACATGGGAGAGGATCTTCTCCAAGTATTAAAAACGTGTGTCATCCTGGAGTGACCGATTCTACAGTGGGGAAAAACAATCTGGTCCTACCGGTTGGAGAATTTACAGAAGTTCCTTTTACCAACATTAGGGCTTATTTCATAGTTTATTTCCTGTAGTTAAATGCTATTCTCTTTGCCATTCATTATTAACATACAAATAAATAGTTGGTTTTAGGTCCAAAGGATGTAAATGGCCTCTAAGAATGCTCTTTATAGGATGGCTGTCAAGAATTAAGCTTGTCACCGAAATCAAAGAGTTTACTTTTTCTTTTTTTGCTACTTACATTTTCGTTTGTTTTTGAATCCACCGCTGACCCTCTCTGGTTAGAGGAGGCCTGTCCTCCTGCTCCACCTCCTTGTCCCACCATAGGAGATGTAGTCTGCTGTCCTGACGCCACCTCGAACCGATTGCTTGGCGATTCCTCCAGCTGCAGCAGATTTAAGGGCGATGAGCATCTGGACTGAAAGAGGGGAGACTCTGCTCCTTCTCTCTCTGCACCGGTTTCTCTTTGGCTGTAGGAGTGAGGGGTGCTGGAGCGAGAGTGAGCGCGTGGGATTGGGGTGGGCATCTGACAGGGAGCAGGAGAGCCCGTGTTGGCAGCGGCAAAGGGGAAAGCGGAGTTTGGGCTGTAGAAGGGCTGAGCCATGCCTACGCTGGGCTGTGGGAACATGTAGTTGGGTAATACCAATGCCATCATTGGGGGGACCATCGGAGGCGCCATTTGCGAGTTCTGAAGGGGAAAGCGGAGGCTCGACTGCATGCTGGGGTCTGAGACGGGATGGGAGATTGGCGGATAGACTGGGTATAAAGGAAGGACAGCGGGTGGGTATGGGACAGTGGGAACACTGGCTTGTGACCCTGATGTGGGCCAAGACGAAGAGCTGGCTGTAGGACCCATGGGTATAGAGGGGTTGGAGGGTCTGCCCAGAGTGGGAACTCCAGGGAGAAGGCCTCTTATTGGTCCGGCTGGACTACGAGAACCTGTTTGCTCTGAAGATTCCTGATGCTTCAGTCGTTTGCCTCCTCGACCACGTCTCCGCTCACTGCTGCCCGCTGCTGGGTAATCCCGAGAGCAGCGCACGCCTAAAGTCAAAAAAAGAAGAGAGAGATATTGTATATCCAGTCCGTTCTTATAGCAAAATCTATCACATAAGCAAATAATTACACAATCTTTTTAAAAAATGTTGCTCACCTCTTGATAAGGGTGCATTGGGTCGTCGGCGGACAGCTGAAGCTGGGTCAAACACTCTGAGTTTGCTCAGGTCTCCGAAGCGGCACATAAAGTTCTGCTCCTCTTGTTGTGTGTGAGCTGACAAGACTTCTTTTGTGAGACCCAACCTTTCTCCTCCTGCAGAAGCCCCTTGTCCTCCTCTTCTCACAGCATCCCTATCAGGAGCTGGGCTAAGGGGCAGAGAGGGTGTGGCTGTGGGAGGAGCTTGAGGCTGAGTGACAGGCAGAGGAGTGGGAGGAGCTTCCTCCATTACAATATCTGTAGGAGAGAGGAAAAAGGTGAAATTAGGCACAACAAACATCAAAACACTTCTTTGTTTAGTTGTTTCATAGGTTGTATGTGTTCTCCCTTATTCTTCCACATTACACCTTTTCCTACCTGACTCGGGAGGTTTCTTGTCCCCAACGTGGACAATGGTGCTGCTGAAACTGCACTGGGACGTGACGGAGGCGACGCTCTCTGCTTTATTGTGCAAGGCCAGTGGAGGTAACAAAGCACTCTCATCCACCAGAGAGACAGACGGACCTGAGGGTTAAAGTAGATGTTAGCACAGTCCAGCTATCATTCAATAAAATGGCTTTTTGAAGGTTTTTTAAAGAAGTCTCTTATGGTCAACAAGGCTGCATATAAACAGTAATATTCTGAAACTACAATTCTAATTAAATGTCAAACTACTCATTATCTGGCTTTGGGTATTGGGTATGAATATGGGTGTAAAAGATCATACTTTATAACTGCTAATAAACAGTTAATATTTTAATAATAGCCAGGTAATAAGCCAGAATAAAATGGTGTGAATTGTTAATTAAACTAAAGTGTTACCAAATTGTATTCTTGTGATGGTACAATTGAATTTTCAGCTATTCTACTCAGTTCTTTAGTGTCACGATTCTTCAGAAATCCTTCTAATATGCTGATTGAAGTAATATTTCTTAAAATTTTTATCATTGTGGAAAATAGTTGTGTTTAAAGCGGATGTGGAAACTTTGTGAATAAAGATAAAAATGAACATTAGCATAGTAACTCAAAGGATATTTTTTTTATGTGCCAAATAGGTGGTGGAAAATGTAAAATGTTTGAAAATTGTTGAAGATTGAAAGTACAAGTTTATGAAAACAATACCATTATGGCCTCATACAAAAAACATGATTTAGCAAAAATGGTGCATGCACATGAGTATTTCTCCTCTGTCCATATGGATGAACCAATACTTACAAAATAAATAAAACACTACAAGAACTAAAAGCACATTTCTATATTCTACCGTTCCCATTTATCCTGTAATTATTTATGCAAACATTTAAAAGAATGGATCGAAATCTGTACGCTGTATACTGCATACAACAGCCTCTTGTAACAAGCACTAAAATGCATACAGCTAGCATTGTGATGTATTTGTTTATGACTGTAACATCTACCTTTAGCATTGCCTTGAGCTTCCTGTTTTTTGTCGTCATCCGACGTGGAGGAGGTGGTGTAGGAGGAGGATCCACACTTTCTCTTGACTGTGTTTGGAACGTTACAGCTCTCCAGATACCTGATGAACCGAAATAAAATAAATTAAATATACTGGAACTGGAATACTATCACAAATATCACACAGTCATATCACAAAAGGTGCTTTCTACAGGGACAATATGATTCATCTGCAGTTAAAAACACATACTGATTAACAATCAGTGTTAAATGAAGTGGTTTTAACACTAAATGAGCCGTTTTCTTCCACTGAACCAAGATGAAACTTTGAAGAATGTTGCAGATTGGTTCAAAAGCTACTAACATTCTCTAAAATAATCTTCTTTTGTGTTCGGCAGAAAAAAACTCAACCCAACAGGTTTGGAACAATTGGAGGTTGAGTAAATGATGACAATGTTTTAATTTTTCAGTGAACTGTCCCTTTAAATTCTGTAACAAACCTTATGATGCTGTCCAAACAGTTGATCTGCTGGTATGAGTATGTGGTCGGCGGTTCTTTTTGCACGATTAGTGAGGGTGCGGAGCTCTTTGAGGGCAGAGCAGCACTAGGAACCAGACTTCTACACACTTCTGCTGCTTCACCTGCTTGCACAGCACCTGTTTATCAGACACAGTGTACATCTTGAGACTAACAGCCTTCAAAAAGGAAGAAATGAAACAGAGGAACTTTATTTTTTACAGAATAAATGGTGTGTTAGCATACCTGCAGTGGAATGTTTTTTAGGAGGAGGTCGGTTGCGGGAATCAATGAAGACTTGCTGTCCGCTGGTCTTGACCATGTGAACATCTTTGCAGATTTGCTGGAAGGTCATCTGTTTTAAAATGGAGATCATTTCATTTAAGCATTTTCTATACATCTCTGGGTTGCCTTTCATTTCAGTCTATTCATGTAAAGTACTAATAAAAAAAAACAAACAAAAAAAAACAACAACTCTAAACTGCATACCGTTCAAGGCCAGGACACACAAATAAATAAATAAACATACTTTTATTCTTCTAGAGTGACTCAAAATACAATTCTAAATGAGATTGGAGTAACTGTATACACAAGGTTACTGCAAGTTTTATAAAAAGTAAATTTAGGACCTTTTAAGATTAAGTTGTAAAGAAACAAAAATAATAAAAATGAAACGTGCGTTAAGTTCTATAAAAGTCAATATATATGAAGTATAAAATGATTTGTACTGTAATAGCAATATTTCAAAATAGAAAAACATTAATTAAGCACAAATTAATCACTTCATTTTACAAAATATATTAAATAAAAATTCTCTCAAGGCTTGAATAATTCTGCTCTTACAAACTAGAATATAGAAATATATTTTATTGTGCCTTCTGATCCCACTGCAAACATTCTTCCTCACTTCCACTTTTTGTGGAATGATAAATTGGGACTTTAAGACCCACAGAAACCCTCTATGGAATATTTCCCAGTTTCACTTTCAATACACGAGTTTAGCCTTTGTGTACAATAAATTCTTTACAGTGAATGCTATGTGAATGTTTTTTTTTATACATTTACGTTTTTTTCCAGTACCTTTTTCAGTCCTGAATACTGTTAAATTTAAAGGGTTTGTTGTTGAATGAAAAAAAACTACATACAATACTTGCTTAGAATGTATGCAAACACTTATTTCTGAGGTAAAAATGATCAAATGTGACATATACTAAATGTGAGTTATCTGTTCTGTTTTGTTTTGAATCTGTGCTCTCCCTCAACATACAAATTTTGACCAGGAAATTTCTAATTTGCTTCCGGGAAATGTGTTAATCTAGGCACATACAGCCTACTGAAATGACAACCTTCATAACCTTTTTATATACAATAATAACTTTAAGACTTACGGGTTTGTGTAGCTGCGAGGGGTCCTCCAGGCCGGGCCCGCTGCTGTCTGATGAAGAGGCTGCGCTGGGCTGATGCTCGTGGGAGCCGTTGCTGGCCAAGCTGCCGTAGCCCTGAGAGCTGCCGCAGTGGACGGGCTGAACCAGGAGCCTGTGGATCTGCTCACTAAGCTGAACAATGTCTGGAGTCAGGGCTCGCTCTTCCAGACCCCGTGGCGGCGTGAACACATCCTCGTTCAGTGGAGAGCTGCATGGAAAGAGTTAAATGTGTAAATACACACTACAGTATCTCTGTTTGTTAGTGGAGGGGATCTGGAATTCTTCAGAGTCAATCATTTCGCCAAAAGGCTGTGTTTTGTCAGGATGATTAAAAAAAAAAAGAAAGAAGAGTTTTACTGTGTCTGGTTAAAGTTTGAATCTACTGTGTGCTATTATATTAAGAGCACTTTTTTCTGCTGCATTTCAAGAAAGCAGATCTATTTTAATTATTAATTTCTTCATCATGTCAACTTCTGCAGGTGATTTGTGATCAACTAACTTCTGCGTGTTGTAATTTGAAACAATAAGTTTTTTTAATATATGGAAGTAGCCAATTTATGTCATAGTTTAGATTTTTCTTCTTGAAGTTACCACCTCACAAAATTGTGTCTTAAAAATCTAAGTTTATATAATCTTACAAATTTGGCTTGTTTTTGTCAGAAAAGTTTATACAAGCCATACCTAAAAAGCTACTCAGAATTGCTTTCATTTTAAATGTGCAAAGTCATTATGTTCTGCTTCTGACATCTTCTGATGAACAGAATCTGTGCTGATGGGTGTGCATGTGTGTGTGTGAGTAGCAGCAGCTTGAGTCCGTGCATGTTGGAAGAAATGGTCTTCAGAAGAAAAAAATAAAAACAAAGACACTGAACTCATGAAAAATCTGTCTGCGTCCACATGCTTGAGCATGTGCTTCTGCGTGTGATTACATACTGGTGTGTGTGTGTGGGAGTTGTGTGACTGAAAAATTACATGCGTGTGCCTCTGGGTGTCTGTGCCATGTATATACTCAGAAGTTTGAACAGGTGGAAAAATAAAGGTGGAGATGGACATACTCTACTCTGGTCTATTTTATTTTGTATTTTTTGCCTTGTCAACTGAACTGATAAAAAAAAATATATATATATATATTTTTTATTTTTTTTCAGTTGACAAGGCAAAAAAGTTGACAGGACATAAAAAGTTTGGGGTCAATATGTTTTTGATTTGGAAAGAAAATAAAATAATGTAATTAATCAAATTTTCTAAAATAGCAGTAAACAGCACAAATAATTTTAGGATTTAAAGTAAATGTTTACTGATAGCCAAAATCTGAATATTAGAATAAAGGATGATGTAATGATGCTGATGAATTAGTTTTACCACTACAGGGAAATATTACATTGTCAAATACATTAAAACACAAAAATTATCAAATAAATAAATTGTAATATTTCATTATATAATTTATTTTAAAGCATAACATTTTTTTATTAAATCTTATTTTAGCTAATTTTAACAATTTTGAGTTCTTACGTTCTGACTTTATGGCGTCCAACGATGAAGGCCACTTTCCTGCTCCAGGGGTTGATGAAGGAGGACCAAGAGGTGTCTATAGTCATATACTCTCCATTACGTGCACACATCCTCAAGGGAGAGTGTTCGAACGGCTGTCCAGCAAATTGAAGAACTGAAAGTAAGAGGAAAAGTAAAAGTTAAATTCTGTTACAAACAGCTCTTCATTTAAAGAAAGGAACTGAAGAGAGATAAACTCACTCTTCTTATGGATTGCCACCATGATGTGTCTGTCATCTGGATGAATGCACAGCAGGACCGGCGTACCCACCAGGTCCTGAGGCAGGTATCCTAACAGAGGCACTGCCCGCTCATCCACCTCCTGGAAGAGACAGCTGGGGGTGTGACTGGTGGTGAATATCCTCTTATCCAGAGGAATGCGAGGGGCTGAGAAAGGAATGGAGAAAGAGCAAAACAAACAATTAACATTAAAAAGGCAAGTATGAAATGGAACAAATCATATATGCGTTCCTGTAATATTACAATGATGCTATACTGCTTCAATTATCCCACAACAAACCCCCATTCATTTAAATTAAGTAAATAAAAGGTTATAAAATTTTTTTTAAGTATGTTATCTTCTTTTATTAAGAATACTGTTTTTGTACGCTTTTATTATCTGTATCAAATATACGCGTCACACTTTACAATAAGGTTTAATTGGATATTTGTTGATGAATTTACCAACATGAACTAATAATGAACTGTACTTGTGCAGCATTTATTAATCATATTTCAACATTTACTAATGCATTATTACAATCCAAATTCATGCTTGTTAGCATTATTTAATGCATCGTGACTTAAGGTTAACTAACAATGAACTTTATTTTCATTAAAGCTAACAAAGATTAATAAATACTGTAATTAATGTATTGCTTATCATTTGTTTATGTTAGAAAATACATTAACTAATACAACCTTATTGTAAAGTGATAGTAATAGGTGTCTATGTAAGCTGGAATTTGAAGGCCTAACATGTTAAACTTTAAAAACATAAGTAAATATAATAAAAAATTTTAAATATAAAAGTTATATACCCTCATATCCCGAGTGCACTCTCTCTGCGATGAGCAGACAGCAGGGCTGAGGGAAAGCCATGTCTGAGTCTCTGAGGGTCAGCAGGTACGGGGTCAGTCTGAAAGGATAGTACTTCACATCACTGCTGGACGAGACGTCTCCACTGATGCGACAAAACATGGACTTCTCTTGGGTGCACTCCATTGGTGGAGAAACTACAGCCAAACAGACACAAACAAAAACACGTATTTAGATTTGTATTTGTATAGGGTCGACCTAGTTGATTTTTACCAAGAGTGGCTCTACAATGGCATCAAAAATATATATCAGCACTTTAGCTACATGTAAAACTAAACATTTTTAAAGCCAACCAACTTATCAAGTATTATTACATTTTAAAATACATATAGTGTAGGGATTTATTTTTATTGAAAAAATATTGAATCAATTGAATCAATTTATATATATATATATATGGTGCATTTTGTAATAATGTACCTCAAGTATTTATTAAAGTATTTATAGCATTTTAAGTAAGTATAGGTTAAATGTGAAAATGTACTTTGAGATTTCTTTGCTACCAAAACTTCGGTGGTTCCTATGTTTATTATAGAGTTAATGTTTTTTTTTAGAAACTACAATTAAACACCTTTGATCAATGTGGATTTCCTAATGAATGATTTAAAGCTTCAAAATAATAAAATTGACTTTCAAACGGAGGGACCGAAATCTCCAAGATCAGATTCAAATATGATTCAAAAGAAAGTTTTGGCTGATGTTTGGAATGAGCAAACCCTAGTCAAACAGCCAAAAACACAACTAAAACACAAACATACCAGAGCCGATGCAGGAGGCCCACGCTGGAAGTTTGCAGGGTGCTGTGTTGCTGTAGAAGGTGCTCACATCTTGGGGCGCCAGCAGCTCTGAAAACAACACCCCGTGTAGCTTCTCTGGCTTACTGCGCAGAAGAGATGAGCCCTGCGGAGAGACGTACACAACCTTCCCAGACAGGAACGACACCGCCATGGTGAATGTGTCCTGTACAGAAGAAACACACAGACTATTTTGTAACTTACAAATATGGTAATCTATGTTTTGTCCCAATGCTGTATTTCTCAGTCTCAACATTATTATGTCTTTACACCAGTCTCTAATTTATTTCCTGGTGATTCACTCTTTTGACTAAACCAGGTAAACAGGTAACATATTATAATCAAAATGTTTACCAAAGTCCTTCAGGAACCAGTCAGAGCCAATGGCAGCCCAATAAGCTTAACCTCTTCTTAACAGCATTTACACTGGCACTAAATTATTTGAGATTTAAAGTATATGTATTATTAAGCACTGTTTGATACTGTATGTCCCATATCTGTGAACCAGGAAATGATTATTCCACTGAGTGAATGTAATTATTATTATTTTTTTGGACAAAGGATCCTAATAAGCCAAATTCTTATGTGCATTACTCAGGGTTTAATGATGTGTAATAGGTTCATGGAGAAAAACAAGTCTTTTCTCTAGATAAAAGGGATGAGCTTGTATGTTGCTTTTGGAAAATTACATAACCCACTTCAGACTAATAAAAGAACTTGACGAATGTTAGTCATTATTGCTGCAGTGAACAGTAGGTTTATAGAGTTTTAAATGGTTTCTGTAGCAACTGTCTAGTTGAAAACAGCAGATAGAAAAGAAAAAGGAACATATTGTGCTGTTTTACAGAGAGAACAGTATAGAAAAATGTTTAGCTATCTTATACTTCTTTGTGGCTCTTTTAAACATTTTAAAACATTTGAAAGCAACTTTTGTTGATACTGCTTTACATACAACAATTTTCCAACACTTTTTACTAGACAGAAAAAACTGTTTCAGTGTGTGAGAATCAACGTACTGTGTTTTTGAGTGTGTATTCTGAGGTGATATTGTCCAGTTCTTCAACAGTGAAGGTGGAGAGATCCAGACTACAGCCATGGCACTCCTCTACATTCCACTGGTGGTAATACTCCTGATTGGCTGCAAGAAACAACAACAAAAAGGTTAGCTGCATTATATGTAGTCATATATGTAGCCAGATGACTATAACTGGACAAAATCAATTACTATTCCCTCATGTTATGACATTTTTTACTTTGATTTTGGACATTTTGGTATCTCAAAATGGTTGTTAAATACAGAGCAATAGATTGTTAGGATCACAAAGTCACTTTGTTTACATTTGTTTGAGGAAATCTCTTAATCTATAAATTAATTTACAGTGGACTTGTAAATATAAATATAGTTATTTTATAGTGGTGATATATTCAGTTGTTTTCCAGTGTTTAGCTTCTTTCCCTGGTTCGTTTCAGGTTTTCCTGTAACATGTCAAATTTTAGACTTTTTAGGACCATTATTATTTCCTTCATAATAGTCTTAAAAGATGTATACAAGGCTAAACGCTATGGATATTTTGGCACGGTACAACTGTTGTTGTAAGGAAGACAATTTCACCACATTGGTAAATAGAGTTAAATATTTAACTTTCGTTAAAGGTTTTATTGAAATGGATTGTTGGTGATTGGTCAGCCCGATTAGGTAACTTTACATGGACAGAGGAAAATTAAGACACCCCATGGACACCCGATGTAAAACACAGAAATGTACATGTGAATCTCCCACTGACCTCTGACTTGTCTGACACAGCTGAGGGCGTATTTGAGGGCGTTCAGGGTGCTGGAGCGTCCCTTCATCTTCCTCTCTGGCGGCAGTCGGATCTTCAGCTCATTCAGGGCTCTCATCAGCTCTTTCTGGGTCTGAACGCGGGCAGACTGATCACTGCTGCAGCCGCTGGTGGACGGCGGGTCCTGCTCAGAGCTGGCACTCAGCAGACTGTATGCCAGAGAGCTGCTGGGTGGAGATGGGCTGTGAGAGTTTGAGCTGACAGAGCACAAATCAAAAACAAGAGTCAGACTTCAACAGGAAAAACTGAACAGAATCTACCTTTAGTCTATTAATACATGTTTCTGTAAAATGCCATCCCATCAGCCTCAGATATTTCAGTCCAGCATCTTTAAGTGATAGTTCACCCAAAAATGAAAATGTTCTCACCATTTACTCACACTCAAGTGGTTCTATACTTTTATAAAATTTTTCAAGTTGTTGTTGGCTGTTTTCCCCAACATTCTTCATTATATCTTCATTTATGTTCAATAAAAGAATGGAGGATGAATAAATTATGATAGAATTAAAATTTTGGGGTGAACTATCCCACTGGATCACTTAAAATCCCTTGATTTTAGTAGGGAATGCCAGGCAACGTATAGACCATTCGATTCATTTGACCAAAACATATCTTTTTACAAGGAAAGAGGAAATGAATCATTTTTCGTGCACCTTCAACCACTAGATTACTTTGATTTCTATGGACAGGTGCATGTATGGCCATTTCAATCTAATATTGTGAAATAAGTTTCCAAATTTGCATGAACAAAAAAATAATAATACACAATGTAGCAGCATAGTTGATGTTATAATGGGTCTCGCAAGAGTACATCGGGCTTTTTTTTGTAAATTCTCTTCACACTCTTCAACAACATGCGCCGTAATAAATTATTAGGTCAGTAGGTGGAGAGTTGGAAAAAAAGAAAAATCCACAAATGTTTGGAAGCACGAAAGCACGAATAAATACATCACTAAATATTAATTTTTGCTGAGTTCTACTCAGCAGTGACTTGACACCCACCAGCACGCACACATTCTTTCAGAACTTTAGTTTATGACTAAAATAGCTCTGAAAACATTGACTAATGGGACTGAGCATGAATCATTTCTTCCATACATATGGTAAAAGACAATTTTAACCAATCTGGTGTCTCTCCCTCACCTCTTGTTGCTCTCAGTTGTCTCCAGACACATTGCAGAGTCTTTCCCATTCTGGCTGGAGGAGCTCTGGTAACTTCTGTTTGACTGTCTCCCTCTGGATCCGCTCCCTCTCTGCATCCCTCCTTCACTTTCCCTCTCTCCGGAGTCATTTCCACTGGACAGTCCATCTGTATCATCAGAATTCGTCCCACGGTTGTCACCTGCAGATCTTTTGGAACCAGATAGTCCTCCTGACCCACTACTCTCTGGATTTGATGAAGGTGAGCTCTCGCTCATGCCGCAGGATCGGTTTACAAGCCCTGTCTTTTTCTCCCCCCCTCCTGCTCCGCTGTCTGCATCATTGCTGGGGGCGGAGTCTGAGTTGTCATCACTCATAATAATACTGTAAGAACACGCGGTTGCCAAGGTGATGATTTCCACCTGACAATGGATTACACAGAGTTGAATAAGTACACTATGTTGGACTTCCTGAACTGCAGTGGGAAATCATTTTGGTGCAATTGATCAAATAAATAGGAATCATGGCGTATCCGGGTGTATCGCCACCCCGTTCTGTGACTTAGCTCCTCCGACTGGAAGCAGTTTGAACTCAAATCAAATAGAAGATATTTTGCTAACCAGAGAAAATGTTGCTCGGCTCAGAAAAACAGACAAGACTGGTTGTTATGAAACAGACTTGGCTGCGCACATGAAGCCAGATGGAGTGTGACAGCTCGAGCAAAAGTGTAAGAAACAGCCACTGGGAAATTAGGCTTCTTGTCAGGGTCTGTCCATGCACTCTTCTTCTCTTTGCCCTCTGTGTCACTCACTTTCCTCAAAGAACACCTGCCAGAACAAAAAAAAAAAAGAGGAGAAGAAAAGGTGAGCAGTCTGAAACATACAGTACACACATACTGAGAGGTTACCCATTTTCAATTTGGTGGTAGTAAAATTTTACATAGTCATCATCTTTATGAAAAGCATGTTTTTTTGTAACTTGCTAGCTACTTGCAGAGATTTTGCATGGACACAGTGGGACACTGCACGTGAGAGCTCATGTACTTCAGTTTCTCGGCTGGCCACTACAGAGGCTTTTTCTGGTCTCCTTGGAAACCGAGATTACTTTGTAGATCAACATATCCACGCTCTACCTTCTACATCTTCAAAGCGTGTTCGTCTTTCTGCTTTTGCAACTACAGGGACAAACAAGGATCTGAGAGCGACAGAAGCACTGAACTCTAGTCTCTGTCACAAATTGCAATTAAAAAAATCTTTAAAGTATAGTTCAGCCAAAAATGAAAATTACTTCATTATTTATACTACTTCATGTGGTTTTAAACCCTTACGAGTTTCTTCTGCTGAAAACAAAAGAAGATAGTATGTAAAAAGCGGGTTGCTGAAACCCATTGACTTTTATTGTAGGAAACAAACAAAAAAGAAATGCTATGGAAGTCATGTCAATAGGTGCCAGCTACCAGCAATATTTCTAAATATTTTAATTTGTGTTCAATAGAAGAAAGAATCTCAAGTAGGTTTTAAACAAGTGAAGGGTAAGTAAATAATGACAGAATTTTCAGTTTTGGGTGAACTATCCCTTTAAGGTTGTGATGTTGGTTTCTAGCAGTTCTTAGATATACACTTGGTAGACGCTGTTCAAAACTCATTGGTTGTTGCAGCTTATTTGAATGAAACACTAGAAATCTCAACTCCTCAACAACGAGAAAATATTGGGGTCGGTGTATAAATATATGAATAAATTTATAGCTTAATTCACCAAGTATGCATTAAACTAATCAAAGGCTACAGAAATCTTTTGGAAAAATTAAATGTCTTTACAGTAAATATTTGTAACTTTACACGCTAAGAATAAACTTCTATCCAGGTTCCCAAAATAAATAAACATTAATAATATTAGAATGATTTCTGAAGGATCGTAACACTAAAGAATGGAGTAACGATGCTTAAAATGTATCTTTGTTTATGCATCACAGCAATAAACTACAAATTGAACTATACTAAAACAGAAAATGAGGTGATTTGCGATAATGTTATTTAATATTAAAGTGCAGTCTTGGGGATCATAATTTCTTTTAAAATCATACTGAAACTTGTTATATGTTAGAGTAGTAAGAAGTTTTTTGTTTTTAAAAAAATTATTTGCAGGGGTACTTTTTATTTACTTGATTTTAAGGGGACAACACATTTAAAAGACAACACGTTTATTTTCACAAGGATATTTTTTGAGTGATCTTAAAACAGCACACTTGAACTTATACACATTCTCTACCTTTATCCCTCAAGGACACTAATCTCATAAGACAACCAAGTGATGTTTGTGCTCAGACTTCTTTGCTTCCTCTCTGGGACCTTAATGATCCACCATATCTGGAGCTACTGAGTTTAGAACTACACATTTAGCAGTGCAACTGTGAATTAGCATTTACTGCAAATAGCATCTCTATGCAAGTAAAGGAAGTGACGCTAAAAATTGAGCCCATCAGTTACTAAAAAGGAATTCTAATGCCGACTGCTTAGTAAAGCACAAAGCCACCTGGAAAAGGAGCCAGTGACAAAAGTGGAATAATACATCTTAAAATAGCGGTGTTGGGGAAATTTACTTTTAAAAGTAGTATATTAAAATCTTGAGTCATTTGTTTAAAGCAAGTTACTTCGTTACTTTTTAAAGAAAATAATGTTATGTTATTATTATAAGTCATTTTTGCCGTTTCATCACGACTTCTTTGATGCATAAGAAACTACTACTGAACTATTTCTAACTCACTTAAATTGAGCTAGCTTGCCAGACATATTAATGGTATTCTCAGAGTCTACAGCTTTGATCAGCATATACCCTTTAGCCCACACCAATGTTAAAGTGTACAAACTACTATTAAGAGAAGAACAAATGTAATGATATTAAGATATCTGCCTTGCAAATAACAATCTGCCATTAACACTACCAAAAGGGCAAAAGTTCAAATCATCAGAAATCTTAAAAGTGAATCTGCACACTGAAAGCACCAAGCTACATTTGCCAAGAAATTGGCATGTCAGTTTAACAAACAACCTCTACAAACTACAGGTAAGTGTCAAAATGTTAGAGGGGCTTTCACACCGTTAACAATACACAAACATACTATGTTAAGCTTCCAAATCAACATGGAGCAAAAAAACAACAACAAAAAAAACAATCATTTATAAAAGAAAAATGCCCACAGATGCTGTTTGTATTCTGCCAGAGCCTGTGGTTTGCTTCTCTGGGCCAGAAGGCTGTTTGTCTGAAATGAATATGCGAGTAGGCGTTTCCAGCACACACACATACGCACTTCAAACACCTGTTCTGCACCACCTTATATCTGTCCATCTTCAGTAAACAAAATGAAAACTCATCACATACAAACCATAACATTTACCACCAACTTAATCACAGACTTGATCTACTAACAAAGCACAATCAAAACATTTTTCAGACATGTAGGTTGAGGAGGATGCTAGAAAACCTCCAACCTGGTCAAGATGGCTCACCAGCGTCTCTTTTTTTTTTTTAAGGCAATTTAAAAAGAATCAGCTGTCTTTAACCGTCTTAGTGAACTTCTACCGCTGCGCAAGACTCTTTTGCCAAGAGAACAATTTCTAATTATCACCATTGAAAGAGCTGTGCTGCTTCATTTATTATTTTTAAAGCATACAGTTTACTTTTAATTTATCAATGACATTAAATTAACCAAAAGTGGGTAAAGACATGGTTGTTTGTGTAACAAAAGCATCCAGCAAAGTTACATGCATATCACAAATTACCATTGACAATGACCTTTATTAATTATTAAGCACCAATAATAATGAATCAAAATACAGCAGCAAATCAGGATGTCACACTGAAGAACATTCAGTTTTGAATACCAGGAATTCATTACATTTTACATTAGAAAACATTACATTATTATTTTTTTTTATAATATTTCCTGATATTACTGGTTTTATTGTATTTCTTTCTAATAAATGCTCATTCTTTCAAAAACATTCATTCATTTCTGAATAGTAGTGAACTAAACAACAACAAACAATTAAGCTTTCTGTCAGTTGAATACAAATAAAATGTTAAAAACTATTATATTAATCTCAATGCAAAACTATTTAAAAAGAAAGAAAAGGGAGAGAGCGATTAACACTAGGCGGAAAATATGCGCCTAACCTATAAACACGATGCGTCACAAGTTTCATTCTCCACAAAAACAAACTTACATTCCCGCTGAAGTGGGTGACAATACATGCGGACGTGCGCGGATGAAGGCTTGGAGACAAGACTTTAAAACGGCTACATTTTAACGAGATGCTTTCGTTTTATTGGATATGAACATCCCATGTTATGACTGAAAGACACGCCACGACATCGTCTCCGAAGCATCTCGCCTCCATTACAGTCGTGATTCTCTATCTGCGCGTTCCCTGACAGACTCGCCTCCGCCTCGTGCGCGTTAAACAGAAAAAAACACGTGTTTACTCTGCTGATTCCTTCAGGCTGCGCGCTTCACTCATTGGACACCGCTGTCCAAAAAACTGCCTCCGTCACAGATTACACTGGCATGTTTTAAACTAGTTTTTGATTTGAGTAAATGAGTAAAATCAATCTGAGCCCAAATTTCAGCATGACTGGGCATACAAAAGCATCCCTCTGTTTATATTCTTAATAATTAATAATAATAATAATAATAATAATAATAATAATAATAATAATAATAATAATAA
>CAIGQW010006673.1:663689-675372 GCA_903798125.1 Danio choprae
AATAATAATAATAATAATAATAATAATAATAATAATAATAATAATAAATCTAACAAACGGCAAGCAATTATTAAGTATTAGATAGAGTTTTTAAAATAACCAGCAATTTAATATTAATTTGATTGATAATTCATAAATAAACAAATGTAAGCTTTCAGAAATGGACAATAATGTAGTTAAATGTAAAAAAAAATAATAATAATAATAAACTAAAAATCACTCATTGTGAATGTTTATAAAGGCATAATATTATAAAGAAACCTAAATGACATTAAACTGACTTAAAACAGCTTGTCTAACTTAAAAATAACTAGAAACATGATTAACTATGATTTATGATTACCATAAAAACATGTCTAAATAAAAAAATTGTCTTGTTTGACAAAACTAAAAATACTACTACTAATAAAAATGACTGATTAAAAATAGTATATGAAACTATTTCCATTTTTAAACAATTATTAGACTAAAACACTGACTTATTTACCTCACTGGTAATAAATTCAGCAAAGTAATGACTAATGCAGATGTCTGGCTGAGCATATGATCCCACAGAAGTCCCACAAGCTGTTATTGAACAGCAGAGATACAACAACTGAAACTGATTAAACTGATAAACGGAAAAAAGCTTATTATAAGTTAGCTGAATATGTGACCACTAATAGTGATATAGTCTGACATTAACACATTTAAACACAAGCATAGTTAAAAATGGCCGAGTATCACATAGTGAGCTGCTCTGTAAAAGTGCACAACTGGAGATATTCAAAGCAATGAAGCAATATATTTAAAACCCAGGTCATAAGCATCTGGTTTCATATGAGGAGTCAAGTACTTTTATTTATTTGTTTGCTCGTGCTGGGTACTGTGGAAGAGATAAAGTTTACTCGACCTCAAACTCCCCTTAAAACAGCTGTGACTATCGCAGAATGATTATCTCAATGTCATCATCGGTCGATTAAATCAAAATGGTTTTTAAAAACTTGTTTTGTGTCGCTGATCAGTGTGTACTACAACTGTGTAGTAAACTCCGCTCCATCTCAACGTACGTGTTGGAGGTTTAATAGAACCAGTTTTGCTGATGAAATGTGAATTGTCTTAGATTAATAGCCCAGCCCTATTTTTTTAGTTTAAAAAAAATGGTTTACATGCAGCTGACAGCAATTTTAATATAATCTTATTTGCATATATCTTCAAAAAACAGCTTTGTCCCCACTTTGATGGAGTAATGTTGCTTTGAGTGTTGGGTACAAGTTAAAACCTCCCTCAAATGATTGTAAAGCACTGGGTGTATGGCAATTCACATGCTATATTAAATGCGCATTACTTATTTACTTGCCATTATACACATGCAAGTGCAGGCCAAAACATTGAGCGCCCCCTAATGGTTGAATGCGGTACATGTCAATCCCAGTAAATGAATGGGACGTGAGCCAAACTGTATGTACTGTATGCAACACGCTGATTTAAGTTAACGTGTTCCTTTTACTTGCATTTTTGCTTTTATTAGTTATACGATACTATACAAACGGGGTGTGGCATCATATTTTAATGTTTGTCATACACTGAATTATTTGTTAATTATTTATTTAAATTGGTCTGTGGGAGTTTAAGTGGGATTTTGATACTGCACACCTCTTTCGTGGTCACAACTTTCGAGTTCCAGTCAAAAGATGGCAGTTGCCAGGCTGAGACGTTTTACATTCACTTGTTTATAATGGACGTTACTGGAGACTCATCTGCCCTTTTAATGTATTTTTGCATGACATCACTGTTTTGTAGTATAATGTTTTTAAAGTCTGCATTTTAGGTCCCTAAAGCTGTATTGGTGTGTAAATGAAGGTCCAAAATGCATAAAAAAAATTTGTATAAGGTGTAGTTGAAAACTGTGTCATGTAAATGTATCCTAAACTCTAGTGCCATGACAGAGACTCCCAAAATATTACTGTGAATTTTTAAAGACTTTATAACAATTTATCTAGTTTTCCCACTCACATTCTAGTGCAATTTCACAGGCAAATATAAAATAATAATAAATAATAATAATAATAATAATTATAATAAACATTTTACTGACTACTATAATTGACCCTCTGTGACAACATGCCCTGAATTTTAAGCAATGACACAATTTAAAAAATGTGAAACAATTCATTAAACAGCAAAACATATATACATATACACGTAGTTAAAACATGAGAAAATATCAAACCTTTTGTTTACCCAACAAATACGGTTCTCTCATTGAATGCTTCAAATACAAAATACCTCTGTCCTGACCTCAGATTCATGAAAATTCCTTGAAAGTACTGTTTTTTCAATACAATATTTACACTATCTCCGTTTTACAGTTTACTTACTTCTGCACCTCACTGGTTTTATTTGAAACATATAATAAACTAACACACTAGGGACGACACCTTAACCATGATGACACTATAAACAATATTACGCAAATATGACATGACTTCCATTCTATTCACTTCTATTTTTCCACATTTTTACCAACTTACTTAGACAAAAAAAATAGATGCCTTCCATATTTTATTGAACATACAGGCTATTTTGGGGAAGTCTGACCAGTAACAAGCCAAAACACTGCATCTGATTCACGCATCATAGATTGACTAACTGCGTAGCAAAAAAACAACAACAAAAACTACGCCATCAAAAATGTGGATAACTTTAAAAGCGAATCATGAAAATTAAAACAGATTGTAAGCCAATGTGATAGCATGATACAACGCATGATGCATTTTTGCATTAAAACCGCCCTCAGCGTCTGAGCTTGTTCATCGGTCAATGACGGCTCCGTTTTCGCTAATAAACTGTTACTGGACAAATCTAACGTTGTAAACATGATTAAAAGTGCTTAACGGTGCATCACTAGTATAAAATGATGATTTAAGACAGAAGAAACACGACGCATATAACCTTCCGATCAATGCTGGCCTTACCTTGTGGATGTTACTGTTTCGTTTTCTGTTGAACGACAAGATAAATTCCTATATTCATATACACATCGAAATAGTATTACAACGTATTCCTGGTGTTACGAATCCTGCGCAATATCTAAACGACGTCCTTTTGCGACTGTAGTCCACAAAGATTGAGTTGCTATTGTGTGATACAGATTTGTTTCCCCATGACTCCAGACACACACGAGTACACGTGCTTCCCGATCTGTCTTCAAGCCCCTTTTGGGTTACGGAATTCTATTGGCTGAGCGCGCAGCAAACCGCAGAGCCCAGCGGTCCGTTCTCCGCCTACTCACGGCGACTTGTTCGCTGATTGGCCGAGGCCAAGGGCGCTCGGCGCACGTTCATCTGCTGTCACGTTGCAGCTCGCCTGTTGTTGTTGTAATACATGAGCTAGAAGAGCGTGTTGCGGGCAGTACGACATATTGCTGTAGATTCACTTTTTATATTAACATATTATTGCAACACCAGTAGATTTAACCTCCCTGTATTCAGCGAAATGATTCTTTTTAAATGTTAATTTTCATCCAATAATTTTAAAGTGGGTTTATAGTATTACTTTTCAAATGTAAATGTAAATCATTTGTGCGTTCTCATGACCACTTTAAAAAAGGCAACTGACAAAGTGAACTAAATTATGTCAAACTGCCTTTATGCTATTATTAATAAAAAAAATTTTTTATAAAACGTACATCAATGTCAACATAAGTCTATGCGACGTGATTTCAACTGAAAATCAGTGAATTGCTTGTCTTTTTTAAGACCACCTGTAAAGTGAATGGGGCTTTCCAGTACAACTGTTTAAAATGCATTGCGCAGCTGGCTTCCATCCATCTATCCATAGACCGTGTGCTTGAATCTCGCTAGTGAATGAGCCATGCACAGTTCCACGTGCCGCCGGGGCGGGGCTGTGTGTGACGCCAGAGCTCCCCCAGGAGTCACGCGGCCCGCGGTGTGGCTCGCTGTTTCTGTATGGATGAATTCAAGATGGTCGTCAGAGAGGCGTCACTGTCAAGCTGACCTCCATTTATCCGATTGGTAAAAATGGGCCGCCTCGTTGCCAGCGTCTGGCAAGTGTAGTTTTTTGGACGCAGGGTGCATTAAGTAACCCATATTTAGAAGTTGTAATGCCCAGCAGAAAGCTAAACTCTGTCACTGCATGGGTAAACAAAGTAGGTACCTACGTACATTAGGTTAAGACACGATAATTCGGTAATTTAAAAATGACCTAGTTTGTGGTGAAATGTTGTTACATTTTTGGCTTTAATAAGTTTTTACCTAGCCTATACAATTCAACCATTATACTATTCAACACTTCTGTTAAGATGACACACACACACACAACTTTTGATTGGTCTATATCATTTTAAAGAATATGACATCACATAATCTGTCACACTGTGTGTTAATTTGTCACATATTTAGACTATCTGCTTGAGTTTCAAACTGATCAGAATAGGGAAGAAAGATGCTGTAATAAGTGAAATGATGCATTGCCAGGCAGGTATGTTGAACCTGATATTCTGGAAGTCTTACAACCTTCCCTAGAGTTTGCAGAGAATCATTTTTGTAAACTAGAAATATATCCAGTGTCAGTTATGTGGGTGGAAATGCATTAAGGTCAGATGAGAATGGTCATCTGATAGAAATGCAATATCAAATCACCACGTTTCAACTGAGGTTTGCAAGGAGCGTCTCTAAAGCAGGTGGGCTGATGCACAATCAGGGACCATTTGCACAATGCACCAAAATTTAAAAAAGGTTGACTGGTCTGGCTTTTTGTTGTTGTTGTTGTTGTTTTGCTTTGCGAAATGTATTGGATAAAGTCTGCACTGAATCACCTCTAAGAAATTACAGTTGTTTGGGTTAAGTAAGAATTATTTCACTAGTATCCTCACCTTGGCTCGGGCATTTATAATCCCAGCCTAACTATCTACGTATTAGGCATTAGCAGGCAATGTCCTCAGGCTTCATGCATCTTTTAATAGACACGCATATCTAAAGACACGAAGAAAGAAAAAAAGAGCATGCATTTATTTTTGAGCCAAATCTATTTAGGCTGTTTATTTATTTGTTTGTTTATTTTTGCTTGTTTATTCAGATTTTCATTGCTTCATTGCTGTAGTCAAATGTCAGTGCAGTCTTAATATTTACAATACTTAAGAATTATTTTATACCTTGTTTTTTTGCACATGATAAAGTAAATCACGAGCCTCCATTTGCTGTAGCCGCTTCCAGTGCACAACGGTTCTAAATGGAGTCTCTGGAAGCTGATTTTCCTCGACATGCCAGCGCCATCTGGTGGTCACTATTTAAAACACTATCAGCCACAGTTTGATGTGATCAGGATTTTTTTGTGTGTGACAGTAACGTAATTTATCATTTTAATTAAATATATATTTTAATTTAAAATACAGAATTATATAAATGAAAACATTTCTACTAATTAAATTTCTACTAATCAGTTTTCACAAACATATTAAGCAGCATGTTTTAACACTGATGATAAAAGAAAGTCAGTTTCTGAAGGATGATGTGACACTGTGAAGACTGGAGTAATGCCTGCTGAAAACTCCGGTTTGCTGCAGGAATAAATACATTTAAAACTAAAAACACTGAACAACAATAACATTCTGCGATATTGCTGCTTTTATTATTATTATTATTATTATTATTGATCAAATAAACACGTCTTGAATGATGTACATTTGTTTAAAAACTTAAAATAAATTAGTTTGAGTAATATAATAATAACTGACAAATCCACTACAGTTCCACCAGACCCCACAGATCATTCATTTATTCATCAGAGGTCGCCACAGCGGATGCCCTTCCAGCTGCAACTCAGTACTGGGAAACATCCATACACACTCATTCACACGCATACACTACGGCCAATTTAGTTTATTCAATTCACCTATAGCGCATATCAAGCCTTAGTAACAGCTCTACATATTTGTAAAATAAAGGAATATTCACAGGTTTCTCCTGCTGGCCTGCTCTTCGTGTTTTTACTCCATTTGGTGATTTGCAGCTTCTCTGAGCAGCAGTTGGTTGGCGAGGTCAGGTCTCCCTGCGCGGGTCAGGCAGTGGGCCAGTATGGGGCATTTGAGAGAGGAGGAGGGCAGGCCTCGTCTCCATGCAGTCAGAATGTGAAAGGCCTGCTGTGAGAGGCTGTGTGGAGCTCGCAGCCGAGCGATCTGGACAGAGGAGCGACGGAGACGGAGAGACAGAACCAGAAGAGCCGCATCCTCCTCTGTGAGCTCCTCACACAGCCATGATAACAGCTCATCTGACAGAGGCTCTGGAAGAACACACACACACTTTTAGCCAGTAATGCATTACAAGTAACTTGAGTCACATAATAATATTACTTTTCTAAGTAACGAGTAAAGTGATGCATTACTTTTAGAAAATTAAGTAATAATGTTTGAGTTACTTTTTAAAAAATGTAATGCGAGCGGGAACAGACAGAACAGATGGCAGGGCATCTCATTATTTTATTTATATTTCATTTAAAGCATCGAAGAGAAGGAAAAGAGGCTCGTCTCAATGGACAGTGATTTTACTTCACTAAAAAGACAAAAAAGTAGCAAACACATTGCTTTAAACTTTCATTAAACTGTTTATATAGGGCACATACAGCTCTGGGGTCAGGAAGTTCATTCATTCATTCATTCATTTTCATTTCGGCTTAGTCCCTTTATTAATCTGGGGTCGCCACAGCGGAATGAACCGCCAACTTATCCAGCATATGTTTTACGCAGCGGATGCCCTTCCAGCTGCAACCCATCTCTGGGAAACATCCATCCACACCCATTCACACTCATACACTACGGACAATTTAGCTTACCCAATTCACCTGTACCGCATGTCTTTGGACTTGTGGGGGAAACCGGAGCACCCGGAGGAAACCCACGCCAACACGGGGAGAACATGCAAACTCCACACAGAAACGCCAACTGACCCAGCCGAGGCTCGAACCAGCGACCTTCTTGCTGTGAGGCGAACGTGCTATCCACTGCGCCACCGTGAGGCCGGGTCAGGAAGTTCTCAGAATATAACATTATCCTAAATTATTCATTCATTCATTTTCTTTTTAGCTTAGTCGCTTTATTAATCAGGGGTCGCCACAGCGGAATGAAACGCCAACTTATCCAGCATATGTTTTACACAGCGGATACCCTTCCAGCTGCAACACAGTACTGGGAAACATCCATACACACTCATTCACACACATACACTACGGACAATTTAGCTTACCAAATTCACCTATACCGCATGTCTTTGGACTTGTGGGGGAAACTGGAGCACCCGGAGGAAACCCATGCAAACACGGGGAGAACATGCAAACTCCACACAGAAACGCCAACTGACCCAGCCGGGGCTCGAACCAGCGACCTTCTTGCTTTGAGGCAATTGTGCTACCCACTGTGCCACAGTGCTGCCCTCCTAAATTATTATTGATCTGTTTGTTTGTTTTTTAGGTAAATGAATGTGTAGGTTATACAGTGCATTGTTAATTGCAGAGATCCTCTATTTAAAAAAAAAAAGAAGCAGAAAAAACACTGAAAGTTCTGAAAGAGATCAAGCCTCAGCCAGGTAAGAAAAAGTAATTCAAAAATAATGTAACGCATTACTTACCATAAAGAGTAACTAAGTAACGCAAGTAGTTACTTTTTTGAGGAGTAACTCAATATTGTCATGCGTTACTTTCAAAAGTAACTTTCTCCAACGCTGCTCTTAGCAGATACACTCAAAAATGATGTTTGCTGTTTGTTCAAACTACTTGTATAAAATGAGCTGAAACAACACAATTCCAAATCCTGATTTATTTTGCAGGGGTTTCCCGGAGATGGGTTGCAGCTGGAAGGGCATCCACTGCGTAAAACATATGCTGGATAAGTTGGCGGTTCACTCCGCTGTGGCGACCCCAGATTAATAAAGGGACTAAGCCGAAATGAAAATGAATGAATGAATGATTTTGCGGGCCTCACAGTGGCGCAGTGGGTAGCACGTTCGCCTCACAGCAAGAAGTCGCTGGTTCGAGCCTCGGCTGGGTCAGTTGGCGTTTCTGTGTGGAGTTTGCATGTTCTCCCTGTGTTGGCGTGGGTTTCCTCCGGGTGCTCCGGTTTCCCCCACAAGTCCAAAGACATGCAGTACAGGTGAATTGGGTAGACTAAATTGTCCGTAGTGTATGAGTGTGAATGGGTGTGTATGGATGTTTCCCAGAGATGGGTTGCAGCTGGAAGGGCATCCGCTGCGTAAAACATATGCTGGATAAGTTGGCGGTTCATTCCGCTGTGGCGACCCCAGATTAATAAAGGGACTAAGCCGAAACGAAAATGAATGAATGAATGAATGATTTTGCAGGGGACTGTTCATGTTCAATCCACTTACATTTGTAAAAACTAGTAAGTTAAACTAATTCCTTCATAGCATTTCTGAATTGGTTTTTACAATTGGCATAATATGTTTACTCATATTTATTGAAAGGGGAGAAAACCCTATTTTTAACGCGTGTAATATTATTTTGACTATAAAACATATTTTGATAGACTGTATATATTTAAATAATATTAGAGAATGCTTTTAATTCAGAAAATATTTGAAGGAAAATGTTTTAAAAATGTGTCTTCTGGAGGAATTGTAGAATGTCATCGATCAAATTGAAAGATTTAATATGACTTTTTATCAGTGTTGTTGTTATGTGTGTGCTTTACAGTATGTACAATGCGTGATTATTAACCAAAATTCAGAATTTTTATGTATTTTAGAGTGTTAAAATATATATCTAGGGAATGTATATCAAGTGAATATATATATATATATATCATCAATTTGTGAGGAAAAGTTTTCTAAAGCATCAAGAAATATAACTTGAAATATATATATATATGTGTCTATGGAGCCCTGATGGATATATGTGGAAATTGTCATTTCTTTTTTTTTTTAACAGTAAATCTAAACTTTGTTCTCTAACTTCAGACGGCAGTATTTTATTCCTAAAATATTAATTATGTAACAGTCAAGTTAAGAGGGAGAGTTGTGCACACTACCTGTATTTTTAGAGGTCCAATGAACACTTATATTAGTTCAAGTGTACTTAAATGGATATCTATAATGGTGGTCATGACCTCTGACTAGTAATAATATTGCCTTTAGTTCAAATGTGTAAATCTAAGAGGACTAATCAAAATACTTCAGAATGAGCAAGGATAGAAGCAACCATCGGTCTTATAATCAAGACTCATGAATATGTGACCCTGATGTATGCCAACAAGAATAGTATATAACAAGAGTTAAAGAGGATAAGATATTTATATAAGATTACCAACAGTAGATTTCAACCAAAACTTTTGGTGACAATAAAATGTAGTATGCCAATATAATAGTTGAATTCAAGTTAAACATATTTTGTGCTTTGAAAAGACCGAAAATGCAATAAACCTTCAACTACCAGTGAACACAGACACCATCATTGGATCAAACTAGATGGACTCTCACAGCAGTGACTGAATGATTGGAAAATTTGCATTCTTGACCTAATAAAGGAATCCAGTAGGATAGATCATTTCAAGAATGATTTAGGGCAAAAAATATTTATTTCACATACCTGTTTGGCTTTGCTGCATTAACTTGATTCTCACAGGCTGAAAGACTGTTCTGGCACCCTATAACAAACAAACAACTAAACTGACTCTAAAACAATGGCAAAAAACATTTTCCAACTAACTAGGAGTTTTGTCTTGTTTTCCAGTGCAAATATCTAAACATCAAGATAGTCTACTTGAGAAGCAAAATTACAACCTATGCCTTGTTGAAGCCAGGGAAACATCAGACCAAAGAGCTTTGTTTACTATTCTGCCATAAAGGCCTGATTGGTGTAGTGCTGCAAGAGATGTTGTCCACCTGGAAGCTTCACCTCTCTCTACAGAGAAATGCTTGAGCTTTTTTTTTTAGAGTGACCATTGATTTCTTGGTCTCCTCTCTAGTAAGTAATTCCAAACATCTTCCATTTACAGATGATGGAGGCCACTGTGCTCACATGGGAGCTTTTTCTGCAGCTGTTGGTTTATGCTTAACAAACAAAGTGTGTGCCTTGTGACAGGTAGACTCAATCAAACAATTTTTTAGAAACTTGTTGTATATAAATGTATCTATGTCAAACAAACCTCTTTCACATTATCATTATGATGTATTGTTTGTAGAATTTTGAGGAAAATAATGAAATTCATTTTTGAATAATGCTGTAACATAAAATATGGAATGCACTGTATTTACACCTCAGTTGGATTGTGGGACTTCTGATCAGAAACTTCTGATGTTAAGAAGTTATACGAAGTGGCTTTTATTAACATTTTTTTGAAGTTTGAAATAAAGTAATCTTGTCATTACACAGTTCTCTGGAATACTTGATTCTGATTGGTCAGTTGCAACATTCCAAGGTATGTTATTCTAAGATAACAACCACTGAAACTAATAACACAGGCTCATCCGGGTATTTCAAATAATCTTGATAGTCAGTGAATAGGTTCACATACAGTTGAAGTTAGAATTATTAAACCCCCTGAATTATTAGCCCCCCCATTTATTTATTTTCCCCAATTTCTGTTTAACGGAGAGAAGATTTTTTTCAACACATTTCTAAACATAATAGTTTTAATAACTCATTTCTAATAACTGGTTTCTTTTATCTTTGCCATGATGACAGTACATAATATTTTACTAGATATTTTTCAAGACACTTCTATACAGCTTAAAGTGACATTTAAAGGCTTAACTAGGTTAATTAGGTTAACTAGGCAGGATAGGGTAATTAGGCAAGTTATGATATAACGATGGTTTGTTCTGTAGACTATCGAAAAAATATATAGCTTAAAGGGGCTAATAATTTTGACCTTAAAATGTTTTTTTTATTATTATTAAAAACTGCTTTTATTTCTAGCCGAAATAAAACAAATAAGACTTTCCCCAGAAGAAAAAATATTATCAGACATACTGTGAAAATTTCCTTGCTCTGTTAAACATTATTTAGAAAATATTTAAAAAAGAAAAAAAATCAAAGGGGGTTTAATAATTCTGTCTGTCACACTGCTGTTTTTGATTGGTGTAAAAATTGGCATCATGGTGTAATACGTACTTTAGTGTATGCTCCATTCAGCCATTTTGTTTCTGTTAACTTTGCATTTAATTAAAGAATTAATAGACTATTATGTTTTGTGTTAAATTTTTACATATTGTGGCAAGTAGCCATAAAAAAAGTGGGATAAAGTACATTCAGCCTGTTGTTTTCTCACAATAAAGCCCTTCAGTGCTACTGATAAGCCTGTAGAGCTTTATTCTGCCGCCTGGATGTACTTTACCCCTTACATAAAAAAAAAAGACTAAATACGTTGTCATTTTGCTTTTCAAGTAGATGTTTGAATCTTGTGTTTACCTTTGGCAGAGTGATCGGCAGCCGACAGACGGGTTCTTCTAGCGGACAGTCCTTCACAAATGCTCTATCATCACTCCAGACCAGATGACCTTTGCTGACCTTGAAGAAACTAGCTATACCTTTGTAGTGCGGAGAGCTGTGGTTGCTGAAGGGGTCCACTTCTTTTAATGTCAAATACAACCGCTTCTTTCTTTGGTTGTGGAATGTGATTATGTGCAAATCTGTCTGTTCTTTGCTTATTGGCTCTTTCACACACAAACACACA